>JANRFK010001158.1:7664983-7680932 GCA_030068395.1 Apalone spinifera | reverse complement strand
GAACACAGATGCACCAGCAGCAGACACAATTTTCTACACTCTGGGTCCTAGTGGCTGCCCCACACAGTCTGGCACCTGAGGCGGCTGCCTCAGTTTGCCTCATGGTAAGGCCAGCCCTGGTCTATCCTAACACTGAACTTGCTCATTTTATGTGTTAGGGGAAGTTTCAACCAATGATTTTAAGCTGTATTTATTATTATTTAAAAAAAATATTTTGAAGGATTAAATCCAGTTTATCACTGAATTGTTTGGCAATTTGCTATGTGCTTTTGAGGGTAGAAAAAAAAGCAATTTGAGGTCAGCTTGGAAACGTTAAGAGTGGTACATTTTGCTTCTGATCACTTGACGTGTTTCAAAACACTCTCTGATTTTTAAGAAAGCTCTGAGGCCCTAATGCACACATATTCTGTGGCTTCAGAATTTGTGTCCATTTGGCAATAGCAGCCCGGCAGTGGTACATGCCTGCAGATGACTGTTGCAGTTTGGGAATCTAGGAAAGCAATACATGCATCTAAATAAGTATGAATGCCCCCTTTCCATCCATAGTCCCAGATGCCTTCCTCAATTCCATTCCTGGATGGAACAATTAGTTTGCTTCAACTCCTGGGGAACTAGAATATGAGTGCAATTTGACATGGCAAAACAATTCATAGGCAGCCATTTTGGGACAAAAGGAAACAAACAATAGGGTGCTTTATTTATAAAATACCTATACGTGCTCTCTCACTGGCACTGCTTGCACAGATCATATAAAATGTATTTTAATGCAGTTGGTGAAACACAAATTGATCAGATTTGGTGGTATAAAGAATACACCATGGTGTTGCTGGAAACAAATATCCATCCCTTGGATTTCAAGGGAATGGGATTGTGTTCTAAGAAAAATCAATGAAATATTCAGGCAGAAAAAAGTAATTGTGCCTCTTTGATTTAGAGTCTGATAGTGATTGAAAATACGTTTCAGGAGTTCTTAAAGCACACATAATTTCTGCTTCACTGCCAAAAAGAAGACTCTTGTCACATTATAGCTAAGCACAAAGAACAGAAGAAAGGAGATACTAATTTATTCAATATGTTATTGTACAACAATGTTGTGGAATAAGACGATTGGGGTAAAGAGGAAGCTGCAAATACAAAGCATGGAGGTATGCCAAAAGAAGTGCTAGTTTGCAGAAGGCCAGAGGGATGACGAGTAGAAAGAGCGATGGGGAGCTGGCTATCAGGGAATAGGCACTCACAAAGCAGAAGAAGAAAAATCAGAAGTTGATTAAATTAATCATAAAGTGAAACCATGACGACAGAGGGGGAAAGTTTTGAGGAGAAGGTTGAGTCAGGGAAAGAGGGAAATGAAAGGATGCGGGGGAAAGCATTAGATTCTATCACCTTGCATATACACAAAAAGAAGATTTCGGGTGGTGGGAGGTTGAAAGTCTCCCCCCCCCCAAAAAAAAAGTAGGTGCCGTCTGGAAAAGACCTTAAATCAAAATAGGAGCACAATGAAAAAAATGTTTCTATTACAAATGCAGAGATAGAGCTTCAGATTTTAAATTCTCTGCCTCCATAAAATAGACACAGGGCCTGATTCCCTGGCTGTTCTGGAGACTGAAGCTTTCCAGGAGTGGTGGGGGAAAGAGAGGTAACTGGTGCGGTCCAGGAGTGGTGAGGCTAACTGGTTGGGAGATATGCTGCTCAATGAGCATATTCTGCCTTTGCACTATCCTCTAGTCCTGCTCTTGTGGAGTCTTTTCTCTGAGTTTAAAACAGCGGGCAAGGTAGAAACTTCAGATGAGGATCATCCTAGTAGAAAGTTATGGTCCCCACTGCCCTCCCTCTGGAGTGAATCTCCCCTGAAGTTCAGCAGGTCCATGTGCTTCAAGCATGTGTGTGTGCGTGTGCAGTTTGCACCATCTCTACACACAGAGAACCCTCGTGTGTGCACGCACACACATAGATATTGTTAAAAATGTGTAGCACTGTAGCACCTTAGAGACAAACAAAAATATATAGTATCATGAGCTGAGCTTTTGTGGGTGTGACCCACTTCATCAGATGAGTGTTGTTAGTAGTGCCCTGTATTAACATTTTAGGGTAGAGACCCTTGCAGAACTGTGTAGCTGAACAAATTGCTTTTTTTTGCTGAATAGCAGCATGCTACATCTTAGATAATGCTAATGGTACTTAGTGCAGAATAATTGTGCTCTTTCCCTACATTTCTCCCCGTACACCTTGCATAACAGAAACAGAAGACTGAACAAAATAGAACCTCACCATTGGTTTTGAAAAACAAGATTGCTTATGTTGAAGCCAATGGTTGATTGTAAAGTTTAATTTGATCCACTTCCGCACCGCACCCCTCATTTCCACCCCCCTAAAAAAAAAACCCTCTCCACTTTAATGTGTCAAATACCTAAAAGAACAGTAAGTGCCCAGCTCTGCAAAACTAAACACTGGGCTGACACTAGGCATGAATGTGGGCTAACATGATTTAATTTAGAGAAAAGAGAAAATGCAGTTATACAGTTGAGCTACATGGAAAATGGTATTGATTAAAAAAAAGGGGAAGAGGCATTTTTGTGGGTGAGGCACTAGGTTGCTTGGAGTTGTGCACTACATTAGAGCTTTAATTTGACTTATTTAAGGTCTCATTTTTAACTACCAAAAACATAAGTGAAATTTATCTTGTGGGTATCTTGTGAAATTTATCTAAAGGGCGGGAGAGGAATTGGAAATATTAATTATTGGTACATAGACTGACCAAATCATTATATTTTTGAATTATTTTGGATTCCCCATCAAGCTGGAGAACAGAATATGGCTCTGTATGGTAGTAACACTTCAGATGTAATTGAGAGCAGTTGAGGATACTGGCTGTTAACATATTTTGAATTGGGAATCCATTGAGTAGGCAAAAGAGAGAGACATGTGTTTGCTCTGTAGAGTTGCTTCTCCACAGAGTATCAACCCAGAAAAAAAAATGATCTGACATATCAGCTTTGTAGTTTAAAGATAAATTTGCAGACCATAAAATTCAGGACAGGATCATAAAAGCAACAGATTCTGACTCATTGCATTGCTCAGGGCACCCTAGAACGTATGGTATGACCATCAGGGGCAGACCTGAAAATAAAATCTACCAGTAAAATTGGCAAATGTTATGTTGTTTTTTTTAATTTTAGGTTCCATCCACCTCCCAGCAAAGTCACTTCTGGGCCTCAATTCAGCGGGGTACTCAAGCTTTTGTCTAATTTTAAAATTAAGAATGTGTTGACATACAGTACTGAATCTGTACTCTAGAGCAGTATTTCTTAAACTGTGTGCTGTGAGACAGTCGGAGATGTACCGTGGCCTCTTTTAACTTCCTCCTACCCCCCCCCCCCCCCCCCCCCCCCGCGGAGACAGAAGCTCAGTTGGGACAACAAGCATGGCAATTAAAGGGGCCACGACCACTTTTTTTTTTTTTTTGGCTCAACAACTTTCCCCTGGTGTTCTGCATAAAAAAAATGATTGTTTGGTGTTTAAGAAACTCTGCCCTAGAAAACAAAAACTGATAATCTGAGCCCTGATCTAAGACCATTAAAGTCAATTGAAGTCTGGTGCGATTGGACAGAATTCTATAATGGTATAAAGGCAGAGAGACTAGAATTTTCCTAATCATTCTGTCAAAGGCATGGTTTCCGCCATTTTACACAGAAATAGACATCTGATATACTATTTTAAATGGCATAAACAGATGTTGACACCACTAGAATTATGCAACTAAAACTTGATGACCGAGTATTATTTACATGTTCCAGCATCTTACCCCAATTGATTTATACTTTTAAAGCTAACTTCCACAAAATAACATTTTATCTTAGTCTTGTAAATAAAAGAGTTTAACACATATTCTGAGTGCTTGACTTGCAATTTAACCCACAAGAGTTTATCTGCTTATATTTTCCAATCTGGGGTAAGAAGAACATTTGTTATTTATGATATAAAATTAAATTACACATGGGGGCATGAAATAAATTGGGGATCAATTTGTTTGAAAGGCAGGAAATAGTAAAATTCAAAGTTGTGAATGAAGACTGAGAAAAGTGGATTGGATGACAGGAAGATTTTTCTCCCTATGTTGTTGGGCTAGGTAGTAGATAGTAAATGTTGATGCTACAAGTTCCAAGGAACATAAGGGCAAGCTCTCTGCTAGAGAACTTCAGGCAGAGCATTTTCATGGCAGACACACAGCTATGCACATACCATGGTGATGACTGTGGTTCAGGAATAGATGAAAAAAGAAGACAGGAAATGGATTAGTGGTTCTCTCCAGCAACATTTCATACGTTCCTGTGGTTTTCCAAAATACTACACTCTCTTCTGGGGGTCATTATGCACACATACTTCCCTAAGTAGACAGACACAGGGTGCCAATAAGTATAGTATGTTAATACATTCATTCCAGATTAGAAGCTTGGAGGGCCAATCCTGCAGTTCTTTGAAGTGTTAGCCAACACACACATACAGACAACTATAAAATGGGTATTATGCACATTGTACTAATATATATACATCGTATTAAATACGAATGTTGGGTAGTTAGACTAACTTGACTTGTATCATGTTCCTCCCATAATTCTATGTCTTGGTACAGGTAGCCAATGCCCTCCCAGACCTTCACACTTGGAATTTAGTGTCCAAAACAAGAGACAAAAATAGCAAACCATGACACAAGAGAAACAACGTAAAAAACAGACGGGTGAATTTTAGTCTTGGGTGACCTCTAGAGTGCTTTTAGTTTGTACTTTGGCTACTATACATATGGCTGGTGTTGAATGCAAACTTTAGAGTACCTCGATGTAAGGTGAACTAAATGCTAAGAGAACTGCTTCCTGGAAGGAGTGGTATGCATATCTCCTTTTCATATTGTACTACAGATTCACTAAGCTTGGACTCTTGAATGTTTTTCATATAGAACCACAAACGTAATCCAGCAATTGACTATATTCTAGACAATAGAAGGCAAAACTCCCTATAGAGTGAAAGAGACTCTTGACTATGTCACAGCTGCAGGAAAAGGCTCTCAAAATCTAGGCTTCTGTTTCTCAAGGTTATTCTTAGTGGCACATAAGAGGTCATTTGCTCTATCCAGCCAGCACAGTTACTGTTAAACTTCACCTGAAATGCATTACTTCCAGTGGAGAGTCCATTGAATTCTAGTGATTCCATAAGCATTCAGAAAAAAAACCCTAAGAGTTGTTCCATATACTATCTTCCATTCCAGGTCTCCTGTCTCTGGGAGATACTGAGCACTTTCTGATAGATACTGAGCTGGCTTGAATGAGGTTAGAGACTGCTCAAAACACCACAGGAGAGGCTCAGTACTGCAAGTCACATCAGAACTGAAAACAAATACATGGCTTTGGATCACATGGGCCCATATCAGGATGGTATGAAACAGTGGCACTTAAGGGATACTTAAATGGAATTTGAAGGGGGCGTAGATAATGCCAATACCAGGGAATGAAATCCGATCTTGTACAAGAGTTTTGCATTTATGTAACAAAATAATATAAAAAAAGTCACAATACAAGTTGAACCTCTCTAGTCTGTCACCCTCAGGACCAGACCAGTGCCCAACCAGAGAATGTGCTGGATCACAGGAGGTCAATATTGTCTAGCAGCATTGCCAACTCTTCCACTGCTTACTGGGCTCTTAGAGGACAGGGATAAATTAGAGCTAAATAACAGCACAGTACAGCAAGAATCAGGACTGGTGGCTGTAAAAAAACTTTATAAGATTGCAGGAAACTTGGCCACACCCATGATAAGTGGACATCCGTCTAACTAAAATCTTGCCGGACCAGCAAGTGCCAGTCTAGAGAGGCTCAACTTGTAATTGGTTAAAGTAAGAAACATGCTCTACTCTGATCTTCACCAGCTTGAGTTACTACTAGTCAAGAATCAGTTCTTTTCCTTCTGTGGTTGGTTTGCAAAATACAGGTCGACCCTCTCTAGCCCAGAACTCTCTGGTCCAGAAAAATCCATCATTCAAAATGATTTTAGTTAGCCAAATGTCCACTTTTCATGGGTGTGACCAAATTTCCCACAGTCCCATAAAGTTTGTTTATAGCCACTAGTCTTAGCTCTCAGCGTTCTGTCCTATTATTTAGCTCTAATTTACCCTAAATATCCTCTAAAAGCCCAGTAAGCAGTGGATGTATTGGTAATGCCGCTAGACAATATTGACCTCCCGTGGTCTGGAAAATTCTTTCAATCAGAACCGGCCAGATCCCGAGGGTGCTGGTCTAGAGAGGTTCAACCTATACAAACTCATGCCTTTTTTTCGATTGAGCAATTTAAAAAAAATATGAATTGCCTGCAACAATTCTTTAAAAAAAGATAGTGTGCTATATCCATGGTAGCCCCTTAGACGATTTGTGTAATGCTGAGCAGAATTTGATTTTTATCATTTTGATGAGGTGATATTTTCTCAGGGCATCTGGGACTTCGAGTCACTGTGTGAGCTCCCTGCCTCCTGCAAGAGGGGATCAGTCTTGTGGCAGATGGAATGTCCTCATGCTGTCAGCTCCTCAGTGACTCAGGCAATCTCCTCAGGACTCCGCCAGCCTCGACTTTGCCAGGCAGTTTAACGGGTGGTGCACCCCAAACCCAGAGCTCCTCAGAATCACCTCCCTGTCGTATCCAGCCCCTGCCATGGGACACTTACAATTATTACCAGGTTCTCTGTTTCCAAGGAAAACTTGTTTGAATCAGCTGAGGAGTCACACTGTACTTAATATCTCAGCACTGAAATGAGTTTATTAGAGGAACAAGAATAAGTTTGTTCAGAACAGAGATTCTAAAACAGTGTTTCTTAAAATGTGTTCCGTGGCACAGTCGGAGGTGTGCTGCAGAGAACAACAGAATTCAAAATGGCTGCCCTTAAAGGGGCAGGCAACCTTTTTCCCCCTAACCTTTTTTGTTTGTTTGTTTGTTTGTTTGCTCAACAAAAAATCTTTGGTGTTCCTCATTAAAAAAAAATTGTTTGCTGTTTCTCGGTCTTAAAAAGTTTAAGAAACACTACTCTAAAAGATTCAAGTGAGTGAGAATGTTGGAAGCAGAACTGGCTAGAGATACACAACTCCAGTCTAGCACTATACTTAATGGTTTCCTATGCAATGGAGTAGATTCTCTCCCAAAGATTCAGTCTTTGACAGAGCCATGGGTTTTTCCAGTCATAACCAGGATCCAGGTTTTCATGAATATACCCATGCCCTCGAGGGGTTTCCTCAGTAAATGGGTAACACCAGGGTTCTCTTTCCTTCCTCATAGTTCATTCTCTTTGTATTCTAGAGACAAGGCTTCCCCCTGTGATTTAGTCTCCAGTGTCTTGTTTATTTGGAATGGAAATGTAGCTCCCATTGTGTTTGACTTACACTGTTTGATTTACATATGAAAGAGGCAGGTGACTAAACATCCCATGTCTCACAAAAAGTATAGTTGTCAGCTCTTCTTCTACCACTGCTTGTAAGAACATCTCTTCAGCACAGGTACACAACTCCTTAAACATCACCCATAGGTACATCACACAATGAGGGTCAGAATGAAATAATCTTCAATTAGACATGTCGCATTGCCCTGTAAATACAGTAGATGATGAGTTTTTCAGGCCTGACAGGAAGGAATTGCTGTTAAGAATATTGCACCTTTTGCCAGTTGTCACTGAGAAATTCTTAAGGTCACAGATGAGTAATGCCAATGTTTGTTTTTTAGCTTTTCTAATTTTGTTTATTTTCATAGTTCTGGGAAATTAGGGTAGGGATAATGTCAAACAATTTAATGACTGATGGTAAGATTTAAAAGCAAAGCTTTGTGATCTTGAAAACATAAACTGTGTCAAAATATACAAAGTATCCTTAAATCAAACTATAAGTTCTCAAATCAAACTATGATAAGTTCTTAAGCCCATCTCTAAATTCTCATTATTATAGGCTATAGGTGAACACAATTTGCATATATTTCTTTGCTTTTCTTCCAAAAGAGGCTTTTCTACAACAGGGCCAAATGTCAGAAAACAACTCTTTTGGAACATCCCTTCTTCCTCGTTAAACAAGGTTTACAGGGATTCCGACAAAATGCGCCTGCTTTTCCGACTTTTTTTCGGAAAAGCAGACGCATTCCTGGGATGCAGCAGAGCTCTGAACTCTAGATATACCCATAGATGGAAATATTTTTTTCATCTGTTGGAGGGCGGGGGGGAGGGGGAATTATGTGAAATCAACATTTACCAATTAGAAAACAACTCATTCCAAGTCCACTTATAATGAACAAAAATGACATAAAACAGCTTGTGTGATGAATAGTTAAATTCGACTTCAGAGCTTTTGATGCTCATACCCAGGCTGTGCTTATGACAGGGAAAGTAGGCGTGTTGTGAATCCAGTGGATTGATTTGCATTTTGCTACAAGGGCTTGATTTGGAACAATGCACAATCTTAATGAATATAGTGAAGTTATTAAGAACTAAACTCTTCATTCAATGGAAGTGGTAAAATGTAACTTTGCATTATTAACAGCTGTTTCAATAGATTCATCTGTTAGGAAGTCAAAGATTTAAGTCAAGCAGCAAGAAGCTTTAAAAGTCAATCAAAATTAATTAAGAAATTATAAATCAATCAATAATGCCCCAAAAAGTCTTGTAATGACCTCAGTTACTCTGTTTAAGCATAAACAAGATAATCAGCTATGTTTCCCATCTAGAGATAAGATCTTTGCCAATTAACTTAGGACTTAATTAACTCTCTAAGGTACTGAACTTTAGATACATCACATACTGTGCCTTAACATTATTATTACTTATCACAATAGCTCTACTGCCATTTTGATTTATTATTATTATATTACTATTACCTTTCCGCTTATGATGCTATTAAAAACAAAACCTTAAGTATTAAATTAAAGTTAATGTTATATGAAAAGGACAGGACAGAAAAGGCATTAAATAAAAACTGAGAAGTTTATATTTGCAACCCACCAGACAAGCCTTTCTTCCTTTCTAGAAGGCAACACCATAAGAGCTTGGTTAACTTTTGCTGGATTGTTCGGATGTATCTATTCTCTATTGCCTAGCTGTAATTATTATTTAGTCCTGATCTTGAGATATTGTGTTTGTCAGTTCTTTAGGCCTAAACAATCTGAAATATCTGGAGGAAGTCATGGTAAGGGCAATAATGTAATATCTACTTTAATTTGAAAATCCTTCCTTATTGTTTCTGAAATAAAATGGTTGGGGACAATCCTGATTTTTGTTATGAAGATACTTAAAGTGTCTTTCTTTCCCAAACTAACAAATTCAGACTAATGTGTCCTCATTGTGGGGAAGCATCAAAATTAGTCTGAGGCAGACTTCATTAATGTGGATGCCCTGCCTTGGACTCAGAGCCCCAGGAAGAACTCTGGGGAGATGCAGGAGGTCTCCCAGGCTACATCTACACTGCAGCACTATTTTGGGATACTGGAGGTATCTTGAAATAGCTATCCTGCATCTTAACAAGCCAGTTATTTCGAAATATAATGGTCTCGCTATTCCAACATCCCTGTAAACCTTATTCCACAGGATGTTTCAGAGTAAGGGATGTTTCAGAATAGTGGGTTATTTTGAAATTTACGAAATAAGTGATTTCGAAATTGACTCGAAATAAGCTATACAACTTGCATAGCTCAAATTTTGTATCTTATTTCACGCTACTGGTGCAATGTAGACACTCCCGCAGAGGCCAATAAGTTCAAATTAGTGGCACCAGTGCATACACATTACCAGAGCATACAAATTATTTCAAAATTACTATTTCGGAATTAGTGTTACTCCTCATAAAAAGCAAGAATTCCACAGCCATTTATTTCAAAATAATGGGCTTCGCAGTGTGGGCGCACTGCTTATAAATTTGAGCTTGGGAGATTATTTCAGAATAATGTTCTAGGTTATGCCTACACTGTGCCCATTTTGCGCAAGACATATGCAAATGAGGCAAAGCATGAAATATCGCCATTCCTAATTTGCATAATTAATCAGGCTCCATTTTTGTACAAAAACCACCTCTTGCACAAGAGCCGTTCTTCCTGAAAAAAAAATGCGGAAGAACAGCTCTTGTGCAAAAACGAAGCCTCATTAATTATACATGAATTAATTATACGCATCTCCTCATTTGCATATTTATTGTACAAAACGGGCGCAGTGTAAACATAGCCTTAGTGTAGATCAAGGCTAAGTGGCTTATGATAAATTCATTCAGAACACAAATTGTCTGGAAATTGTCATCCACTACGAGAAGTAGGCAAGTACTATCAACATGCAAGCTGGCTGTAGCAACACCAGCACAGATCTTTTTATAAAAGATGTTTTTGTATTTTGTTTTAGTGTGACCCTAAAAAAAGGCCTAACATTTTATTTTGAAAATGTAGTCAATTTATCCAGAAATTAAATAATCTTTGGGTCCTTCTTTGTGGGGGTGGGCAATTATTTTTGATGGGGAGGGCACTCCAAGATTTTGAAAAGTGGTCAAGGGCCATTTTTATTAATGGAGGAGTGTGGGGTCTGGGATGGAGGCTGGGTGCAGAAGGGAGCTTGCGGTAAGGGACTGGGGTGCAGGAGGGAGTCTGGAGTCTGGGAGGGAGTTGGGATAAAGCAAGTGATTGTGACCTAGGACAGGGAACTGGAGTGCAGGGGTTTGGGATGTGACCTAGGGTAGGAGGGGATTGTGATCTCGGGCAGGAGATTGGGGTGCCAGATCTGGGTGGGAGCATGTGGAGTTGCAGGGCAGGAGTGGGGGGCAAAGGGTTGGGGAAGGGAGGGGTTCAGATGCCAGAGGCTAGTTCTGGCTAGGAGACTTACCAGCAAGCAGCCAAACAAGCCTGCCTGCAGAGCTAAAGGCTCGCAGAGCTTAAAATGTTTCTGCCAGTTTGGCCATGTGCTTGAGCGAGTAAGTGAGCAGTAGCATTGTGATTTGTGGCTGTCCATTATTTAAACAGGCAGCTCCCATTGGCCAGTTTCTGTCTAGAAACTGGCCAATGGGATTGTGCTGGAGGCAGGAGAAGCGTCGGAATCTTCCCCTTCCCCTCTGTAGCCCTGCAACCGCGTTTCTGAGCAGCATGCGGGGCAGGCAGGGGAGCCTGCCTGGGGTGCCCCACTGCCTGCACAGGCCGGATCTGCGGCTTGATGGGCAGGATGCGGCCCATGGGCCGTATTTTGCCCAGGCCTGTTCTATATGCTTTTTCTTAAGCTAGATCATTTTAGTCAAGCCTCTATTTTTTGGCTGTACAAACCACAATTTTAGATTGATATAGTTGCCGAGAATAGCAGTATATAAGGGGTTCTTTACTAGTTTAATGTAGAACTAACTTTATGGGGTTACTGAAGTTAATGGGAATTTTGTCACTGATGTTACACAGAACAGGACTTGGGTCAAGAATGATCCTTTCTGGCCCATGAAACAATCATGCCAGTTTTAAAAAAAAGGATAAGGAGCTTTTCTGGTGGGGTTTTTTTTTTTAGATGTCCATATTCAAAAAGAAATAAAATGATCTTATAAACTGCTTTACATTTGACACCAGTGGTAGCCTCATTTCAGGTGCCTGAAGGGCACAATTTCAGGAAGAAAAATTCTGCTGAGAAAGTGCTGATGGGATTGCCACCCTTCCTTTATCTTGTTCTTGCCCCTTAATCTTTCTGTCTAAAGATAAGTTCTGCTGTTTCTCTGTGACTAATATATATCTGTGATGGCAGTATGCATGGAAACATGTGGGGGGGGATGAGCGTTCCTTTGAAGCTGAGCACTTCGGCAGCTGCCCAAGGGAGATTCGGGGGCTGCCCAGCTGATTAGCAGAGGGCCCACAGCTGCCTACACTGTCAGCAGGTATTTCTATTGGTGGTGCACATCTGCACAATGCCTCAGTGCACGTAACAAAATTTATTTTGCCCCTGGATGGAAAAAAATTAGTGGGAACATTGGTTGGGGTTATCCTGTGCTAAATGGCATTGTCATATACCTCTAACCAGTTCACCGGCACCTTCCTTACTGACTCATCTCAGATGGAATGACAACTAATTCCGCCCCCCCCCCCCAGCTTTATTTAACTCTTCCCTTCAAAATGATGATGAGTAACAGTCCCTTGTGGATTAATGACTGGATTCATTTGATCTTTCACCAGCCTAATCTGGGAAGGGATTCTTTACTCCCAGCAGAGAACTGAGACACCCTCCTGCGAGAAGCTCATAACTTTGGTTTCTCTCCCTGAGGTATGAAATGTGAGGCAGTCGACACTAAATCTGCAATGCCTGGCATAAAAAAAGTTTTATTTTTGATCACTTAAAGACATTTTAAAAATCTCTGTTGTTTTTAGAGTTGGACATGGTATAAAGGCCCCAGTCTTACAAGTTGAAGGATATAACAATTACTACCATTACTTCCGAAGTTTTACATTAAAAAAATGGCATAAACAAAATATATGCTGGTGTAGTGATCACATTAGCTCCCCAGAGGTCTGGTTTCTAGTCTTTTGCAGGAAAATAATTTCCTTTACAGGTACAGAGCTAACTACAAAGAATATAAAAACAACAGTTAGTCCTGTGGCACCTTGGGGGTATGTCTACACTGCAGCACTATTTCGATGTAACTAGCACTATTCCAAAATAATTTAGTCCACATCTACACAGCAGACAGTTATTTCAAAATAGTGTCAAAATACTGTCAAGCTGGAGGACTTCTTACTCCGACTCCTGTAACCCTCATTGTATGAGGAATAAGGAAAGTCAGAGGAAGAGTGCTCTATTTCAAAATAAGTACCGTGTAGACGCTCTCTATTTTGAAATAAGCTCTTTCGAAATAAGGTACGCAATTGATGTAGCTCAATTTACAAAGCTTATTTCGAGTTAAGCCCTGCAGTGCGGACACACCCTAATGGTATGTCTATACTTGCACTCTTTTGACAGAGGGATGCAAATGAAGACATTCAGAATTGCAAATGAAGCTGGGATTTAAATATCCCATGCTTCATTTGCATATTTGTGCTATGGCGCTATTTCGAAATAGCATTATTTCAAAAGAAAACATACTGTATAGACGCGGTATTTTGAGAGAAAATCCTTCTCTTGAAATAACCCTTATTGCTCACAAAATGAGGTTTAACAGTTATTTGGAGAGAAGGGTAGTCTCTCAAAATAACGCATCTACACAGCGCGTTTTATTTTGAAATAGCGCTATTTCGAAATAGCGCCATAACGCGATTATTCAAATGAAGCGTGGGATATTTAAATCCCGGCTTCATTTGCAATTTTGAATGTCTTCATTTACATCCCTCTATCGAAAGAGGGTGCAAGTGTAGACATACCCAAACGGTATGTCTAGACTGCATCCCTCTGTTGGCAGAGGGATGCAGATTAGGCAGGTTGACATGCAAATGAGGCAGGGATTTAAATATCCCGTGCCTAATTTGCATAAAAATGGCCACCGCGTTTTGCCAACTCAGCACTTTGTCAACAAAAAGCGGCAGTCTAGAGGGGGATCTGTCGAGAAAGAAAGCCTTTTTCGAAGATCTCTTATGCCTCCTTCAAAGTGCTCTGTTGGCACAAGGGATGTAAATTAGACATATCAAAAGTAAAAATGATATGAGGATTTAAATATCCCGTGCTTCATTTGCATAATGGCATCCGCCGCTTTTTTTCGAAATGGTGCTTTTTGGAAAAAAAACGGCAATTTATACGGGACATTTTTGACAGAAATGCCCCGTTTCGAAAATCATTTTTTGAGGAGTACAGGATCTTTCAAAATGGGGCATTTCTGTTGAAAATCCCGCATCTAAACTGCCTTTTTTTTCAAATGCCTCATTTCAAAAAAAAGCGGCAGCCTCCATTATGCAAATGAAGTGTGGGATATTTAAATCCCTGTTTCATTTGCACTTTCGATGTGTCTAATTTACATCCCTCTGCCGACAGAGGGGTATAGTTTAGATGTACTCTTAGATGCCACAGGACTATTCATTGTTTTTAAAGTTACAGACTAACACAGCTACCCTCTGAGACATTTTTTTTAAACAAAGAATAGAGGGTTCCTTGCAAAATAATATGAGGTACAGGTAAAGAGATCAGCAGTAACACACACAGATGTATTGCTTTGTATTTGTGAGCTAATCAGAAGCAGTAAGTTCATGAAGGCTCTCTTTAGTTGTTGCACACAGAGAGATATGTTTCTTAACCTGCCAGGGCCCAGATATAGGACGCTATGTGTGACAGAGCTGAAATGAGAGATGCAAAATCATGCAGGAAACTTAGAATTGTTAATTCCTTTAGTGTTGAGAAAACCTTCTATAGCTCTAATTTAATGATACTTCACAGTTTCAACAATGAAAGAGAGCCAGAAGACCAAATCTGTATCATTGGGAGCATATTGAGTGATAACCCTTGAAATGAGAGAGATGAATGAGATATGGAGGGACATTAATTCTTATGTTCAGCATTTGAGTTCCTATGTTTGAGCTCCTCTGATGTGCAGACTAAGAGAATATGGAATTCATATCTCCTATACATATGTCTGTGTTTACCTGTCCGATGTCTTCCTCTATAAGTGGAGGAAGAGGAAATAATAATAATACTTTAAGGGCATGTCTACACTATGGGGAAGATTGACTCTGCTGCAATCGATTTTCTGGGGTTCCATTTAGTGGGTCTAATAAAGACATCCTAACTCAAACTCAGAGGGCACCCGTGTCAGCGCCGGTACTCCTGCTCCTTGTGAGGAATAAGGGAAGCCAACGGGACCTCCTGCTGTGCAGATGGCAATTTAAGATACATCAACTACAGCTACGCAATTAACGTAGCTGGAGTTGCCTATCTTAGGTCAATCTTGCACTCCAGTGCGGACCAGGCCTAAGATCTTAGCAGTAACAGAAGGGAAATGACTTTACAAACATTAGTGATAATCACATATAATTCCTGGATGTTAGCTAATTATGATAGCTCCAATTTTACCAAGGGGGATCTAAGATCTGGAGCAGTTAAATGAGTTGTTTAGGTTCATCCATGGAGTCTGTTCAGAGCTGAGGACCCAATTTTCTTGCCTTTCAATGCCAATCAGTAATCTTTAATTATTTTTTGATCCCATTACTCCTGTTGGTCTCACTGTCAGAAAAACATAGAGAAATAAAAGGTGATTCTAAATTCTAGTGCCTCCCAGTTGGTAGCCAGATCAGCTAGGTCACTTTGGCTCAGGGCCAGAATCCTTCAATTGGTCTCTACCCTTCCAAACCTGAGTCACTATGAGTTAATCCAAAATCAGCTGCAGTAAATTAAAGGATTTTTTTTTTCACCAGAATCAGATGGGTATATTCACTATAGCCCTCGGTGAATCTGTCCAAAGTGTCAATAATAAAACAAATGTATCATTAGAAAGGTCTTTAGGTCCTGAGCCAAAGCCCATTGACATCCATGGAAAGACGTCCATTGATTTTTAAATGGGCTTTGAATTAGATTGTTGGACTTTTATCAGTTTGGTTAATACAGGCTAGAAAACAAGTGTGTCTCCATTATACTCTTCAGCAGGAGTAATGTCATGGCCATGCTGTTGCTCAGAAACTATTGTTTTACTGGCCACAGCAGCCACAATAGATATCCAGTTAGACAACGACAAACCCGAACCCATGGCAGCTTTGGAGACATGGAACCTGCAGTGTTTGTAGTATTGTGGTGGTCCAGCCTACATGCTATTGCTGACCATTTTTCATTATTTTGAAAGCTTTGCCACCATACTCATTGTCAACTCACAGGACCATGGCCCAACAGGGTTGTAGATTCACTTCAAGACAGAGTCGATTAGGGATAGTTACTTTTATTAATCTCATTACGTCACTACTATTACAGGCGTAATACTGCCAGATGGTTACACAGCTACTGCAAAGTAATATGTCAATACGCATAGGC
>JANRFK010001158.1:7625897-7648918 GCA_030068395.1 Apalone spinifera | reverse complement strand
CGGATCGATGGGTTAAGTTGGAGGGATGCGGGAAGGGGGGGGGGGCGGCTTAAGCGCTGAACCGTTGAAAGCAAAACAAAAATGCTCCCGGAGAATTAAAGCTGCCATATATATTTCCCCAAGATCGTGGCTTCTCTAATGTACTGTTTACTGCTGTCAGTGACAATATTCCCCCTCATTATGAGAAATGCCACTGGAGTTTTGCTGTATTCATTGCACAGTTTAAGTGTGTGTGTGTTTGGCTGATGGCCTGTTCAAGGTAGAGCATTGTGGTTGAAGTTAGTCCTGGAAGAGGGCAGATCCGATCCAGGTGGTATTTGATAATAGTTCTGACTTTGGGGCTGGGGGTTAGGTTTTATTGCTTTGCAAATGAGCATTCACCTTGGGAAGGTTTGGTGCCTCTGTCTAAAACATTGTGAACTTGTTGCAAAAGAGTGAATGTTGAGGAATTTTTCGGTGGGTGACCATTAGCAGCAAAGTTGCACTTTCTGTAGTATTTAACTTTTGTTGCTTCACATAGTGTTAATAAGAATACTATTTTTGGTTATTTGTTATGGCATCCTTAATGTCTTATTTTTCTCTCCACTCAGAACAAATTAGTTGCTTTTCCTTACCGTGTCTGATAAAATTCAAATTTGGTTACTGAATGGTTATATGTAATTAAGCTAGCATGTAGATTTGCCAACAAGGAAAAGAATAAAATACTGTATTTCAGCCCTAATCCTCTACATGGGTATGTATAGGCACAGTGCATATTCTGCGCTAGGGTTCACTTTACTTTGTTGATATTTTAAGCAATGGCTGTGAAAAAGAGCACATCTTTAGCTAATAGCCATCATTTTGCCAAACATACTGTAGCTGCTCTAGTTGAAAATCCAAGATAATCAGAACTGAAATACCTGTCACGTTTTATTTTACAGCAATTTAGAAATAAATCCTTGGAACCATAAATTACACTATATCAATATTAATCTGTTAGCAGGCGTTTTGGATCTTGAGCTGTGTTTTACCAGCTCTGCATAAACCATCGCTTTATGTGTTGCATTGTTTAATAACCATGCTGTTGTTATTTAAAAGTAATAATCACAATAAAATTAGGGCGCAATTAAATATTATGTTCTGCACACTATCTTTACTCTGCTACACTAATTTATTTTGCAGACAACTGATAACCACTGTATTACTATTCAAATAGTATTTGCATACAATTTGCCTAATTTATGGTGTGGGTAACATCATTAATTTAATAGAAGCTGTTACAACTGAATAAGTGGGTATAGTTTAAATACTAAGTACATTACAGATACTGAGTTTTAATGCTTAATAACTTATTTTTATCTCAATATAGTCTTATGTACATTTAGTGATATGCCTCACAAGGAGGAAAACTCTTGTGTCTCTGTTTTTGCATAAAATATTAATACACTTTTTCTTTTATTATGGTTGTCATTCACTTGACTATTATAGTGACAGTTATTGTTTTAAAAGAAATCTAATGTTTTTAGTTCAATGGACCGTTGTTGAGGGTCATGTTCTACTATTTGACTGTGTTTCTAAGCATTCTGTATCTGGGCAAACTATATATTACATATTGTGTATTTTGTGTATAGATATGTGCATGTACTCCATTGGTTTACTTACATGAGTATGGCAGGCTGGGTTTGGCCCACATATGTATAACTTACAATTTTATGTATATATACATATGTGTGTGTGATACACACATGATTTACTTGCTGCAGTAAAGCAAGCTGGAGTTAGCCTATAATCAATAGTGTGTGTATGTTTGCATGTGCACACATGTATGCATATGAGCAACATTATATGCATGTGCATAATTATATATGGTGTACATACGAATATAATTTTATATATTACCACTTGTCATACTCAGGCAAATAATTCCATTGTATAAATAAGGCAAGTTGGATTTGGCCCATCAAAATAACTACATACAACTCTCATATGTGCACACACTATAGAGTATGTTCAGAAACATAAAACAAGTTGTGTCAATATATACAATACACACACTATATATATATACACACCAAATAATATAGTATAATAGCCGGTGAGGTGCATTGTTGACTTGGCAAAGTCATTTTGTGTAGATTACACTTAAGGAAAAGTCAAGAAATTAAATATATGTAATAGAATTTTTTATTACTGTGCTTGCAAATGGGAAGTAAAAGAGCAGTTTTAAATTTGTAGGATTTCAACTTCAAACATTATTCATTTTATTGAATAATTACCATTCCTAGTAAATTTGAATCAGAAACTCATAAAGCTTCCATTACTCTTTCCGTAACTAATTTGAATTATTTTGTGATTTGTAACAGTAAAATTTTTCTTTGCTCTAAAATGACAGTCAAATAGGTGACTGGATTTTAATTTTGTTAGCAAATATTTTTATGAACCCTAATCATAATAGTTATGACTTTTTTCTGATGGAAAAACAAATAATTATGTAAACCTTTCATCCAGCCTATTCTGGTGTAAAAAGTAGTGCATTCTTTTATTTTAATTGGCGAGATTGTTTATGCAAAATTTGTTATCTGTAGGTAATTGCGAAGTATGACATTATTTTGTACAAATAAATCCACAACCATCTCTTCAAAATATATAGTAGGTATACACATTCTGAAGTAGTGCTTGTTCCCTTTTCAAATAAATTTGCATTTCCTAAAATAAAGTGTTTCATAATTATGTAGAAGACCAATAGGGATTCAGTTCTGCATTCTTTGCACTCCTAAAACTTTGATTGATTTCAGCTGGACTTTTGCACTAGCAAATGGCAATGCTAAAATCAGGTCTATAATGTGTGTGTGAGAGTCTGTACATTATGTATGTGAGAGTACGAATATGGCAGAGCTTTAGCATGAAGTTGTGAAATATGAAGACTGACAGTAATTTGAATGGTCACGTGTATGTAGCAGCATTGTTAGAGGTGTGAAGGATATGAGGAACCACTAATCACCATTTCATTAGCAAATGACTCCAGACTATTTTGAAGCATCCCAAAGAATGCTATTTGAATTTTCATTTTCCCTGCATGGGAGGTATCTTTCTGTAGTGACTTCTCAGCTCTCTATGCAGAACTGTCAAAGCTGTAAAATGTGCTGCCAGGAGACATGTTCTTAAATTCACTTGTGGCACTCTGCCCAATCAGTGGGAGATTTACCTAGATAAAAACTGCAGAATCAGACCTTCAGGGTCCTGTTTTAGAGTCCTCACAGAAGCCTAGAAAAGAGACATTTTTTGTGGAATTTAATAAAGAATTTAGTTGTTGGGTTCTTGTGGCTATTTCTATTAAAAATGTGGTTTAGAGTTAATGAAATGTGCAGTGGAAGGTCAAAAGTGTCCCGGAGGATATCACACCAGATTTCAGAAATAGGAGAAGAAGAAAACAAAAACCAACCTCCCCACCTTTAATGGATCTAAATTCTGGCCAAAGCTCAAGTCTGTTAAGATTCCTCAATGAATAAGCGGTGTTCACCTGGGTTTACATTTAATATGCACCATTCTATGAGAGGAGAAGGAAAGGGAGAGAGAGATAATGAAAAGCTTGACTGTCTGTGTGCGCCAAGGAGACCATTTGCTGTTAAAAATCAAATTTTGTCTTTTAAATCATTTTCTACACTCGTCTGTGGTAGCCAAGTAAATGAAATCTTGAACTATCCTGGGATCATGTGGCTACATTTGAACCTGCTTATTGAAGAAGGTGATGCCATTAATCAACTGCTAGCAAACAAAAACAAAAACAACCCTCAACCCAATAATCCCAGGATATAGAATCAGCCTTTCAACATCACAAGTAACAGAGATACATTGATTATGTTTTACTTATTGTCATTGCTACTGATATTTTTAAGTCCTCCAGTCCTTCAAAAGTAGCTTTATAAGAAGAGGAGATATTCTGTAGGAAGAAAAACTGCCCATTCAGGTATATAATATTGTAAAAGGAAATAAAATCAGCAGGTAACAGTGAAGCAGAAGCTGGGTGGTTCTGATAAGGGAAGACTTCATAGTACAGACAAGACCCCCTTGTTTTTACTTTTTATTTTCTGTATCACAAGTAGCCTAATTACAGCAAAAGCAGCAAACTGCCAGTTATACAGGAAGAGGCTTAAACTCACTAAACTGTTATATAAATAGAAAGTTCAAAGGTCTGTTTGTGGCTGACAAAGCTGAGAACAGGCCATCTGTGGGCCAGGTTTCTCTGCTGTATGAATGCAAAAACAAACTGCATGCCACAGCAGCATGCACTTTCAACATATTTCCTCAACCTGGAGGGGGTGATCCTGCTCTCCAGACAAAGGTGAACTGTTTCAGGCTCAGCCTGTGACTTTTTGGGGGTTTTATTTATTTATGGCCATGTGCTGCTGCAGAAGACCATCTCAGTTACTGTTCTGTATAAAGAGGGTTTAGTAGCTTGTTAAATAAAAAAATCTGAGTGTTGAAACAGTTTCTTAAGGGAATGTGTGAAACAGAGTAGATAGATCCTTTTATGAATTGGGATGATTTTTGTGGGAGTCTGAACAGGAAAAAAAAATGCTGAATGAAAAGATATAAGCTTTGATTTTTTTTTCTCCTTTTCCTCTTAGAAATATTACAGTTGCAATGCATTTGTTTTCTGGATTTCTGTTACAGGCATCCCACAGTAATTCTTTTGAAAATGTTTCATTTTCAATTTGCTTTGAAAATGTAAGTGGATGAATTGTGGCACCTTGATAGGCGGTTGACAAGGATTGGAAGCTGTCAAAACAAGCAGCTGTGAGCATTCAAAATAATGTTTTGGGCCAAATCTTGCACTTTCTGACTTACTAAAATTCTGTCCTGGCATAAGAACATGGCCCTGTGTAAACCTTGAACTTGCACCCATCAGAGGAGGCCCAATGATGATCACATTTGAGAAATCAGTTTAACAACATGTGAATTGTTTTGCTAATGACTCATTCAAGAATGTAAGGACTTTTTAAAATAGACACATCTGAATAGAGAAGAATAACTTACAGAACAGGAATTCCAAAGCCAAACAGAACTCCACAGCATTTGTACACTTAGCACGTGCAAATTATATGTTTAAGTTTGGGAGTTTTTGAAACAAAGAGGATTTTTATAATGGAAGCCCTTCTAATGGGATCAATCAAATACTGCCTGTGCCTGCTGTGCCTGTGATAAAGAATGTCACGTCAACCTGGAATTTCAATACATGATTTGATTGGAAAATGTGACATTTTGTAAAGTATTCATTTAAATAAATATACAGAATGATCTGTTAAATGTGAACTGACACTTGTGGTCTTCTCACTTCTCAGAACTTCTGCACAGCTCTTCAGTCTTGTGGCGGGGGAGGGGTATAATGAGAGTAATTCTTGCACTTGCAGGACTAAATCCTGCTTTATTTAAATCAACAGCAAAACTCCCATGGACTTAAAAATGAGATAGAAATTTGACTCCAAACAATTGCTTTTGGGCCCTGATTCTGAGAGATACTTACACATGGATTTAATTTTAAGCACACAAGTAATTCCTGCTAAATCCATGGGATTACTTATGCACTTAAAATTGAGCATGTGCTTGAGTATTGAATTGAACCTAGATCAGTATGGAGACTTCCAACGGGGGGGAGGGGGGGAAATTCTTAGTGTGGTGCTTGCCGAAATGAAACAGATGCAATATTTTAATGTGGAGGCTTAGAGTATCTGCTTCAGTTCTATCACCTGTTTGTGATGGTTGCACACATGACTGGCAGTCAGAACCAATGCAAATCTTAGAACTTTAAGATGAACGGCTTCTTAGGGAAATTAATTTAGAACATGCCACAAGAGTTCTAGAGCTTGGCCTATGATAGCTGCCTAGATACAATCCTATAAAACGGCTGTCTGTGTAAGATAGCTAGAAGTTTTAGGTGTAGAAGGGGTAGATGATTGGGCTCTTATATCCCTATTATGCACTTCTGATCAATAAATAATCAAATCCACCTATGTTTTCCTCAGTATGGGCTTGAGTACAGCCACTGAAATTAGAGGTGATGCTTCCACTGGCTTCAAATAGGCACTATATTAGGCCCATATAGGGGCCAGGTCTCATGAACTGCAGAACTACTGTTTAAGGCCCTGCTTCAGCCAGGTACTTCAGCACATGCCTGTCTCTAAGCACGTGAAAACCCCCCTGGAAATTCATGCTGAGAGCAGCTTAATTTCATTTAAAACCATTTTTAAGAAGCCTTGCCTCTCAGTTGTGTTTTTAAAAGGTAAAATGTATTTAAAAATCCCCAAGCTGGTTAAAAACCGTCTGAGAACAACTTTGATGAAGACAAAAACTTTGCAGCATCTTTAGTATTTAAAGCCGCTTTAAAAACCTCTGCATGTTAAATGCGAGGAGGGAGCCAATCTCATAGCACATCCAGCTACTATCACCAGACTTCTTGTAAAATAGTTTCACAGCGATGACCTGAAGGAAAAGGTGCTTTAAACCTTTCATTATTCAAATCATGTTCTGCATTGGTGCTTAATAATCCACACCGTTGTTTAATTTGTTTTAATATCTCTGGCCACAAACCCTCTGACCTACTGATCTACTGACTAATGGAGAAAAATAGGGATAAAAGGAGGACATAAAATGAGGTGGAGAAAAAGTAAAGTCAGATCATGTCAGCAGGATTTTCTTCTGTCCTGAACTCCGTTTCCATTTTACAGAACTTTTTATCATATGGTGAGCTAACCAAAGCTGTGTACAAAAATGACAAAGTAATATTAAGTTTGCATTGCTAAACCAAGTTTGTGGGTATCCACCTATTGCTGAGTGTCTCCTCTGGAAAATGCTATGCTAGAATATGATCCTTTAAAACAGTAGAAAGTGTAGTGCTTACTACTATGAGCTACCCATTGATTTCTATGGGACTAATTACAATATTAAGAACTACATATAACAGAACAGAATTGCAGGGTTCAGCTCATAATGCTGAAAAATAACATGGAGTTCAAAAGCAGCCATGAGAGAGAGCCATTCCTTTTCTCTGCTAAATTTCTAACCACTACAAATTGCATTTGATCGGGAAGAGGCTGTTTTTCAAGTGTAGCAGATCCACACTGTGAATTATTATGACTGTTTAAGTCTAGCCATTCATTCCTTCGTCTGTAAAACTTTACATCATTTTAATTAGATTTTATATACATGTCCAAAGATTGACAAACCGTGCTCCACTGAAAGGTTGACACGCTCACTCGTTGAATGTCTTTTAGTATGTGATCTGAGCTACTCATGTGTATCTTCGGATTGTATTTTAAAATTTCTGAGGGCCGTATTGCAGGGAGAGTGTAATATTGTATACAATGTGCACATTATGCTTAATTAGCAACAACGGTCAATGATTCAAACTGATCTGTGACTCAGGTGCCACCATGGTAGCTGGTGGTTACACTGAAGCGTGACTACAGCACTCATTATATGTTTGTATAGGGAAGTAGTGTTAACCAAGAGCAAAGAAGGGAATGGGACAGAGAAAACCAGTTTAAAATGCACTCAGTTGTTCCATTGGCAAACATTATTATAGCAATTTGTATGTGGCTGTGGGTGTACATGGTACTTCAGCATAAGTAAACTCTTTAGAATTTGTTGTTGCCAGCAATTAGAGGTCCTAACTTGCAAACACTTACAACCTAGCACAGTGTTCATTATTCATGGTAGTCATCACTTTACTCATTAGTAAGAGTTTTAAGGATCATGCCCCTAATTTAGTATTTTCTTTAGCTGACATCCAAACTATAGACCAGTTCTCAATCACTAGGCCAGTGCCTAGCTTAGTTAATAGCCTAAAGGTAAGAGCAGGTAAATACATTCCCATGTATTCGGACCCATTACAGACTAAAGACCTGGTGGTATGTGGTTTTTATAAATGCAAATTTTCCATGTAGAATAGCATATTGCATCAGAACATAAGAATGTCTATACTGGGTCAGACCAAAGGTCCATCTAGCCCAGTATCCTGTCTTCCAGCAGTGGCCAGTGCCAAGTGCCGTAGAGGGAATGAACAGAACAGTCTAGACGTGGATCGGTCGACAAGGGAAGCCTTTGTCGACCGCTCCCTTATGCCTCGTGAAGTTTAGGCTCGGATCGGTTGACAAGGGAAGCCTCTGTCGACTGCTCCTGTAAGCCTCGTTTCACAAGGCATAAGGGAGCGGTCGACAAAGGCTTCCCTTGTTGACCTATCCGCATCTAGACTGCCGCTGTGTGCCGGATCAGCTGATTGTTGGCACAGCGCGGTGGCCATTTTTATTTTAATGAAGCGGGAATTATTTAAATCCCCGCTTCATTGACTGTGTCGGGTAAACTAGTTTACATGGCTCCGTCAACGGAGCCATGTATTCTAGACACACCCTAATAGTCACTGATGGACTCCCTGAATGTATCAAGTTTTTTTTGAGTCCTGTTACAGTCTTGGCCTTCACAACATCCTTTGGCAAAGAGTTCCATGAGTTGACTGTGCATTGTGTGAAGTACTTCCTTTCATTTGTTATACCTGCTACCTATTCATTTAATTTGGTGATCCCAAGTTCTTGTGTTACGAAGAATAAATAGTAAGTGCTTACTATCTGGTATGTTTTTTCATCTCAAGATAGTAGTCTGCTGTTCACACCTGCAACCTTGTGGCTTTATTCAAGAGAGGACCTTCGCCATAACTATTAGTTTGAACATCTGGTCTTTGAGTAGTGTGGTTTAGTTAGGCTTGGCCTAATAACTATATTTTTAAACTGTTGTCTTAGGGTACATCGACAGGGCAACACTATTTTGAAATAACTAGCACTATTCCGAAATAACTATTCTGAAATAGTGTCAAAATACTGTCAAGCTAGAGGACTTCTTACTCCGCCTCCTGTAACCCTTATGAGGAATAAGGAAAGTTGGAGGAAGAGTGCTCAATTTCGAAATAACTGGTGTTGCAAACACTCCCTATTTCGAAATAAGATATTTTGAAATACGATTTCGAGATAACTAGTGTTATTTTGAAATAACAATGCCAGGTCTCCACAGACATTCTGTTATTTCGAAATTATTTCGAAATAACAGACGGCTTATTCCGAAATCTGTAAACCTCATTCCACAAAGAATAACGCCTAATCTGGAATAGCTGTTTTGAAATATGGCGTGTGTAGATGCTCCACTGCTGCTGTTTCAAAACAGCCTCTCACCAGGACCGTTCTAAGTTATTCCTCCCCAGTGCCTGCTGGGGCTCTAAATCTAAATCTACATTAGGGAAGCCTGCCTTAGACTAATTTTGAGACTTCCCTGCAGTGTAGACATGGTTTCCAAAAGACTTCTCCTTTCTCAGTTAACCTAAGGCTTGGGTTTTCTAGCACATATTATTAGAAGGAGCATACTTTCTATTTATAACATTTAAAGATACTAACTGCTGCATTGTGTTTAGCAAGCACTAGCAAGAATAGCTTTTTATTATATAGTTCCTATAAAGAAACTGCATATTCATCATACAAAAATTATTAGTGAGGTTTCCCCACAAGATTCTGCAAATCATTCTGTGGTCTTTGTGGGTGTCCTGAAAGAATGGGCGAAGTCTGAAAATTTGCAAATCTGGTTTACATTGATTAGTTTTGTATGGTATCATTCTAAAATTGAAGCTAAAATGGGCTTTTAGAGAAGGGAATATATTTTGGAAGAAACCAAGAATTTAATTTTAAGGTAATTGGGGAGACCATAGACAGCATATTAACCTCTAATCATCTTCATGTGCCCACGGTGTAGCTGCATTGAGGGAGGGGGGAATTCAAAGACTTTTGAAGATGATGGAAGTTTTCCATTCGCTTCAGTGGTCTCTGGTCAGGCACTAGGAGTCTCAGATCTTTGGAACTGTTCACTCCTTCTTAAGCATCAATATATCTGTGACAATACACTCACTACTCTTGCACGCCTATCCTTCATAGCACCATGGGAGCTGAGCTGCAGTCTTCCCCTGTGTACCTTTACAGCTCTGCAAATCTGCAGTTATCTGCTTTCTATCCATGGGTATCCACATCCGTGGATGTGGCTGCAAATATCCGTGACTCATTTTTGTGGATATGGATGCTGAAACGATACAAATTTTGCATCCGCCCAGGGCTCTACGTACCTTTCTTTCTTTCTCATCTCCCTTCATGAAGGAAAGGGTTTTTCTTGCCTGGGAAGGGAGAGGGGGGAATTTATGGAAAGTGCTGTAGTCTCTGAAGACCAAGGAGAAAAACGTGGTATTGCTGCATTGTGTTTCCATCCCGCCACTCCTCCATAGCCTGCCTGCCTTTCATCTTTGATCCCTGTTGGAGTCGTAGGACCAGGAAGAGAGGGGCAATACTTCTTTGGAGGTGGTTGACCCTCCTCTACACTCCATCCCCACCCCTCACATGTAGGGAAGGGAAGATCTTCATGTGGAAGATCCCTGTTGCATCCAGACAAGGGTGCATGAACGGACCCTGTTACTAGACTGCAACAATTACATATGATTGATGTTTGAGTAAAAAAAATACCTATTAGTTCATTCATTTCCAGCCCATGTCAGGCTCGTACCATCTGGGTGGATAAAGTACATTTTCTAATCCTTCACTAGAGCCTGATTTTGTTATCGTTACTCAGGGAGGTGAGTCCCATAGTATGTAACTCACACAGAAGCATCCAACAAATTTGGTTGGATCTTGTATAAATTACAGCTCCTGTACAGATTAGCACAGGAATGGAATATTTTGAAAATATCTCAGAGCTACATGGAGAACCCTACATTCACAAAGATCCTCTGATGTAAATACATAATTTAAGTGCCTTTTGGTAGCCACATTTCAGCCGGAATGATACTAGGTGGGTTTTTTTTTCCCAACAATTCTCATTTGTGTGTGATTGCACAATCTGACTGCAAATTCAGCTGCAAGTGATTAAAGGTCTCATCCAAACTGAGACAGACTGGTGTGTTTGGTTAAGATTAACATCTTTCTAAGTAATTATAATATATTGTCAATATGTTGTCTGTCTATGGAAAGAAAAGGACATAAATGATAGTTACTATTACATCAGGGCTTTTGTAAACAATTTACTGTTAGTCATATATCTGAAGCAAAGGATAGAGGATTGATAAACCTATTCTAAAGAGCTTGAAAAGTTAAAGTGAATTCTAAATGGAGATTAGGAGCAAACGATGACAGCCAAGCCAGCATTACCTCAGTTGATTAATTTATAAGGATACTGGTCAATGATTTTAACCAACAGCTATGCATAGTAGAATCCTAATGGGATCTGTCTGTTAAGATTACATAAAGTAGAGCATTTGATTTATTTCATAGTTTTCCAAAGCTCCACTTTAACTTCATACAAATAATGCATTAGTCACACTGGATAAAATGGCATATTGAATAAAGTTGTGATTTTGTCTGCTTCTCATAATCTGATTTTATAACGGATTAAATCTGTTTTAGTAGTTTATTCATATCATAAAAGAGATTGTTGGTTGAATGAAATCTTTACATGTCATTTTCTATCTCATTAGAAAAGACCCTCATTTTTTTCCAGTCTGTTTTTATCCCCAAGAGTGTCTCTATGTGTGTATATTTTCTGTACACGTTTGTGTAGTATAGTGGCACTGTGTTTGCAAAATGTGGTTACATCATTTCTAGTTTCCATGTGGGGGAGATTGTCAGCTTAAGGCTGTAAAAATTAACTTTGGCTACATCTACACAGCGGTATCCCGAAATAGCTATTCCACATCTTAAAAGAAAGCCTATTATATCGAAATATTGCGACATCCCTGTAAACCTCATTGCATGAGGGTTAAGGGATGTTTCGGAGTAGTGCCTTATTTTGAAATAAGAATGAAATGAGCTACGCAATTTGCAGTATGTGCATGAGCTGATGTACCTTGCTGAACTAGGACCAAAAAGGGCAGTGGTGTTTGGTGTGTAGAGAGATGTTGGCTGTGAAAGATTCCTTAGGACCGTTGGGAAGTTGTTTTTGCATATCCTATATAAGGCTGATGTTTCCTAGCTGCCTCGTGTGTATAACCCAGGGTTCTAGAGCAGTGTTTCTTAAACTTTTTGAGACCACGGAACACCAAACAATAATATTTTTTATGCGGAACATCTATGAAAATTTTCTTTAAAAAAAATCGTCAGACAAAAAAAGCCAAAACCAAAGAAGACGTGGCGGCACACCTGCGAGTTGTTCACGGAACACCAGTGTTCCGTGGAACACAGTTTAAGAAACACTGTTCTAGAGCAGCTCCCATCTGTGAGTTTTCATTTCCTCCTATTTTTATTCCATCCCCGTAAACCATGTAGGGCTACATTCTTCCACCCTTAATGGGGATTCTCATAGAGTGGGGCATGAACCAACATAAGGAAAGCTGGGAGCTTCTGACCCATTTAATAGTTGCTCTTTCACTTAGAGAGAAGCATGTTCCCATTTTGTGAACTTCTTCAGATGAAACATCAAGATCTCCATTCAGATTTTCTTTTGTCAATGGATGTTTTGATTGGACCCCAGTTTCTGGCTGTGAGACATGTTCAAGCATATCTGGAGACTGAATGGTTTGGATCTGAAATTGGAAATTTGGCCCCTTTCTATAAAAGGCTGCTTTCCAGTATTCAGGGACTTCAGTGATGTTGAAATCTAGTCCTGTAGCACTCCACTGGAAATCACACAGGTGGACTCATGACCACGAGAATCAGTGGAGTGCTCGCTATGCAAATTTCCACCCAAGTGTCTGAGTGAAGGCCAAATGTTGATTTAAATTTGTGTAACTTGGGCCTATCTCTGATTGCAGCCGAGCATTTCAAAGACAAGAAAAAGAAAAATAAACTATTGTTGTGTATTATTTTCCCTGAAGGTTCATTGGATCAAATCAGATTATTTGCTTCTCCCCTCCTGCCCTCCCCCTCGCCCCCCGCGTTCACTATGTATTTCTGAGACAATAGTGCCTTTCCTGATTGACAGAACAGCATAGTTACGGCTAAGTCTTTTTTGTTTTGTTTTTTTCCTGAAACTGAGAAGATACATGTTGCTTTTCATAAATGTGTTTTTAGTTGTTAGTAACTTTCCATGATGTGGAACATTTCTTTGAAGGCCAGCAGTATTTGGTGCAGCATAGCAGCTCCATGGCTCCAAAATTTGAGCCCAGTTGTGTGGTGAGTGTGAATTGGTTTGCATTGTCAGGAAATTTGTTTCCATTTGCAGCTGGTGAATGAGCAGTGCCTTAATGTTCAGTTAACTGGAGCTGGCCTTCGCAGCAGTTTTTACATTAAATAGTGTATTGTATTTCATTTACATTTCTGATCTTGCATTAACAATATGTAGCTGGATATTAGAGCCAGCCACTCGTAATAGAAGATGTAAATGCCAGGATTGGATTGTGCATGATCTTCTGGATTCATACACATTTTCAGGCTCCAGGCCTGTCAATCTGACATATTGCATGAGCCCTTTTTTAAGGTTCATACATTGCTGAGATAACTTAAATATAAAATTATTTTAAAATTAAGAAAGCATCTCTCGTTCTTATGTGTTATAACAGAAGCTGCATTTTGTAAAGGTACAAGCAAAGGGGCCAAATAAATATGCAGAGTGCTAGTTGCTTTCTAGTAATATGAGTAGTTATCAAAACTATTATGTTGCAATAAAATGTGGACTAATGCAAAGTTCTGTTGGTTAGTTCACAAATTATCCTCTGTGTTTGGCCCTGTCTGATGGTCCATGCAACAGACACAGAATATGATGGAACAGAGCCTTGCTGTGTTTTCTGTGAAAAGCAGTGACTGTAGCTCTGAATAAACAGAAAATGGCCTTTTATGGGCAATTCGTATTTTATTTGGCAGCTGTTTTTCTTTAATAGGAATTTTTCAATGGTATTTATTGTATTTTGTGCCGGTGGTGGTAGTGAAGGGAGGGAGTGGGAGCCGCAAATTCCCAGGATTCGAGCAGCTTTAATTGCTTTACTCATTTTGAACAATAGGAAAATATTGCTGTATTAATTACTGTTACACCTTATTGGCAAAAATAAAGATATCCTATGGCATGAAATTACTATATGAGAAAGGCTTTGATTTTCTCATTAGCACAGGATATTTTGCATCTGTTCTGGCTCACAAGCTCGTTGTTGGCACTTAAATAATAAATAGTAATTATGACTCAGTAATGGCTAATAATAAAAATAAATAAGTATTTGAGTGTGCATGCAGTCAGGCATTCTCCCATGTTTATCAATAGGTAGGACTGGAGGGAGACCCCTCAAAATGAACCATTTCAGTGAACCCATTCACATTTTTTTAGATGCTTTCACAACCCTCATCTCTGTTTGCAGTGCTGGCATGTAGATGAACTACATACAAGCACTCTCATCTTCACGTGTCAGGAGTGAAATGTTAAGGTTCTCACTTGAAATGTAAAATGTACATTTATTCCATTTAAATATTTCTAAGTGTGTCGTATAGGGTTTTGTTTGTGTTTGAGAGAGAGCGAGAAAGAACAGTCCGTTAAATATATCATTGCTCTAAATTCATGAAAGCATTAAAGCGTTACATTTTCCCACAACAGTCTTTAAAACGTAGTTTAAAAAAAGTAGCCTGAAAGCACCTTCCCTAGTTCATCTCAGTTTGTACCAAAGTTTCCCCTCTTCTGTAGATTCTACTGCAAAATCAGATGCATTAAAGTAGTTTTAGGAGTCTGTCTTAAACATACAAAAGTGAAGGACTCCAAAGCTAAGCTCACAATGCAAATAATTATCAATTTATAATGCTCTCTGTCATGTCTGTTTATTAGGGCGCTTGGACGTATTATGTATGATATGATACGATGCATAAACTTCATACTTTTGTAATCATAAGTGATGCTGGACAAATTAAGGACGTGCCACCCTGAATTTTTATGCCATTGTGGGATAATACATAAAAAGACTCTAGTTTCTCCATAATTAAAGTGACAGCATTGTTTGCCCTGATTTTAGCTTTTATCCCCAATTTAGTTTTGTCTATTGATTTGGCCTGAACATTTCCAGGTGTGTTCTATGGGCAATAGTGAATATAATTCAAAGTATGGAAAAAAATTGTCAACCAGCTTCTAAGCTGCAGGTTATTAAAACATTCCTCTGCTTGTAAATCTGGCTTCTGCATTTAATGTTTTTGTGCCCTTGTAGTTCAAAGGAAAATCAGGCCACTCGTATCTGGAAACCTAAATGAAAATGTGTGAGTCTAACAGTCCTTCAGGCGCCCAAATTTGGAAACAACAGCCAAAATCCTAATATTTTTGGGTGGCTGTAACTACAGAGCATCTTGCTCATAAAATGCTGAACTTTAAATGCAATTAAATTCCATTAAAATCTAGAGTAAGTTAAAAATTGACTTACTTATTAAAATTGGCCTTATTGATTGGCATGGTGATTCTTGCTTTGAGAAGTCTGCATGTTTTAAAGGACACTTTTAAAAATGTCCTTCTAGGGCAAGGGGAAGAACGGTTTTTTTTTTAATTGATAAAAATTATTTCTTGGTCTAACAACTCCTCAATTTATATGGCCCAAATACTGTGTTTATAAGAAACAAACAAACAAATCCACAAGAACTTGTTCTTGTCTTGAAGCAAAACAGTTTGGCTGTGGATAAAGCCAACAGAAATCAGTAATGCAAGTAGTTTATCAGCACATGACCCGTAACGTTCTTAAAGTGATCTGTGAATGGCTGCTACCCTAAATCTGCTTCTTGTCATAGTAATTTGTCTGGCTTAAGGGAGAAGAAGGTCTGCTTAGTAGTACAAGAGTAAGTGGATGACCAGGTAAGATCAGATAGTCTCTGGAGTTAACATTAGCACTACAGCAAAGCCCTTTTTTGTCACCATTTCTGCTGCCACCATTGCTGTTAATAAGTGTGCTAATTATTATGAACCTGAGAAGGCATATATTAATTATATGGATTAAATGTAGATTCTGGTTAAGCAGAGAATAGTTTAATGGTTTTGAGAAGTGTTGGTTTGCTTAGCTGCTATTTTCAGTGCTTCGGAACATTTTTAATAACTTTCTGCAGATTTAAGGAATCTTTTTTAAATGCAAAGAGGCACTTAAATCACTTCTCCTAACATTGTCAATGTATTCCCTCCCCCCCAGTATTCCAGGAAGTGATGATCAGTTTGTGAAATCCTGTATGTATCCCCTGCATTTCCAAAGGATCTAGTGGAAAGTTTGGACTCATGTCTATTGGTTCTATATACATTATCATAGTGTCAATTAAGCTCTTTGGATGAGGGACTGGTATTTACCATATGTTTGCAGTAAGGATGTTAAATTGCGTCTCATCAGTTAATTGAGTAGTCGATGTAATTTCCATCGACTGCTCGATTAGTCGACAAGGGGGGAAATGGCAAAGCCACTGCGTGGTTAGCTGGAGGTTCTTACTACATTTAAAAGGCAGAGGCAGGACCGGGCGCGAGCTAGGATAGCTGAGTTCCAGCTCATGCCCGGTCTCCTGCTGAGCCTTTGCCTGTTCTGCCCTCCCATGGAGACGGGGCGGGGGAGAAGGGGGGAGTCGGACAGAGGCAGCAAGGGGGTGGGGAGAAGCGACTACTCAAGTAGTGACTTGACTATCAGATTAGCCTAGGCTCATCAGGTAGTCGACTATTCAACTAGTCGCGTATATCTCTAGCTTGCAAAAATGCCTAGTACAGATGGGCATAATCTGTTTGGCTTCTAGGCATTATCACAGCATAAATGTTACACAATAATTTAGTACTGAAGAAAATAATAATGGATGATCAGTCTTAGGGATGTAAAATCCCGTTTAATTAGTTAACCGCTTAAATGTTAAGTCTAACCAGTTAACTGATTAAACAGGGACAGACAGGGGGCTTTCCCTGCCATGGGGCTGTTGTCGCCCAGCCTGCACGGGATGGAAGTTGGCAACCCCCCGCCCCCGCCGCTTCCGTCCAGTGCTAGGCTGCCAACTTCCAGCCCATGCAGGGTGATGCTTACTGGGTAACCAGTTAAACAGTTATCCATTCACATCCCTACTATACAATGGTTGCCACTGGCCAAAGCTGGAGTTTTGGAGAGAATAGGTTTCTGGGTTCTGTTCCTAATTCTACTTCTGGCAATGTGGCAAGTCACTTTGTAATGGATATTACGGCATCCGTATTGCATCTCTAAGAGGGTGTTACGGGCATTCCTTAATTCTGTGTCAATGCAAAGTAATATATTAATAATAAGGTATTAGTACAGCTTGAGATGAGGATATTATTTTGGGATGTTGGAGGAGGGAGGACATCTACACTGGTTTTTAACTATCCAGCAGTATGGATATACAGAATAAACATGTGAAAACTGCATCTCTCGCTCAAAAAAAGGGCATGGATCATTTTTGGTGATGCTGGTTTATTTATAGCATATTTTATGTACCATACAATTAGGTATTGCTATCTGTGCATATGGTCTCTTCAGCTTAATTGTCAGGAGAACTGTCAAACAGCAACACATGTTACAGCCAGCCGCAAAAGCAATAATTTTTTTTCATTTGTGTCAGCTACATTTTTATCACATCTTCATTGGTTTTAATTTTTTTCTGTAAATGTGATGTCTATGAAAGGCACTGGGCTGACAGCTCTGGAGAGTGACGTCGTCTGTTTGCCTAATTGACAGAGTAAAGTTCTTTTAACGTGCTCCAGCCTAGCCCCAACAGAGATGAGAAGATATTTCCGTGTCTGTTATTATACTATTTGTTGCCCATGCTGTCCTCTTTGTGGAGGGTGGTGCAAACACAAATAAAGGCACAATTTCTGCCCTTTTTTATCTTAGGATAGATCTGTATGGCCCACATTCCCATTGCACCTGAGCATTTCATGGTCTTTAACGTAGAGCTGTTTGAGAATTTTTTTTTCTGCTCAAATATTTTTCAGATGGAAAATGCAGTTTTTGCAAAACAAAAAATTTCCACTAGAAAAATCAAAGCATTTTTTCTTCTGTCAAACTGACCTGAATCAAGTCATTTTAGTTTACTAAACTGAATCAAGCCTTTCATTTCAAGTCAGGTTGACATTATTCCGTATGTCCCCTTTGAGCAATGTCTCTTCTGGTTGAATAGTCATGGTGCATCACATGAACAGAGCACTACACATCTGTAGATATCCACTTTAAATCCACAGATATCCTCATGTGTGGATGTGGATGCGGATATTCACAGCTCATTTTTGTGGATGCAGATACAAATTTTGTATCTGTGCAGGGCTCTGGTTGGGTAGTCATGTTGTACCAGGGGAGATACTGGCCAGTCAGGGAGCTCAGCCCATAGATGTGAAGTGGGGGTGTAAACACTTCAGCTACCACTCCCATAAAAGATTGCAGCTCCTTGTGGCATGCAGATTAGTGCGGAACTGAACTGAAACGAAATATTTTGGTATTTCTGAATAGAATTTTTCCAAAACTGTCTATTCTGTGGGTAAAAATGATATTTTGATACTTCTCATCCCAAGTTAGCATGGAAATAAATTTTGAAATATTAGAGTTCCAGGTGGTTAATTTCAGTTTTTGAAAGTCCTACTTTTGTTTCCAGCAAATATCCCATTAAAGAAAGACAGTGTCATTATACTCATTTGATAGAGGAGCAAACTAAGGCCCTGAAGATTTCATATTCTAAGACCTTATATGCCCATTCATTCCTTGAACTCTGCCGAGACTGCCAACCTGGTGTCTGGCTAGCCTTAATGAAGATGTGGCTTTCTGTGTTAGGGGAAATCTTGACCCCTTCAAACTATACCAAGACCATTAGCTCGTGTCAGCAGATAACCTTCAGTCAGTAACAATCTTTGGAATATATTGACCTAAGCTGGTCTGAATTAAATCAGGTAATTATGAGATGATGGTCTATATATCCCCTGAATTATCCAGTCCCCAATGTCAGCCACATTTTTAGCTCATAAAAATGGGCTGAGTAATCAGTAGGCTAAGCAGGCTTTACTCAAGTTCTGGGCTTGGTAAAATAATATTATTTGCAAACAATGAACTCCTACAACCATACTGGTTTTGTTTAGTACGAGGCAAGTTCTGCATCCCAGAGTTGAAGTATGGAGTCCCTTCATGCAGTAGAATTGGGGTAATTATGCTGTGCAGGGACAGGAAGATTTATTCAACCAGTTTGTCCCTCCCTCACACACAGCCCTAAAGCCCAGCTTTGCAGAATTTCACTTTTCACTGCTGCTCCAAGCAGCTAAGGAAGCTGAAAAATACGGGACTGGGAAAGAGCAGTGTATCTCTTGCTATATGGAGTCATCCACCATTTCCTTGGGTGTGGACAGGATGAGTGGACATTTACTGTGGAGATGACTCCGACTTTGAGTGCCATCTTCTCTGTCTGGCCTTCTTTACAGTCGCTGGGAAAACTTCCCAAAGGCCCCTCCAGTCCTGCCTAGGGTGCTCAGACTGTTTACTGGATTTGGGTGTTAGTTAGAGTTGCCAGATGGTTTCAGAAAAAATACCGAACAACAACAACAACAACAAAAACACGCCAGGAAAAAGTTTGTTGAGCAAAAAAACCCCCAACAAACACTGTGTCTTCTTTAAAAACTACGTGATGAGCCTTTTTGGCCCTATCAGGGTGCCGGCGGCCGCCCGGCAATTTTTCCTCCCTGCGCTGGGCTGGACAGCTTTCCGGTGAGCGCTAGGGTTGCCAGGCTGCCTCCATATTGAGCTGGACAGCCCGGGATTTTCACCTCCTGGCCAGGAAAAAATCAGAAAGTACCGGGCATTTTAGGTGTCCGATATTTTCTGATTTTTTTTTTTTTACCGGACAGGAGGCGAAAATAACGGACTGTCCGGTTCAATACGAGACACCTGGCAACCCTAGCATTAGTGTTCAGCAACTCTCCATTCCAACCAAAGTACGTGTCCACATTTAAATCATGGCAGCTGTCACTGGGTCTTTAAAGTAGTTGTATAACCTGGTAATGGAGGAGGGGCACCCAACTACATCGAGCATAGGAATCTATCCAGCAATAACGCTGTTTAAACCAGCGAGGCTGGTGATCTTAGTTCTAATCTCGTCATCGCCAGAACAATGTGATACGTTGAGCTGTGCTTGCTTGAGGCTGAAACCATGTTTGTAAATGTGGGACAAAAATAGCTGTGCATGTTCTGTGCCATGCTGCCACCTGTTCCAATGAAAAGAGGAAGCCAAGAGTGGCTTATAATGGACATGAAACTCTCTGCTCTCCTCTGAGAACTACAGGTGCGAATAACTCCTTATTTTTAAATATATAAACAGGCCTGGTAGCTGTTGATAAAGGACCATGTAGATGAATTCTTCTGCACTGGGATGGTGAATATTTTTCTGGGTGTGTGATCATTAGTAGACTTCAGTTTGTATCACAAGAGCATCTTGCGCTTTAGCATGTGCATGTTTTTATTGAAACTATCCTTGGTTATGTCCACAAAGTGGGGGACAGTTTGGGGGGGGCAGTGGCAAGTTATGATTGCTTCCTGCCTGGGGAACTGCCTGCAGGCTTTTTTGTTGCTGCTGGTGGTGGGGTTTTTTTTTCCTTTCAGTTTTGTGTTGACTAATTTACTGTTTGTTCTAGAGCTACAGTGAGTGGGAGCTAAACTTTAAATGCACATTTGGCTCTTTAAAAAGACATTTAGTGTACAATTACTGCTGTTTACCATCTTATAATTGTTGTGTGTTTAGGCTTAGTCAGGCTTAGAAAGATGGGTATCTGTAATCTTTCAGGGCTTTGACTCCCTGTTCCATTTTTTACAAAAGAGAAACTAATTATAGATGTAGGGAGACAATGTAATGTTTTGAATATGTTTGGTGCTCTGATATCACAGCAATTAGTGTAGCATAAGTGCTTAGCTAGACAGAGGAGAGGCTGTGAAAGAGGAATATACCTGTGATTCTGGTTTGAGTCATTGACTCTCAATCCAGGGGTAGTCTAAAGGCCTTGATGACCATGATCTCCCTCCTTTTCCTCAGAGTCTTCACTGTTGCTTTTTGTTGTAACGTGGGCTCACGGAAAGGAAGAGGTTGAGAATTACTGGTTTACATGGGTGGCTGGAATTGTGTCCATCAAGTGAGCTCCCCACCCTGAGCTGAAACCTCTCAGCGTTATGGACAGAGCAGAGTAGAAGGGAGGGCTGCCTCCAATATGTGGTTGACTCACTGCTAAAGGCCCTTCCTGTTCCCATGGTTTGTTTATCCCAGGGGTGAAGTCATGTCTCACTATCAGGACTGTTGATTGTTCTCGGAAGGCGCCTTCTGGGGCAACCCGGTTAAGGGCTGGCATGTATAAGAAGAGAGAGCAACCAGTGGCAGGAGAAGGGTTTTTTGAGTTTTCCAATTGAAGGTGCCTGCCGGTAGGCTTTTGCTTTGTAAAAACCGGGAGAGGCACAAAACATATACATGTACACTGTTGCGCTCGTGACAGACTCATAAGCTTTAACTGAAATGATGTCTATTGACAATGGAGCTATTCATCTTTCAACTACAGGAATATGTGTATCTACCCATAGACACTTGATAGTAACACTTGCTATGCCAGGATCTCAAAGCTCCTTGGCAGCATAAATGAATTAAGCATAACATTCATTAGGCAGGTAAGTATGTACGGTATTAGTATTCACATTTTACATAGGATGGCACAGAGAGGCTTTTCCATGACCTAATGACACTCAGCGAACCCAAATGTACTGTCTGTGTTTTCATCATGGAAAAAAAAAGGCTTTTTCCTTTTGATTACAAAAATGAATTGAGAAACTTGCATTCCTATCTGTTAGTTTAAAATTGTTTGCTGTAGAAGCTCTAGAGTGAAAATATGAAGTTAATTGTCCAAGTTGATTTTTTTTTCCCATTGAACTACCATTGAATCAAAGACCATTGTGGGAAAACTAAATGCGGTTGAACCCTCTTGACAAATATATAACTAAAAATACATTTGTACTTGAAAGGCATGAGGATCAATTAGTTCAGAAGCATGACTAGCTAGAAGAAAAATCTTTTCTCTCCTTCAACTCTATGAGATTTATTTTCATATGATTCACAGAAATTGAAGGACATACACACCTTATATGGGGTTAAATCCTACCTATATTTTTTAAATAGAGACATGATTCTGCATTTTAGGCTGTTTATAAACCCAATGAATATAATCAGATGAATTCATAAGCAATATTTTTTATTAGAAACAGACACCATAGAAAAATAATCTATGTGAGGGTGCAATCTGTAATTGAAAACTGTTGAGAAAATACAGTTACCATTCAGAAAATAATGAGAAGCTATTAATACACATTGTGTCCCTTTGTCGTTTTAGTTTTTAAACAAACTTAGAATAGAAGTAACAACTTTTCCTGTCCATAGCAGCAGATAAATGTGAGATCTTTCTCTCTCTTCTATGCTGTGTTTTGTTTTACATATTATTCCAGTAAAAAGATGGATGCTTGTGTGGTTGAAGGATGTAAACTCAGCCCACACTAGATACTGGTTTTTAGCCCCCATTTCACTGTTGGTGCTCTTAGAATTCAGCAAAAGCTACTTCATCATTTTTGAATCAAGTTTGGTATATATTAGAGCTCTGAGCTGGTGTTCAATCTTGATGGCTGACATCCATTCCACTTCTATGGATCCCTTTAAAATCTGTGGGAGTGTTTTCACTAACTTCAGTGGCCTTTAGTTTAAGCTCACAAAGCCCGAGTGACTGGGCTTTATATGGGTTGAGTGTGGCAGGGCTGTGGCAGTAAAATCTACCCCTCTACATGCAAAGGCCTGATCCAGAGCTTGCTTCAAAGGCGCTCCTCTCCTTTCTGCTATTCCATTCCTGGACTCTTCCATTTCCTAGGGTAATAGTTGAGGCTGCTTTGTCTATAGTTATTGCTGCTGATCATCATAGGTGATTTTCACCCACTGAGATGGAGTCCTGCCTATGTGATTGCATAGTTGCTTCCTGATTCACAGTGGTGGAAGGAGATTTAGGTACAGGAAGTCCCCGGGTTACGTACAAGATAGGGACTGTAGGTTTGTTCT
>JANRFK010001158.1:7607465-7625797 GCA_030068395.1 Apalone spinifera | reverse complement strand
AGTAGGGATCCGATGTAAGTTGGATCCATGTAACCCGGGGACTGCCTGTATATAAGTTGGATCTTGTTTTTAAAATTAAACCCTTAGATACTAACTGAAGCTCTGAGCATATGACAGTCTTCTCGATTGATCCAATATGTAGCCATAAAATTCAGTGGCAGACCAGAGGCTATGTCTAAACTCAGGCTTCTTTCAGAAGAAGCTTTTCTGGAAGAGATCTTCCGAAAAAACATCTTCTGAAAGAGAGTGTCTACATAGCAAAAGCGCATTGAAAAAGCGATCTGCTTTTTCAAAAGATAGCGTCTACACTGAATGAACGCTTTCTCGCACTTAAGCTGTGATTATTATGGACAGAGTGACCACCAGGGCACTGTGCTTTTTCCTCTTTCCTTTTCTTGTGAAAGAACTCCCTCTTCCCCATCCAAACATGCCTTTTTCTGAAAGAGCTTTTTCGGAAAAAGGCTTCTTCCTCGTAGAAAGAGGTTTACTAATTTTGGAAAAACCCCTCCATTCTTTTGATTTTTTTTTTTCCCCCGAAAGAAGGCGATTGCAGTGTGGATGTAAGTGAAGGTTGTTTTTTTTTGAAAAACAGCCATTTTTCTGAAAAAGCTCTGCAGTGTAGACATACTCAGAGTAGTTAATTAATAAAGCCTAAACACTAGGGCTGGTCAAAAACCAACTTTCATGAAATATTTAGACTTTTTTATTTCAAATTGTTTTTAATTTTAAACCAATTTAAAATGATATATTTTAAAAAATACTAACTTTTGATTAATTAAAAAGAGCAATTTTTTAAACAAAAATGTACAATGTCAGCAATGTCAACATTTTGTTTATGAAAATTGCTTTTTTGAAAAAAATTAATTTTCTACTAAACAAATTTGGCATTCAAACAGTTCCAGTGCTCTACTAGCATTGATGTTATTGCGTGTGTTTCCTACTTCTACATATTTCAGTGCAATGCACTTTTGGTGAAATCCTACAGTGAAATTATGCATGCTATCCATGCTAGTATATTACATGCACTTTACGGTATATAAAGTTCATATCAGAACTGCAGCACATACAGTTTCCTAAGACAATCATTTAAAAATGCTGAATAAGACGTCTTCATTGTTAAGTTTGGATTGAAATGATCCATTTGATGCCTGATTGTTGTTGTTGTTTTATTTTCAATGGAAAATATGTTGGAAACAAGGACTGAAATGAATAAAAGCTCTGTAGAAAATGTCTCGAAATGATATTCAGGAAATCCAAAATCTGCTATCCTCCAGGAGAAAGTCCAGACCTGTAGAAAGACCAGCTTTGTTAATTTAGAGGGAGCTCTTCAGTGAGCCACAACACTTTTATAAACCAAGTGCTGCTACCCTCACAATTTTGTTGTATGATCGCTGGGTAAGGAGATTCACTGGGTTAAGAGGATACATACCTTTATCTTCTAGGCTGGAATCTAACTCAATGTGGCCAGTAACAAAAACATTGTTACCAAAAAACGGTGCAGTATAGACACACCCTTAGGCTATGTCTACACTACACTGATCTATCAGAAAAAGGTACGCAAATTGCGCTTTGCAATTTGCGTACCTTTTTCCGATAGTTTTTTCGGAATAGACTTTCTGAAATTGGGCCCATCTACAAAGGCCCAAATTTCAGAAAAGCCTCCTCTTTCGGAAGATCCCCTCTTCCTTGTGGGAGGAGGAAGACAGGGCTTCCAAAAGAGTGCGTCTGCGCTTCTGCAAAAAAAAAAAAAAAAAAGAAGCAAGCAAGCAGAAGAGCAGACGCGTTCTTTGGACGTGGCGGAGTTTTTCCAGGATACCGCCGGTATCTTGGAAAACCCCCGCAGTGTAGGCATAGCCTTAGTGTCAGTGGTGTTCCTTGTAGCAGTGGCACAAGAACCAACAGCGCAGTTGGCACTAATCATTGCTCGCTTTGGCAGCCTCAGCAGACAACCGAAGATTTGAATCTGAACTCACCTCTACAAAGCTCATACTTCTGCTTTTCATAGTCTGCTTGTTCTGTGACTTACATAGTGTATTTCAGTGGGCAGCATTGTCAGTCTAGCGTCTTACAGAATCAGTAACTCATATAACGGGGAGGAAAAAACTCTGGATCTGGCATTCCCTTTTCCACCCCACCCTACCTGTAAATCTGGTGTGTGCAGTGTTCTATTTGGCAACACATTGCAATTTAAAGAAACAACTGTGTGCGTAAATTTGTTGTAGTGTGTGCAATTAGTTTAGTTCAATTTCTGTGTTTCTGTAATATTAAAATAAAGCAGCCAGGAAATATCAGTGAAATACATAAGAGAAAAAAATAGGATTTTTCAGTCTCTGAAAGAGCCAACAGATGTTCAAGGTGGGTTAGAAAAACAACATGATCAACGGTATGAAAGCTGCCGACAGATCTGAACCAAGCCCCCAAATAGCTACAATTCTAGAATCAGGCTGCAAAACAGAAGATCTTTACAGTCCTCCCCAGCACAGATTCTGGTCTCTGATTAGTCTTAAAACAAGGTTGAAACTTCTCAGAAAGAAACACTGATGCTGAGGCAGGATTGGAGGCAACTTTACTGATAGAACCCTTTCGTTCACCTCTACCAATAAAAGTAATCTGGAAATAGGGTGATAATGAATAGGATATTCCTTAGGAGGAGAAGGCTTCTAAAGTAAGGGCTTAGTTGCTGACCTCTTAAACTGAAAGGGAACCTGCCTAGGAGTCAGGGACACATTGTGGTTATATACTGTAATTTAAAATAGGTTCTACCTTTATTGAAAAAGCTAAGCTGGAAGGAAGTCCAAACAAACTGTGATGCTCATATAAAGTAACTTCACTTTTGATGCTACAGCAGACTTTTTTTTTATCAAAGAAATCTCCTGATTTAAGGAAACTCAATCACTAGTTGATAATATTTGGGAATGGGGAGTTCTTGGGCTACTGGATTTGGAACATTGCTGTAGAATCCAAGATTCAAATTAGTGAGATGCCTTGACTTACTCTCCGAGCATCAGAAAAACTGCTTGTTTGGACATATCTGTGCTGGAATGCTGTGAGCCAAGACCTGCTCCAATTGAAATCAATATCCACACTCCCAATGACATCAATGAGATCAGAAGTAACCCTGTATAATATATTTAATGGCCTAAGGCCTTTTCACTGTGGCTTCACATTGTTTCTTCACCTTAAGTGCCACTTAATGGGCCAGACACCTCCCCGCCCCCGTATTGCACTGCATGGAGGAGAGCAAAAGAATAAAAGGCTAAAGCACAGGTAGAAAGCAAAGAGTCCTACATACTCCCAGGAGACCCAACTGCATTAGCATCGCATGGCTAGATTTCTTGGTTGGCAGGAAGAGAGGAGTGGAAGAGAAGCTGTATATTACGTGACACTCTCCTCCCTCCCGGCTAGAGGACAAATCGCCCCAGAAGTTAAGTTAAGTTTTGTCTGGCCATTATTGTCACCCCGTGGCATTAGCTCCAATGGCTTGGAGCCAATGGTGGCATAGCTTTTGAGGTAGCTGTTATGGGGCCCACTTAGTGGCACAAAGCTGCCAGCTAACGGAAATTACTCTTAAACGTGAGTTTACTTAACAGAGAAATCAAGGCTTGAATGAATGTGGTGATTGAGCAGTTGACTCACTGGGACAGTCCTGAGGCATGTTGATAGGGACTTCACAGGGGAAGTTTGTCACGGTGTTACTCAGGAAAGTCTTCATGATCTGTTTTCGGAAGAAAGGATGAACTGCTGTCATTGGGTTGCCTGTCCAGCTCCTTACACTTGCACTGAAAGGTTCACTTTAGAAACAAAAGACTCTTATCCGAGTGAGGCTTCATTATAGTTCCGGAGCACATAGAATATTGCTCCCTTTTGATCAATGACACTGGAGAACCACCTCATAAAATCTAGATTGAGCGCGATGGGAAAATCTCAATGCACAAACTGGTGTCAAACTGTTTTTAGAGTCCCCATTTTTGGGGAAAGGCAAACTCAAGTTGTCAATGACTCACAAAAATAGTAATTTAAGCATGTTCAGATTGCTAAAACACCTATATTGTTTTATGCCTTTTTAAAAAAATGTCAGTATGAAAATGCTAATTCTTGAGTCTACATTAATTTGTATATATTATGCAAACTGAGTAGCACATCAATGCTACTGTGGTTTAGGTGGATCCTATGCTATATTTAAACTCAATGTTGGACTGACATGGATTTTATTCATGAAAATAAATGGTTTTATTGTGGGGTGTTTACAAAGCAATTTATGATGGTAATTGGTTGTAGGCGACACTATTGTGCACTTGGCTAAGATTTATTTAGCAATATGTACAGCAATACAGAAACCTAGAAATAAGGTCAGAGAATTTCCTGTGGCATTCTACTCGGGTGGGAGGCGGAGAGTAGGTTACTCAAACAATCTTGCTTTTGGATGCCATAGGTATATGTTTGAGCAGACATTTAAACAAAAATTGTATTAAAATTTGTGAGCAGTATGTTTTCAGGAGTATGCCGCAAGTTTTATGAAACTGCAGAATTGAGACCCAGTCATGCAGAGTGAGGACCTTATTTTGTGTCGGTGTGAGAGGTGCATTCGTCTCTTGTGAGCACCCCCTGGCCGAGGGCATGTGTCCATTTGTGGAGGGTCTTCGGTGACAGCCGAGTCACACGCTAACTGTTAAAACAAAGCAAACGCCAATTCATTATACAAGTCCGACAGGGCCTCTCTATCAGTGCCCTCTGCTGTCTTTCAGTTTGTTCGTGCTCCAGAATAGAGCCGTGTCCCAGGGCTCCTTCCCTAGATGCACCAGCTCCTTCACCTTCCTAGGATCTTCCTGGCCCGAGCTCTTCAGCTGGGTCACTATATTCAGTTCCCCCTTTTGGGGTGCCTCACTGTCCTGGCTACTTCACCCAAGTGGCTTATCAGGGGTTGGGGAGACCTAGTCCCACCTTCTACTCTGGGTCTCAACCCAGGGACCCTGTAGATGCAGCTGTTAGCAATCTTTAAATAACTTTGTTGCTCCTATAATTCCCTGGGCCACTTCTCCATGGCTCCAGCACATTCTTCACCTTCTTCTTAGGGCCCTATACTAGAGCAGTCCCAGCAGTCAGCCCAGAGCACCCTCTGCTCCCCTCCAGTTCTAGTAAGGAACTCATCTTGCTCTGGCTTTGTAGTTCTTCTTATGCTGAGTTGCTGGCCGCTGATTGGCTGCTTCCCACACAGATGCTCTAGACATCTTGGAAGACCACTCTACTGTCCTTTTCTGGGGTGGGGCATGGCAGGACCACAAGGCCTCCATCAGGGGGCCTTAGGGCCTAGTCCACCCCATCACAATCAGCCTCAGTGGTGTTCCCATTTTTAATTTTATCTCAGTTTGCAACATTCTTCCCTTGACCACTGCCCTGTGCTTTCATATGCTGAGATCTGTTTTGAGGTAAAGTATTAAGTAGAATTGAGCTCTTGACATCTGCTTCTAGAAAAAATCCAGCTCCAGTTTCTCAAATGCAGAGGTTAAACACTTTGACACATGAATAAAAGGAAAATGAATCTTTTCTTGGATTGAAAATTATTGTGTAAAAGAGTGTGTAAATTATGGTGTGCACATTAACTAATGGCTTTTGTACTGAAATCTGGAATGACTATGATGAAGGAGATAGTGTCAAACTGTGGTAATTTATTTAATTTTAGTTTCTCATATCTGCAATGAGTTTGAGAAATACAAATTTATAGCAAGTGGTCTTTCTAAGAATTTCCCTAAAAGAAAGAGAATGCTTTATGGGCCTTCCATTGGGATCATATTTATGCCATTATTTTAAAAAGAACTTTCAGTGAAAATTCCAACATGTGATTTGTTTTACCGCATTCTTAAAATGGATTTTGCAAGTTCTTTCAAGAGTCCTTATATTTTCTGGTTTAACATACATCGGTTTACTTCAGGATTTGAAAAGTAAAATGATAATGAATAAATTCCAGTATTTTGCTAATCAATTTTAAAACTTCCTAAGGATGTTTTTTTTAACGCAATCATTTTTTTTTAAGGCAATCATTTTAAAATAAAGCAGAGGGTTTCCTCACAAACCACAATTAAATGTAATCTGTGTTACAGTACTGATGTTGCTGGAGCCAGATTTTGGGTTTCCCTAGAACAGTGGTTTTCAAACTTTTTTTTCTCATGACCCAGTTGAAAAAAATTGTTGATGCCGCGACCCAACATCATTTGACTAGAGTGTGGGCACTGGGATGGGTCTGAGCTTTGGAGTATAGAAGGGGGTTCCAGCTTTGCGGGTGTCGGGGCTGGGGCAGGAGGGGCTTACTTTTAGTGGCTCCTACTCAGTGGTGCAGCATGGATGCCAAGGCAGCTTCCTGCCTTTCCAGGGACTGCAGACCATTTTGCAGCCAGCAGGTTCCCAGCCAGTGGGAATGCGGAGCTAGAGCTCAGGGCAAGGGCAGGGCATGAAGCCTTGTGCTCTCTTTTCCCTCCCTACCACCTGGAAGCTGGGTCTGCTGCTCAGTCTGTAGTGCCAGGACAGGCAGGTATCCAGCCTTAGTACCCCCACTGCGTCACCTGATCCCAGTGCCTGACATTCCATGACCCAGTACTGGGTCGCGACCCATGGTTTGAAAACCAACTGCCCTAGTAAATCCTCCGGGAAAGAAAGTTGAGGTTTTCAAATAATAGTAGTTTTTCAGAGCGCTTATGTCACATTAACTACAGTGGCTCTGTTTCATCCCCAGTAGTGGATGGTTATGAATTGGTCATGAATGTAAATCACCTCTGAGTCAAAACAATTCTTGGAGAACACTGTTGTTGGAGCTGGAAAGTATACACTCAGGCTTGCTATAAATCAGATCCTGTGGTGCAGCATCTCTTTGTGCATGGTTAAGAAAGAAAGGAGAGGACTATATCAGCTGTATCTCAGCCCTGCTCTTGTGTAAACAGAGTGGTTATTTTCTAACTTGTAGCGTGCTGTTTCTGCCAAAGGATAACACAGACATGTCCCTCAAGCATACTCACTCAATCTTTTTACTTATTTGAACTATTCCTTTATTTCATCATCTGTTGGAGGCATTAAAAAAATGTGTCCGCAAAACTAGGTGAAATAATTGCTTAAAATTACAAAGATAGTTTGAACTGCTCTAATTATCTGCCGAACAGCTGATAACTTTGGGAATTGTTTCTTCTGTACATGAATTCTAGACACAAACTGGGATACTTTCACATTTGTTTACAACAGATTAAGCCAATGAGGGTGAGAGGGAAAAGGGATCTTTATCCATTTTCAGTGAGCAGTGAAGTTTGAATATACAGCTTGCAATAGGAACTATTTTTCTAAAGCCGTGGAGGGCTGTTTCTCAGTCTAGTGTAAACAATTTATTGTCAAAGTTCTAGAATATTTGCATTTTAATTAAGGACAGTTTTAATTAAATACAAAACTTTAATCAGTAAAGCAGAGTTTAGGCAGATAATGCACTTGCATGCTAAGCTAGCCTGTTCAGAGGGGACCTATACTCTCAGGCAGTGGTTCCTAACTACCGGGCCACGGACCGGTGCCGGGCCGTGAACCGCTGGCTGCCAGGCCGCAGCGGCTCTGGGGGACAGGGGGACTGGGTTACACTGCCCAGCGCCTCCCCCCCTCTGCAGCTGTTGGGAGAGAGGTGTCCTGCCCCGCCTCTCAGCCAACCAGCACCAGGCCGCAGTGGTGTCTCCTCCTGGACGTGGAAGAGTAGTTCACTGCGTGGTGGGAGGGCCGCTCAGAGCCCAGTACGGCAGCCTTAGAGCAGCCGTGACCCAAGCAGCAGTGCTCAGCTGGTGGCTGGGAGGCAGTGCAGAGCTAGGTAAGGAGGGCGGGGCTAGTGCTCGGGAGTTCTGGGGGTGGGTGGCTGACCCTGGTGGGTACTGGGGCATCTGGGGTGGGGAGCTCTGGGGGCTGGCACTGGGCAGTTCCTGGGGGGGAGGGGGGATTGGGTGCAATGGGTCTCTGGAAACAGGAGGCTGGCACTGAGGGGTCTGGTGGTGGGGGGCTCTAAGGGGCGGGGGGCTGGCTCTGAGGCGTTTGGGATGCAGGGCTGGCACTGATGGGCTCTGAGGGAAGGAGGTTGGCACTGGAGGGGTTGGGTGCAGGGGACTCTGAGGTCAGTGGCTGGCGCTGGGAGGGAGGTGGAGGGGGGGTGCTCTTGGGGTTAGGGCTGGCACTGGGGGCTCCGGAGGCTGGGGCTTTTAGCAGACCGGTAACATTTTATTTGTAAATTTGCGTATTTCCTATGTGCATAATGAATATGCAAATTTACAAATCAACTGTTACCGGTCCACCAAAAGTTTGGGAATGAGTTTGCCAGTCTGCAGTATAAAAAAGGTTGGGAACTGCTGCTCTGAGTAAAACTAGTTTGAGTGTAATTTTAACAGAAAAATGGCACCTGTGTCTTGCTTGTGTAACTTACCTGAAAGCAATAATCTTTCTCTTGCATCGTGTGCTTTGTAATGAGATGCTCTTCCTATAGGTAATGATGGGGATAGGAAGCAGAGACAGGGACAAGGAACTAGTAAATTTACCTGTTTGCAAATACATATGTTAGAACTGGAGCTGTTGGATATGTTTCATGATTGAAATTTTGATGAAATTTGTAAACAGTTTAAATTTAATTAATCCAAAAATGCATTGTATAGGGAAAATTGCATCCTATTTGTTGGCCGTTTTTAGAGCTGGTTGCAAAACGCTGATATGCACATTTGACCAACTTTTGGTCTAGGTCTTGGTAGGGTGAAGAAGGGATGAAACATTAGCAAAAACGTTCCTGGAAGTTACAGCCTGATTTTAAACCAGCATTAGTTACAACCGAGTTAATTTGAAATGGGTCCTGGTAATACAAGGTATAGTCCAAATCCTGCAGCCTTTATCATGATGATGATGCAGCAGCGGCTCCTAGAGTAGGAGTGGGCAATAAAATAGCTGCGGTTCACCAGGGTTAGGCCCTGGTGGGCAGCTGCCGCTATATTTACCTTCACCTCCGCACGCACCGGGCAATCGCAGCTTCCATTGGTTGGGAATGGTGATCCGCAGCCAACGGGAGCTGTAACCCCCATCCCTGTGGAGGCACAGGTAAATACGGTGGTGTGGGGGTCCACCAAAGGCTAACCCTGGTGGACCAGATCCGGCCCGCAGACCAGTATTTGCCAACCCCTGACCTACAGGGAGTCAGTGGCCACAAGAGGAAAGACTGGGAAAGCTAAAGGTCCCTCCTAGCCTTACCATATATCCCTTTGTGACCCCAAAAGGGTTCAGGCCTTCGGTGTGCTATGATGTGTACGCTCCTGAAATAAAATGTTAATCTGTGTCACAGAAAGCTTAGTGGAAGCAAGTAATGTGATAAAATGAGTGCACAGGAGAACATAATGTCAGTGCAAGTTTGGCTGTGCATATACCGGCTGACTGGACAGTGGGAACATCTCCTTCAAAATCAGGCATGCAACTATACTTCTTTTAAGGAATATAATGGCAGGCCTAGGGCAAAGAGAATCCAATTTTCCAGCCACGTCTGAGTTCACGTACGATCTCCGGCAGTATCCCCAGGTGGAAAATCAGGGGAGGATCTTGTTCTCTGCCCTTTCCATATGTGTGAGAGAGTCGGTTAACACATTCTAGTGCTATTTGGCTTCCTTACTGTCTGCACCCACAGGGCACTGGAAAAGCTTTTTTTGGCATAAGGTGGCAAAGAAAAAAGGCCACTGACATGTTCCATACTGGTGACAGTAGGAAAGGAGCAGATAGTAGGCATATCCAAATCAAGAGATTACCGTGAGGCAGTTCTCCTCCCTAATATTGTGAAATCTACCAGTTACTGTGCAGCATATACTGATAGCTTAGTCATTGGCTCCCTATTATTGAAGACTGTGTAAAGTATTCAGCCAATATTTAGACTTCTGTGGAGTTTGGAATAAAACTGGGAATGGATGACAGGAGGGCTCACTGGATGTTCATTCCTTCTGGGGTACCTGGCATTGGCCACTGTCAGAAGATGGGATGCTGGGATAGATGCACCTTTGGTTTGACCCAGTATGTCCGTTCTTATTTTATCATAAAACAAAAGACGGAAAATTCTCCAGTCAAGTGTTTTTGGGAGACACCTTCGACGGTGAAGTTCGCTCCTGTGTTCAGCAAAAGGGGATTTTCCTTGTCCATGTTTACAAGTCATGGGATAGAGCCTCTCAATAGTGAAGAGATTTTTTGCTGAATTTCACAAAACCTTTGTGCTTAATCTGTAGTGTTAGAAAGCAGTGAAGAGTGTAAGGAGAAGCATATGATGTTTCCAGAATAGGAAAATCAGGGGCTGATCCAATGACCAATGAAGTCAAGTCTTTCAGTTGAGTCTGAGGCTTTCGAATGTCTAAGGAAATGGCTGTTTAATAACTAAACAATAAAAATGAAAATCTAGCACTTGTGTCATTGGCTGAAGAAACGTAACTTCAAGATCCAGATTAGGTTAGAGTCATTAGATGGTGAATTCCTGTTTAGACTCTAAATTCTTTGAGGCAGGTACTGTTCCATTAGGTTTCTTCAAGGTGCTGAGTATAATATGGTCCAATCTCAGTTGGAATCTTTAGCTACTGCTGTAATGCAAATTATGAGTGAAAAGAGATCTACTTAGCCACGTAAATAGACCAGTTTGTGAAATGACTTATTGGCTTATGAAATTACAGGAAGTGCTTGACACGACTGCTGATTTTGAAATTATGTTTCTATTTGATCAAATGTGCAATAGATTTTGTTTGTAGATCAGTGCACAGTAAAGGAAAATCATTCCTTTCATTTTATCTCCTTTTTGATTGACTGTTGTTATTTATCAACATAAAATTTACACTACAGTTAAATAGCATTTCATGACTATAGTCATTGTTATATTTCGTGATTAAAAATGAAAAGAGATCTGATACACGGGTGTCAATATCGATTGTTCCACTAATTCTATCTCATCGTACAGTCTGGCAGAAGGCAAGGGAGTTGAATTGTATTTAACTGTTTTTATTGTGATGTGACTAAGATGGATGCGACATGGCCCTCTATTCGTTGGAGAGTGTGGCCACTAATGAAGTCATTAGCTGAGCTAAGGCAAGTGAAGAAAATAGGGAAATTACCATTATTCTGAAGTCATTAAGTTGTAATCTGCCACTTTCTGTCCTTACTCAAAAAGGCGTCTTCTTTTTAAGGCCTCCCTGACTGTCCGTTAAAGATTCATTAATTCATTAACTTTCCAAAGGAGATAGAGGAAACACAACTGAAATTTTAATCAGGATGGCATGTCATATTACTAACACTTTGAATGTATCTTTATTCACTGTTGGACCCATCAGGTTAAGGTTAAATAAACTACATTACAGCAAATAATCTGTTTTGTACCATAAAACATAAAATGTTGAAGGCAGAAATTAGCTTCATGATTAAATTAAATTACAACACAGTGCTTGTACTATAAATGCTGTGGGCCACAGTTACATTCTTAGAAGGAAATGGATATAGAAATTACTTCAGAACTTTTCTTTTTTGTAAATACCTGCTTTTATTGTAAGATCATTTCTAATCAGTGCTTTTATTTTGTCTCTTGTAAAATGATTGTTTCTTTTAATGCTTTTGTTCTAATGCGGGTCATTTAAATACTGTTTGGAATTACAGCTTCAAAATACTCCCTTTTTGTTATTACTTCTGTTTACACACTGCAGAGAGCTATTTTTATCGGCAGTGGGCGAAATCCTGCTTTATTGACACTAATACTTCCTTTTACTTCAGTTGTATGAATTGCTTGAGTAAACCTGAGGTGGTTTTTACCCTCATAATGTTCAAAGCATTTGGGAGAGTCAAGACAAAATGAATGAAATGTCTATCTGAAATTTAAAAATTCCCTTGAACATATAGAACAGTCATACTTTCAAAGTGGCGTATAGATTTCCTATAGATTTCCTATAGGAAATCTATGCTCAGTCCCCGTTAATAAACATGTTTTTTGGCAGGAAACTCCTTGATTCTACTCAGAACATATACCTTTATAAAATCTTATGATTAGGTGCTAATGAGTTCTTCAGTGCCACATCTTTTCACTAAAGGGGTAATAAACCTTACTTACTGTTGCTTATTGAAGATGATGATTGATGCAAATCTAATAACTTAGCTCAAGAGTCACTAACTCCTACCCACACTGGAATTGGTGCTAACCAAAACTGTGTTTAAGCATGCTTCTTTTGGCATTTAGGGATTTAACTGGCATTTTTTCCTACTCAGAATGGTATGAGAAATCATTTTTTTCCTGAAAACAAAACTAGCCAAACTATGTCCAAGTATTGCCAATTCTAAGCATCCAGAATGCATTAATTAGATCCCACAAAATAATAAGATTTGCTTAAAATCCCATTTTTTAAAAAATAACAGTTGGAAGTTATTTTGTCTTTTGGTTTTTGAGCCTTTAAGTTCCACTTCGGTCTCTCTCCATTTTTTCCCCTAGCAGCAATGGGCACTTTAAACTTACTTTTAAAAAATGATAATTGAGATCCTTATGTACTCACTTGACTCCAGGAAGCTGGGCTTTAAGAAAAACCGCAAATATTATGAGACTTGGTATAAAATCCTCAGAGTTGGTAACATTAGGAGTGTGTCTAGACTATAGGGTTTTTTCGAAAAAAGTGGCCTTTTTTTCAAAAAAACGTCCCCTGCGTCTAGATTGCTGCTACATTCTTTTGAAAGTAAATCGAAAGAATGTGGCAGGTTTTTCGACGGCAGAAAACCTCGTTTTACGAGGAAGAACGCCTTTTTTCGGAAGTGCTCTTTCGAAAAAAGGCGCTATGTAATGCAAACTGTGCATTTTCGAAAGAGAGCATCCAGACTACCTGAGTGCTCTCTCTTGAAAGAGCGGCTTGCTTTTTTGAAAGTACTAGTTGTAGTCTAGACGCTCTTTTTTTAAAGAGGCTTGCAGTCTAGACGTAGCCTGACTGTCATATAGTACATTTGTATAACACAGCTGGAATAATGGTTTTCATACAAGCCTTCTCCCCCATCCCAACTCTACAGTGGTGCACTTGTAAAAGGAAACTGGAACTCTGTTTGCAAGAACCATGTTTGTACACTGCTGGGGCTAGGATAATTGGGATGGCAATGCAATCAAGACTTGGTCGGAGGAAGAGATTATAAGAGGGCAGGATGAAAAAAAAAAGCAAGGGAATGAGGATGGTTTGAACTCAGTATGGATGAGCATGTTGAGTTCAATGGCAATTTCCCATTGCAAAAATATTGTATCGAAACTGAAACTTGGTTTATAGGATTGTGAAACACTGCTATGCTGGCCCACTCCCAAGTAGGAGTGAACGGGAATAGGCAGTTTAGGGTGAACAAGGCCAAACTGCATTCAGCAACAGATGTAGAATGTGTAATACATTTCCATAGAAAAACTTTGGATCAGGAACCATGACTCACATCACAAACTGAACATAGTTCAGAACAGAATGCCAGGTTATTTATATATTTTAAAGTACTTCCCTTCACAGGAAAAAGGTAACTAGACCAATTGGAAAGAAGCTGTCTGTCATTACTTAGCAACTTGTTTTGTATGTGAGATCATGATGAAACTCCGGAAATGGCCACATGAGCTTGATTGATTTGGTCACATGTTCATGTATATTGTTGACCTTTGAAGGAGCATGACGCACTGACTTCAAGATGACGTTTACTTTGGCTTGCTTGCATTGCTAGCTTACTGGACAACTATGGTTTGGAGTTGAAAGCTCTGTGTTAAAATTGGTGTGTACACATGCAGTATATCACAGTATCATAGCTCTGCAGGGAGAGATGTGAGAACAATGAGCATATTGCATGAGCATTAGATACACCACTTGGTTGTAGCCAAAAAGCCAAGAAGAATAAATATTTTGTGTGTTACCACTGCTCTAGTAGGGTTATTGCATCCCAGAAGTAAGGATACTAGGAAACAGGAAATTGACTAATCGTGTAGTCAATACAATTTGTATTGACTACATGATTAGTCGATAAAGGGAAGTGGGGTCTAGGAATTACCCCCGCTGTGGCTCTGCAGTTTAAATGTAGTAGGAGCTAGGCATGCATTTAAACGGCTGTCGAGCTGCAGCAGGGATACGTCTGGGATCCGGCGCAAGCCGGGACTGAGCAGTCCCAGCTTGTACCGAGTCATGAACTGCTGCGCCTCTGCCTTTTAAATGTAGTAAAGGCCACCTGGCTCTTACGACATTTAAAAGGCAGAGGTATAGTGGGGGTAGGTCTGGGTCATGGCATGAACTGGGACTGAGAAGTCCTGGCTCATGCTGGGTCCTGGACCACTGCTCCTTTGCCTCCCCTGCCCACCCCCATCGTGGAGGCGGTGCTGAGGGGAGCTGGCTTTTAAGCTGGTTCCTATCAGCACCAGCTCCTGCTCCCACCCTTTGTTGCTTCTGATACCCAATAAGCCTAAATAATATTTAACTGGTAAGTGGAAGGGTCCCTGTTGTATACAGTCTGTAATGTTCTATGAGCTCTTTCTCAATAAAAGGTATATAACTATAGAGCAATGAGAAGCAACCTAGGCTAGTGAGTGGATCACATGAATGTCCCTCTTTCATCTCTGTGGGCCACAAGATTGTCATAACCAAGATGGTCTCTCAGGATAGGAGGGTAGTTTTGCTAACTGTGCATGCGTATCTAGAATTTACAGGGCGTGTTGATTGAACCGTAGCAAGAACTTTGATTGGACACAGAGGGAGTGCACGGTTCTCACAATGCGGTGTGCAATTAGCACACACTTCATTTCAAATGTCTTTGTGTTAATAAGTGTCACTTTTGTAAGACCGGTAGGGAAAAAACCCTATGTGGACGAAAACCAGCAGAATCTGGCAATCCCGTGAATGGGCAATGGTAAACAAAGTGTTTCATGGGCCACACAGAGAACTTCAATGGACCGCAGTTTGCCCACTAGTGCTATTGGGAATATGATTGATTGTCATGATATTTGGGTGAGACTTGGCAATGGTTTCCTCTTCGGTGTGGTAAATATATGAAAACCTTTTTAATGATGGACTTGTACTACTCAAAATAATAGCAAACTAATATACCTCTCAGTGAGAATGGTGTGTGTGTGTGTGTGTGTGTGTGTGTGTGTGTGTGTGTGTGTGTGTAACCATGCAGGCATCTGTTAACTGTATACATGAATACACGTTTACATCCCTAATATATACATTTGCGATGCAGAGGGCACTAACAGCAGGTTAATGTAGGTCATACTCTGGGCCTAACCTTGACATTTTCCATAGGGAAAAAACTGCTAATTTTCTGGCCAGTTCTGTTTGAATGATCCAGTTTTTGATTCAAGTCTTCTGCGTTCTTGGGTTTCTAACACCGACTTTAACACTTCATGGAGGAGAATACTGGGTTATAAGTATCTTTTTGGAAGAAGCGTGATTAAAGGGGTAAACGGAGGTCCTTCAGACTTCTTCAGTGGTGTGGCTCCAAGCACAGGCAGCAGTATCGAGGAAGATGTAGAGACAAAATCAGCCCCATCAATAGAACAGTCACTGGGTGAACCAAAGGAGTCAGATGGAGGAGCAAAGAGGTGAGAATGGAAAGTGGACCTGGGCACGGAACTGTTATGGTGGGCTTCAAATGACTTTATGTATTTACCCTAATTCTGTAGCTTCCCATGATTTTATGTTAGGAAACTTTTCCAGTTTGATTTAAATATTTTCTCCCCTTGTGGTATGTGGTGGTGAGCAGGCCGCATGACTGGCCCTTGTTCATCTCAGCGGGCTGCAAGATTGTCATTACCAAGATGGCCTCCTTGGATAGGGTAATTTTGCTAACTATGCCACTGTTGTAGGGGGGCGAGGCAGGGAGATACTGTGTAAATCTGAGGCTTGTTTTTCTCCCCTATGATAGTGTCAGTTGGATAGAGCACCTTTCATGTTGCATTTGTACTTTAGGTCAGGAAACTACTGGGTTGTGTATATAATCATCATTAGCATACAGAGTAACTTTTTGCACTTTGGTGTGGTGTCTCGTAGTGGATTTATCCAAGTCTCCTTCCCCCTTCATTCTTCCTCTAGAGTAAATTATGTTTATAGTGATGCAATTAGTGACACAAAGGAAGGATAGTGGTAATAGCATTACTAATTATATTGCTTTACATAAATAGTGACATCAATATTACCAAGTACCATTAATGGTACTTAATGGTGGCACAGAATAACCTTTGATTTGAGCAGAGCTTGTAAATCTTGCTAAAGCTTCTTCACAAATTTTGCGCTTCATGGAAGTTTACACACCCAAAGGAGCTGATATCATCTTGGTAAAATTGTCTTTGGCCCTAGTGCAGTGTGGGGGAAGGCAAGGAGCTTTTTCTATTTTCAACAAGGCCCATGGGCAGTACTTATCCTTAAAGGGAAAACAGTGGCTGCTGTCTCCTGGGGTACCCTGTGGAACAAACCACATCAAAAGGGCAGAGGAGACAGCACTCCCATTGCCAGACAGCGGCGGTGGCTGGGCACACATCATACATATAAGATAATTGATCTCTACACATTGTAAAATGGATAGGGTGGATGGTTCTTTTCTTATGCTTCAAGATGCTCCTAGAATAATCATTCAATATTCAGCAGTTCTGTAAATCTTGGATTTCAATTGGGGGAGCCTGTACCTCCTACACCAGGGATGGGGAACCTAAGGCCCAGGGGTCAGATATGATCTCCAGCTTGGCTGGATCTGTCCCCGGGGCTCAGGGCTCCTCCACCCCAGCAGAGGGGGAACCCGCTCTAGCACTCCAGCTCCTACTGCCTCCCGGCTGACTGATTTTTCTGTGGGTCAGTGGCACTGACCCAAAAAAAGATCCCCCGCCCCTGTCCTATGCCTTGCCCACAATGGGACATCTGTGATACCGTAGTGTGCAGCAATCTAGTCAAGCTGAAATCTAATCTCACATTTTGCCACTGCACAGAAATGATATTCTTTGTTCCTCTCCTTACATAGGCCAGCTCATTCATTTTGTTACCACTGGAGTGAAACATGGCAAACAGGTCACAATCGATTCCACATCTCTAGTGCATTGTAGGTCCAAGTTGGTTCTGCAAGTAGTTTCAATGTTTAGGAATCAGTTTTGACCTTGTTTAAATAAAGAGTGTGACTCATGCCACAGAAGCAGCAGCGATCTGTAAAATGTATTCTGCTTGGATTATTTGGGTGGGGTTTCCACAGCTGTTGTACTGTCAAATACAGTCAGTGTTTCAGCCATGCCTGTTTTAAGTCTCATTAGTTCACCATAAACCTTTCCCCCAGGGTATGTCTACACTACAGCACTAATTCGAACTAACTTAATTCGAATTAGTTAATTCGAAATAAGCGAATTCGAATTAGTGCATCTAGACCTAAAAACTAATTCGAATTAGCGTTTTGCTAATTCGAAATAGCATGTCCACATTGAGTGGACCCTGAACCAAAGTTAAGGCTGGCCGGAACCAGTGCCGGTAGGGCATCAGGTTAGGACTTAGAGTGTGGAGCTGCTGCCTCAGGCTAGCCGAGGGTTGTGCTTAAAGGGACCCGACCCCCACCCCAGACAGACAGTTCTCAGGGCTCCCCGCTTGCTTTTCTACCTCGATGAGAGACAGCAAAGCAGTCCTGTCTTGGAGTGCCCACACTCGGCACATCACAGCACTCGGCCATCAGCCCGGCTGCATTTGCCGCAGGCTGCCATCCAGGGGTGTCAATTGGGGGGCTGTCAGGATCCAGGAGGCCCTGCAGGAGAGCTTCCACCCCATTGGGGGCTCCCCATCAGGGGCTCGTGCCCTATTCCTCCCTCACCTACTTCCACTTACCCCTCCCTAGCCCCCCTTCCTGATGTAAAAAATAAAGGACGTGTGTTCAAAAATAGAAACTCTCTTTATTTAACAAAACGGGCAGGGGGGAAGGGGATTAACCTCTGGGGAGACTGGGAAAAGGAGGTGGGAGAGGGTGGGAGAGGGGAAGGGGAAACCTGGGAGGAGGGAGCTGGAAGGGGGAAGCTAGGGGAAGAAGGAGGAGGAGGGGAAGTATAAAGCTATGGTACACCGTATCTTCAGTACTGTGTACAGATGTGGTCTCCTCACCTCAAAAAAGATATTTTGGCCTTGGATGGAAAAACTCGATTAGGTTCAGAAAAGGGCAACTAAAATGATTAGGGGTTTGGAACAGGTCCCATATGAAGAGAGGCTAAAGAGATTGGGACTTTTCAGCTTAGAAAATAGGAGACTGGTGATATGGTAGAGGTCTATAAAATAATGAGTGGTGTGGAGAAGGTGAATAAAGAAAAGTTCTTCATTAGTTCCCATAAT
>JANRFK010001158.1:7533256-7607365 GCA_030068395.1 Apalone spinifera | reverse complement strand
CACTGGAGGCTGTGAAGGCTAGAACTATAACAGAGTTTAAAGAGAAGTTAGATACGTTCATGGAGGTTGGGTCCATGGATTGCTATTAGCCAGAGGGTAGGAATGGTGTACCTGGCCTCTGTTTGTGGAAGGCTGGAGATGGATGGCTTGGTCATTGTCTTCGGTCCATCCCCTCTGGGGTATCTGGTGCTGGCCGCTGTCGGCAGACAGGCTACTGGGCTAGATGGACCTTTGGTCTGACCCAGTATGGCCGTTCTTATGTTCTAAGCTCACGGCTCAGGGTCGGGGGGTCCCACTGGACCAACTTGATTTTCATGCAAATCTGCTCCTGGGTCCGCATGTGGCCTCTGGTGGCCAGGCTGGCAGCCATGCGGCTGTAGACGGCTGCATTCATGTGGCTAGTGCGGAGATCGTGGACGTTGGAGGCCTCCTCTCAAACCTCGATGAGGTCCACAATCTCCGCACTAGACCAGACGGGCACCTGCCTCTTGCGGCCCCGGGCAGGCTCCTGGGAGCCGCCAGCCTGGTCCTGGGAAGAGGCAGAGGGCTGGGTGACAGCGGGTGGCTGGCTCATGCTGTGCCAGATGCAAGGTCTGCTGTTTGGTTGCTGGCAGGCTTGCAACTGGCACAAGCACCGTAGCCAGACAGTGCCCCTTTAAGGGCTCCGGGGCCGGGAGGGGGGCAGAAAAGTTTCCCTGGTTTGGCCCAGAGTCGCTACACAGCCCTTAATTTGAACTACTTAATTCGAACTACTTAATTCGAACTAGGCTTTACTCCTCGTAGAATGAGGTTTACTTAGTTCGAATTAAGCGCTCCACTATTTCGATTTAAATTCAAACTAGAGGTTTGTATGTGTAGCCCCTATGAAAGTTAATTCGAACTAATGTCTGTTAGTTCGAATTAACTTTGTAGTGTAGACATACCCCCATTGTCCATTGATGAATAGGCATCTGAGCCATTTTTCTATCGACTTTCTCATTGACAAGAGATTAGCATGACCTCTGTCAGAAAAACTCTTTAACTGTAAACTATGAACTCCGAACAATGAATACATTAAACTCATAAAATGTGATTCTGATTAGGGATGTTAAAATGCGGTTAATTGACTAGTCGAGTAGTTGATGGAATTTCCATCGACTACTCGACTAGTCGATAGGCACTTCTGCATTTCTCCTTTGAAATGGGGCTCTTGTACATTTCAAAGGAGGAATGTGGAACTCCGTGTACAGCCCGGGGCCAGCGGGAAGTCCCGCTCACTCTGGGTGGCATGCGGATGCCTGCTTTGAAATGTACAAGAGTCCCCAGGGGGAGCTCTTGTGCATTTCAAAACCATGTGCATTTCAAAGACTCAGAGTCCTTTGCTGACCCTGGGCTCCATGCTGCGCTGCCCGGGTTCTGGGGAAATGCCACGCAGAGCCCAGGATCAGCTGGGGAGTCCGCAGCTGTCCACGGCTGCCCCTTTGAAATGCACAGAGGTGGCATTTCAAAGGGGGCAGCCGCCACACAGCTGATTCCTGGCTCAGCTGTGTGGCGCTGCCCCTTTGAGATGCCAAGGTGTTGATATTTATTTTCCAGAGCCCACAGCGAAGCCTCCCCGGAGGAATGCCACAGTGAAGCCGCCTCCCCGGGAGCAGGAAAGAGTTTTACCAATGACAACCCATCAGCTGATCAGTTAATCGGTTAAATTCTACCATCCGTACTATGAATGGGCCAGTCCAAGATCACAACTGAACCCTAGCTCTTTAATACCATTTAGTTGTATTTCTTTATAAGCTGTTGCTTGAAGTGTCACTAAGGGCACGTCTACACGGCAGGGCAAAAGTCGAATTAAGCAACTCAAGTTGAGCTACCTCAATTGTGGAGCTGAAGTCGAAATAGCTTAATTTGTCTTTTGGTGCTGTCTACACAGCAGGAATTTGAAGGAAGAACGTTCTTCCTTCGGCTTCCCGTTCTCCTTGTAAAATGAGGGTTACAGGAGTCCGAGTAAGAAGTCCTAAAGCTTGACATTATTTCAGAATAATGGCTTGCAGTATAGACCCACTCTTTTGTTATTTCAGAATAACATCAGTTATTCTGAAATAACTCTGCTGTCTAGACATAGCCTAATTTATCAGTGTAGAGATAAAAAAATGACATATGTAACCTTACCTAATCTGCTCACCATCCTCCATTTAGTATTCCTAATGACTTTGGCATATGATGCAATGTAAGTTATACTCCTTTTTAAAGGATGCAGCAATGCTTGGAACTTATAGGACCATACACCAAAATAACATGAACAGGATCTGGCCTTAGATCTATCATAAATCCCACCATTCATTAAGAAAAGAATTCAAAATTTTGTTCAATGATCATTAAGTGTCCCTGGGAGCAAATATTAACTAAACAAAAATTGTGTGAATGTGCAAGATTAAACAGTCTTGAATCAATTTTAATTATTGTTTAATTGATTTCAGATGTAAAACAGACCACAGTAAAGAAAGGAAATGAAAAGTGGTCTTTTACAAGGGTTTAAAGGCCATTTTCTAGCAAAGATGAAATTATTAAGTTGCTAAATTTCTATCCTAAGGGAAAAAGCTGTAGGACAATGTGGGTTTTTTGTTTTGTTTTGTTGTTGTGATTTAATAATTTTAGTTCTTACTGATTTTTTTCTGCTTTATTAATAATTTTTGTTGTATGTAATGTTGTCTGCTCCCAACATTTACTTTTTATCAGCCAGTAGGACAAATTATTCTAGTTTTGTAAAAACTCTTTAATTCTGAAACCGCAGATTTATTTTTGTTCCATGTTTGTAAATAGGCACTTTCCTCTAAGAATGGGCTAAAGATTTTTCTCACACAGTTCTTTGAATTAAAGACCGCCTATTATCAAGCAAATATTGATCTGTTTTTGTTTAGCCCCTGTGGACTGCACCTTATCACAAGTTGTGTTTTGTTATGATGAGAGTTGACAGAATTCAGATTTAGTCAGGTGAAGCTTGTCAGGGTCACTGCAAACATTAAAGAACCACAGTAACACAATTATATTAACATTGTGGGTATTTTTTGTAAATGAAGTCAGTAGTTTTAGGATTTAGAATTTTTTTTAACTATTAAAATAATTTGTGTTTATTGCGTAATCTGTGTTCTGTGTCATTTGTCTCCTGTGAAATTAAATACTTATGTACATTAGGTCAAAAATAATTAGTAATCTGAATTGTGTAAAATGATAGATAGTAACTCAAGGGGAAGCTAGCTTTTAAAACATGTAAGTATATTTCTTGATGGTTAATACAGCTATTTGTGTTTTATCCCAGTCACCCTGTAACTAGTTTTTTCATCGGAAAAAGTCTGTGATTGTCTGTAGTAGTCATGTAAAATCCCATTTAATTGGTTAACTGGTTAAATGTAGTGTTTAGCTGGTTAGCCGATTAAAGAAGGGTTTTAGCTCTTACCGTTTCGGAGATCTTTCAGGTCAAACAAACAAACAAACAAGCTTTTGGAGATATTTATAAGAAGAAGATTTACTATTTATAAACCCATCCCCAGCACCTCCCTATGTTGCAGATGCATAATGCAAAACCCCCAATCTGAGATGGTATCTATTTACAAACTCTCTGGCCAACATATGAATTGCTCCTGAAACTTGGGAATGGGAGTGGGTGAGTTTTCAGTCGGATCCGTGGTGTTCATCTGCAAAGGTATTTAGGTACCAAACACCCATAGATTTCTGTGGGAGTTAAATACCTAGCTACCTCTGAAGATCTAGGCCAGTCTGACTGCGACTTCCATTCCACATTGGGATGCTTCAACTGTCAGTTTTCTCCAACCTCCTGCTTCTCCTTTCTGTTTTGAGTTGAATTGTTGAGGTGGATTAAATGGCATGGAGTCACCAGTTGAGAATGTTTCTGATAAGCAAAACTTTCTGAACTAATTTCTTCCCTCTATTGTATTTGAGTAATTCTGGAGGTTTAGGGTTGCACTGGTACAAATGACAACAGAATTTGGCCTCCTGTACTCCTTTGTCTTTTTTCTTGTCATAAATTCATTCTTCCGTCAAGGGAGGATGGCAGGTTGATTTGGGTCAACATCTATTTTCTGACTGTTTTTGGACACTAGCCAATGGTCTCTCAGTAGTTTCCTTGCTGTTGAGGAATTTCAGTGAATTCTCCTACCAGGAAATTTAATGACCTCCACAAGAATGCTCTGTGAACCTTGCCAGAGTTAAGAAAAAGTACAAGACTTTCAAACAGTACACCTTACCACAGCACTTACAATATTGTAGTATTGTTTTATAAAACAATGTTGGAAGTGAACTGGGGACCTCTGGAGCTTAGTGCATGAGCCTCTACTGTATGAGCTAAAAGCCAGGTGCCTCTCAGCTAAGGCTGTAGAGCAGACTCATCATTCCTCTCTCTGTAAGTGGTCTCAGTGTCATTAGATGTGACACTACACCACACCCAGAAGAGGTGTGGGTTACAAAAGCAGCTTCCTGGGGTGACCATTTGGACCATTTTGAACTTCCACATGTGTGAGATAGGAAGATTGTAAAATACAGGAGGGGAACTGAAAGGACACTGAGTGTCTCTATACAGCAGGGCTAAACTCAAAATAATCTATGTCAATTGCATAGCTTATTTTGAAATTGAAATTGGGAACGTCTACACAGCATTTATTTCGAAATAGAGCACTCTTCCTCCGACACCTCGTATAATGAGGGTTACAGGAGTTGGAGTAAGAAGTCCTCCAGCTTGACAATATTTCGATATAATTTCGAAATAACTGCCTACTGTGTAGACGCGGACTAAGTTATTTCGAAATAATGTTGTTGTGTAGATGTACTCTGAGATACTGCTGCTGAATCCTGTGTGTTTTAATTTTGGTTACTCTGAAATCTGTGAGGCCTCTTCATTCAACACCGTTTTAAAGGCATACATGATGAATAGCTACGATGCCTGATTTTATTTCCTGCTCTAGCTGATAAGAAGATATAACGATGAATCTCATGCTTATGCTTTTCTTTCATTCTTGAAATATAGAGAGTCCTCATCAAGCACAATTTGTGTGTGTGTGTTATACCACCATTTTAAATTGTGAAAATCGGTTTAATGTTTGAAAAAAAAGTAACTGGCTTTCATACCACAGGAGCCTTAGCATGAAGGATAGTATTAACATCTGGTAGAATAGAACACCCGATGATTTTAGTGCCTCTCAAACAAATGTTTTTAAGAGCTTTTAATCTAGTTCTCGGAATGTTTTAGAATTATTGGTTGTTTGTTTTTGTAGTGACTGATCTTATGATCCTCTGGTTCATAGATAAATACGGTCAGTTGCTTGTAGTTGGTGTGAGGTACAACAATGTAATTGTAGTCTTATTCCTAGAATAGAACATTAAGATTCCGATCTAAGTTAGCAGCAAAAGAAAGAATAGTTTATCACTGTAGGGAATAATTATATGGATCTGAAGAAATTTGAACCTGGTTTCTAGATAGAAATGGATAAAAATGAAGAAATGAATCAAATTAATATCAAACCTTCATCATCCCCATTTCCCTTCCTCTCTCCCTCCTCTTCCTTCTGTCTATTCATGCATGTCTTCTCAGATTTTATTATTGTTATACCCGCCCTACCATGTTATGTTGACATAGTACTGTCTAGTCTTGCAGTTTCACAAGTAGTAAAATTGCGTAATTCCATCATTCTACTGGAGAGCCTGTGAGGTGTGCAATGTTGGGAAATATATACAAGCTGTAAATCATTTACCTTTTTGTATTTTTCACTGTCTGTTTCTTTATGAAAATCAATAAGAATTACAAACATGAAAAAACAGTATCAAAGAGCATCTCCTCCCAGTACCGATTGAGGGCTCAGTCTTACGAGAGTTTGCTGTTTTGTAGAGCAAACAGATCGTGTTTGCTGATTTGCCGAGGAACAGACGTTTGTTTGTTTCTTTCTTTAAAGAGAAAGAGAGTATGTGCTAGAGCTAGACACTAACAGTTTCTCATTTTTTTTCAGATAAACAACCCATATCCATAACTTTTGCCGATAAACTTTTGAAGAAAAATGGTGTTGACAGTGGCTATTGTGGCGTGTTCAGAGCCATTTGAGACACCCAAGATAGTGTACTGTGAGGAAACAGAGAGGCTATGTCTACACTTCGAGTTTTCTCAGCAAAAAATGTGCTAATGAGGCACTCATTTGCATGAGTCGAGATCTCATTTGCATATTTTCTGCCGATCCGTTTTTGCGCTGGGGTTTTTGCTCAAAAACAAGCAGTGTGGACGTTTTCTTTTTGCGCAAAAGAGGTTTTTGCACAAAAAGAAAACATCCACGCTGCTTGTTTTTGAGCAAAAACCCCAGTGCAAAAACAGATCGGCAGAAAATATGCAAGTGAGATCGCGACTCATGCAAATGAGTCCCTCATTAGTATATTTTTTGCCGAGAAAACTCATAGTGTAGACATAGCCAGAATGAAAAAGCAGTAGAAGTCAGTGGTCTGAGTCATGAGCTTGGACTCAGAAGTCTTAGGTTCTGTTCCTACCACTGTGTTTTGGGGGTAATAACTTTTCTGTGTTTAGGTTTTCCAGCTCTAAAGTAAAGGTTATAATACCTACTTTGCAAAGTGGTTTAAACAAATAGATGACAGCCACATATTAATATTATTTTATTGATTCCTCTAATGCTCAATTTTTAATAATTGATTTTTGTACCAAAAGGTAAAGGGTTGAGATATGACTTATTTTGGTACATACTTTAGTTTTTTACTGTAGATTATATTTTGATCAAAAAGTTACCAACACTAAGATTATAGTGCTGTGAGGTGAATAGTGCCTTGTTTGCTAAAGGTATAGTAAAATACATTACAAGGCAAATCTATTCCACATATGAATTGCTAGCTATCAATGGATGTGCTAAAATATGTCATTCACAGTGTTGTCTTATTTTGTTAACTGACTTTGCCAATGAAAGACAGTAGAAGAATATTATAAATATATCAGAGGGGTAGCCATGTTAATCTGAATCTGCAAAAGCGACGAAGAGTCCAGTGGCACCTTATAGACGAACAGATTTATTGGAGCATAAGCTTTTGTGGGCAAAGACCCACTTCGTCAGATGCATGCATCTGACGAAGTGGGTCTTTGCCCACAAAAGCTTATGCATGCATCTGACGAAGTGGGTCTTTGCCCACGAAAGCTTATGCTCCAATAAATCTGTTTGTCTATAAGGTGCCACAGGACTCCTCGTCGCTATTATAAATATAGGAATAATCACAGGGTTCCAAATATGGCATACATCTTTTCCTCCCTGTAGTATTGGAAATACCTTTTGTAAATGTACTTTTTGTCTTTTGCCCAGAATTGGCTTAGTTTACATGTACTTCACTGCATAAATACCAACAATGCTTTAATTTATTGGAGTTTGCTGTTGGGCTTTGTTTAAATGAGTTTCATCCAAAAGGAATCAGAGCCTTCCATTCTTGCAGAAATTAATAAACCACATGAGGTGAATCTTCGTACAACCCATTTCGAACCTGGAGTTTTCAGGGTATAATTTAGATATTGCATTGGTGGTTTATGACCATATAAAGTGTAGGTGTGTAGGCAGGAGGTTGGATAGATGTACTTGTAAATGGCTTGAAGCAAGAAGGCTGAGTATAACTCCAGCAGTGCGTATTTCAGCTCACAGTTTCACATCTCTGTCCTAAGGCATTAGATGCCACTAATTCTCCCAAAGCCAAAGATTTGTTTTACCGAATAAATTCTGATTTGATTAAGATATTGCTTCCAGACCTAATGTTCCTTTAGCAAATCATGCCTATGTACACTGCTGGAAATAAACGGCATGTTATCTGAGCTTGGGGCGGGGGTGGTGGGGAGAGAGAGTCTCATGATTTGGAATAATCCTACAGAAGCTGCATTTAGTATAATGACAGAACACTTAGATTAATTATAGCACTGCTTATGGGCGCCAACATAGCGTTACAGTTGTGTCAGCACTTTTGTTGTTAACCCTGTGCGGCAGTTGTCTATAATTTGGCTGTAAAAATGCGCCCTAGGTTAAATTTAGGTGCTGTGTTGTATTCATGGTGTCTTGTTTCGGGTAAGGACTGAATTGTATTTCTACATTGTGAGCAATTAAAATATACAAGTATCCACTTAAAAAGCTTTAGATTTTCCTGCGTGGTAGCCTCTTGGATTGAACATTCGCCCCGCTCCAACTAACTTTAATAATAAAATAATTACATAGGATTTCAGAATACTAGGACTAAGAAGAAACAAGATGGTTTATTAGATGATGAGCTTTTGTGGGCCAGACCCACTTCCTCAGATCAAATAGTGAGGAAGTAGGTCTGGCCCACGAAAGCTCATCATCTAATAAACCATCTTGTTAGTCTTTAAAGTGCTACATAGTCCTGTATTTTGTTTCAGCTACACCAGAGTAACACGGCTACATTTCTATCACTATTCAGGACTAAGAAGGGCCTTCTGAGTTATCTAGCAATAGACGGTCAGAATTCCTTCCGTCTTGTGTAAACACGTACTATAGATGCAAACAGGATGAGGGCCTGATCCTTCAATCAGTGAGATATTTTTGCCTGTGCTGCAGAATCAAGTGTTTAATGCTACTGGTAAATGGTTAAACCATGTCATAATCTCTTTGATGTTTCCAAATAAAATAGCCAAGATATTTGATCTTAAAAATTGCAAACTCTGACTGTTGAAAGCAACTGCTTTTCCTGAGGAGTTTTACTATGGCCATGAATATAGTTTTAAAGTGTAGCCAAACATATAGGTGTGTGATTAGCTGTAATGGGTTTGAAATATTAGTAAAACCCGAAGCCTTTGTTTTGAACATTTCTTTGAAACCTATTTACACAAAAGATTGAAATAACTTGGATGGAGCCATTACAATTAATCATATAAATAATACACACACTGTCTTTTTGAAAATATTCGAAACATACTATAATGCAGAAGTGCTAGTAAAATTAAGAAAATTTTCAATCAGTCCATCAAAACATTTTTAATTTCCATTTCAGTACTGGAAAAATAATACATTTGGAGCAAATGAAGTTGGTTTGTACATAGGACATTTTATTTTGTGTAAATGTACATGTAAAAGAATCTTTGCAGATCAGTTATTTTATCCCCATGACACTTAGGGCATCTCTTAGGGTAAGTCTACACTTGCACCCTTTTTCGAGAGAGGGATGCAAATGAAGACATTTGAAATTGCAAATGAAGACGGGATTTAAATATCCCATGCTTCATTTGTATATTCGCATTATGGCACTATTTTGAAATAGCGCTATTTTGAAAAAAGAAACGCTGTCTAGACGTGGTTATTTTGAGAGAAAACCCTTTTCTCAAAAAACCCTTCTCTCGAAATAACTGTCTCTTAACAGCATTTCTTTTTTCGAAATAGCGCTATTTTGAAATAGCGCCATAACGTGAATATGCAAATGAAGCACAGGAAATTCAAATCCGCGCTTCATTTGCAATTTCGCTCAGCTGCATTTGCATCCCTCTCTCGAAAGAGGGTGCAAGTGTAGACATACCCATAATTACGGGCTGGATCGATGGACAGTGTTTGATCCCACAGGGCTCGAATTATCACGTCTAAATAGACATGATAAATCAACCGCCAAGCACTCTCCTGACAACTTCAGTGTTCCACCAAAAGCAGAAGAATAAGCGGAATTGACCAGAGCATCAGGTGTTGACTTACCACTGTGAAGATACTGCAGTAAGCAGAATTAAGTATGTTGACTTCAACTATGTTATTCATGGAGCTGAAGTTGCGTAACTTAGCTCAACAGCTTGCAGCAGTATAGACAAGGCCTTATTCTATTTTATTATTTTCTTTTTCTGGTTTTCATGGTAAAATTATATTTTACTTTTTCCCAAGTACTGTTTACAAGTGGCTTTTATCAAATATAAACAATGCCATAAACCAGGACCAAAGTCGATGGTTCTGTGGAGTTGTCAGAGTGAGATGCGGTTATGAGGGCTCAAGTGTTTTATCTGCCTCTGAAGCGAAGAGCTAGGGACTGTGCAATGTATAGTTACTTTCTCTTGGTCCTGATTTAGCAGTACAGGTTGAATCTCTTTAGTCTGGCACTCTTAGGACCTGACCAGTGCTGAACCAGAGAATTTGCCAAACCATGGGAAGTCAATACCAAATTTCCAGTGCTTACTGGGCTCTTAGAAGACATTTAGGGATACATTAGAGCTAAATAACAGCCCAGAACACTGAGAGCCAGGATTAGTGGCTGTCAACAAGCTTTATGGGACTGTGGGAAACATGGCAACACCCATGTTAAGTGGACATCTGGCTAACTAAAATCATGCTGGACCACGAATTTTGCCAAAGCAGAGAGTGCTGGACTAGAGAGGTTCAAACTGTACTGAATGAATCCTGATTTAATTTGAATTTGTCATAATTCAATAGAAACAGGAGAAGGCAAGTTTACATTCATATTCAACTCATCATTTCTGAGGAAGGTCATTGAGAAATACTGAAAACAAATAAACAAAAAAACCCCAACAACACCCAATCAACCCTTAATAATACAAATAATTATGTAAGGTTTCAGAATGAGAGTATCAGAAAGAGCCTTCTGAATTATATAGCAATTGGTGGTCTCAGTTCCTTGTATCTTGCAAATATATTCAGTGGATGCAGGAGTACTGGATGTGCAAACATTAGGGCCTGATCCTTCAATCAATGAGGGTACATCTAGATAGTGGGGCTATTTCGGGATACCAGAGGTATCCCAAAATAGCTACCCCACATCTTTAAACGCGCCCGTTATTTTGAAATATTTTTCAAAATAATGGACACGCTATTTCAGCATCTTTGTAACTCTTGTTCCACGAGGATTAAGAGATGTCTCAAAATGCGTGTTATTTTGAAATCTGTGCTGTGTAGATGCACCAAATTTCAAAATAAGCTATTTCGAAATGCAATCGAAATAAGATACGCAATTTGCATAGCGCAAATCGCGTACCTTATTTGAGTTTAGGGTGCTATGTAGACGCACCCTGAGATTTTTGCCTGGGCTGCAGGATCAAGCATTTAATGCCATGACTGGGCATTTTAGCAGCACTTTTTTCTGTGCGAGGCAATGAAAGATGTTAGTGTAAACAAGGAATGATTTCTGCAGCTGGAATAAAGCCATGTACATTATGCCAAATATAAAATTATAGGGTGATGCAAGTGCCTCTTGGACATATCTTTCATTACTCTTCACACTTTTCTTTCCTAATAGAATCCTGAGGAACCAAACACATATTATATGCATGGCTTTATTATAGTGCTTTGCCTCAGGCCTTTAACTTCTTTGGCTGGTCATTACCTGACCAGTAAAGACTAAAAACGGGTCATTAATGCTTAAGTAATAAACTGTTTCACAAGGCTATCTAGTATAGAACCTCTTTCATCACTTTTACAGTTACTGTTGTATAGATAAATCAATAGAGAACAACTGGATAGTCTTGTTTTGTTACATAATCTCATAATAGTGGCCATAGCAAATATGCAGCAATTCCATTTCATTGCATTTGGTAAAGGTGGAGGTGGACTCCCACAAGATTTCAAGGACATGAAGTTGTGTATGTGGTGAGAATGAAGGCATTCTATACTGAACCAATAAAGAGCATCTATTTCTTAGGAGTTTGTTTTTCTTCTAGAACTTATACAGTTTTTTATTTGTTAATTTTTCCCGTTGGCCATATTAGAAACCTCCAACATGTGTAGCGTATCACAGCGATGTCTTACAGATGATGTAGGAACTTTTAGAAAGCTTTTCTGAAATGGTCATTTAGTTAATAATGTAAACCTCATCCTTTTTGCATGTCATAGATATGCTGACCCTCTCAATAAATCATGCATTAAAATGTTGCATTGAAAATATTTACTTCCAGTTGCTGCCAGAAATGGTTAGATTTTATGATTATTTTATGAAGCATATATTTAACTTACATAGAAAAATGCACACTTTAAAGAGAAGTGTACAGTTCACTTTATTTTAGTGTTCATGTTCAACATCCCTGTGCCTTTATGTTCAGCTCATCACCTTTATATCTAAAGTTCAATTAAGCTTTATTTTTAGGACTTAAGTGGAGCATAGTTATTTGGGGAGCGCCTTTTAACAGAAGGAGCCGGGGACTTTCACCTCTCATGGGGGTCTTGTGGGTTGTTGTATATACAGTTCTTTAAACATGTGAAGCTGTAACTGAGTACTCGGTAATTATTTTTAAAGACTAAAAAAGAGCTCTTGAACAAACAAGGCTAAAATAAACAGTTGTGATGAAAGGAAAGGAAATTGTAACATTTTCCAGAGGATGAAGAGTTTATTTAATATTTCACAGAAACACTATAAAATATGGCACTAGAGAAAGGTAGAGGTGGCATGCATTCTGCCTCACACTCAACATGAACTTTTTAGAACTCCCTTTGTCTAGCATATCCTGTAAAATAGATTTCTACACATGCAATAGAATAGAGCTTTTTCATCCTGGGGAGAGAAAGAGAGGAAAAATGCATGTGAGATATCATATACTTCTTTTGGTGGATCACCAGGTATTGCAACCCTTGTTAATATCAGCATGGCATTGATTCTTCGCTGAGCATGGAAATAACTCTTCCAGCCCTTTGTGCCTTTTCTTATATTGGTCTTTATGATGTGTCAATCTGGGGTGTTTTCCCTTTAATCCTGATGTCTGATCTAGCCAAGGAGGTCTGAAATTTGATGATGAATATATATTTTGGCAGCCTCGGATTTTTTTACTTTGACAAAATGGAGCAGAGATGTTGCAAATTATGCCTTTAAAAAAATTCTGATGACTTAAGACAGACTATTCTTAGTGACTTGTGCCTCGCATGTTAAATACCTAGTAATTAGTTCAGAAATTTATTTAAATGGGAAATGCTGAAAATATAGGTTAGTCATGGGAAGATTGATCAGTGGCATGTTAAAGCGGGGCTGTCAGTTTGAGGGGGAGCAACTATTTGGAGAAAATTTTGACATTTTTATCTCTCTTACCCATCTTTCCCACATGTCAGCATTAGGTTACAGAATCAACTGGCAGGTATCTTTCTTTATTCCACTTCATCTGACCTCAAAGTTGGTTGGGAAAATGTGAATTTCAGACTCAGTAAATTGCATATAAAATGGGAACAGAATATTTATGAATGGATAGCAGGGAAATGGATATGAGCTGATGAAACACCAATTCTTGGGATCAATGTGTTGTTGACAAGTTTCACATTAGAGCTGCCATACTGAATATAACAAATCTTTCTAATTATTTGGAAAAATAAACGAATAAAATAAAATAAAATAAAATGATGAGACAAATGATGCTCCTATATTTATGCAGTTGTTTGGGACAAGAAACAGCTGATGAGTTTAAAAAAAAAAGTAACCAAATGTCACAAGGGTATTGAGCTAAACCTACTGTACATCAGTGGGAGTACATGCACCAAGATAATTCTTAATTTGCAAGCTTACATATAATGTTACAATTATCTGATGTCTTTGAGTTAAAATAGTGATTGATCTGACCTACTATCTTGTGAAATTTGTCAGGGTATTGGCTGCTATTCTCATGCTGAAATTTTTTTTTAGCAAATACAATGTACAATTATTAATAAACAATTAAAATGTCAAAAATAAAATCTGTGGCTATCACGTAAGCATATTTGCTGATAAGGTAATCGTGGCAATGGGATGACATCAATAAGATCTGTGGTTGTGTTGATAACCTAACTCCAATTTGGTGTCATGCCTCTGATTTAGAGTGATACTAGAAATGAGTTTGGTCCCATCAGCTACAATATCCTAATACAACCAAACTGTGCTTGGACTTTTTATGAGGTAATTCATTATGGGCAGTAAATAATTGGGAGAGGGGAGGGTTGAGAGAGAGACTTTCCAAGCTAATCTGACAGTAAATATGATTTTTATTATAAAAGAAAATTGGTTGTGGGTATTGAAAATTACTGCCATTATGACTTAAAAAGATGACTATTTTGGCATTAAAATTGAAAGTAGTGTTTTCCTGTTACTCTGACAGAAGAGAGTAGTAGACCCTAAATAATATATCTTTTTATTGCTGCTGCTGTTTTTTCTGGCTAATGTAGTCTTTTTTTAGTCTTGTTTGTCTAAAGATTTTCTTCTCTAATTTTTTAAGTCAAATCTCTGCTAGAGAAATCTTTTTCATTGCTCGAGAGCTCTTTGGTTTTTATGACTGAGTGCAAGTGTGTTTACCTAGTGATTACAACAAGGCAGATACAATATTTAGAAGCCCTAACAATTCCTCTGCAAATGCAGTCCCTGGAGAAGAGGACAATAACAAAGCTAACAGACGTAAGTTATCTGAAGACTAAGAAGTGCCGGCATCAGGATGGTGACTCACAATGTGATCGGGAGTCCTGGAGTTTGAGAGAGTAATTTATGGTGACGTTGATGAGACAAATTTAATTTAAATACTGTAACTGCTGAAATATTTTGAAGCTAAAAGTCAACTAGTGGTTAAGTAAATATCCTCTTGACCCCTTTTAACTCTTGTGATGAACCATTGTTTAAAGTATTCACTTTGAAATGCTTGAGACATAAAATGGCCCAGGAGAGATGGATTGACCACAGATACTTAATGCATAGGATTGGGTTGCTTAAATTCCATTTTTTATCCAGGCTGTTGTTCTTTAATTTGTTAAATGAGGCTATAAATGGAGAACGGTGCAAGTAACAACAAAGGGTACACACGGTATGGCAAAAAGCATTAAGGGGAAAAAATTTAGAGAAGAACAGAGATTCCTTCTTGTTTCTATAGAAACCAATAGTCATTAGGAGAGTAGAGGATTTCTTTCAAGTGCACATTTTAGTAAGGCTAGCTCAGCAGCTCAACACACTGGAGGGCTAGTGTAAAAAACCTGCTAGTAGCTTGAAATGCTGTGTTCATGCCCCTGTGATACCAGCTGGAATGAGGATAAAACACAGCTGCGCGTTTCTGGTCCGTAGTAACATGTTGGGTGAAGTGATTTCTGGCTGCACAACCACTGTCCTCTGGAGAGTGGAAACCTGGAGGGAAGGCTTCCAAGCAACTGGGCATCATTAAGACAGAAAAAGCAGATCGAGCAGGAAGTCGCATGAATCCTATTTAAAAAAAAAAGCCTTTACATTTGCTAATTACCATTAAACAATAATCTCCTTTGTTATTTTTCATGGCAGAATCGTGGCCACTGACATACTGTGCGTAAAAACAATTATGGTCATTTAGTAGGGTTGTGGCTTTTGAACCTCTGAACTATTTTTTTCCCTAACACACTATATACTGTATGATTGCTTCCATAATGGAATTAGACTCTTAATTATGTTCTGTTTTTAATATCACGTGTTTGGCATTAAGGATACATCAGAGTCGGGCAAATGTGTGAAATCCAAATTCTTAGGCAAATGGAATGTTTCTAAATTATAATCCATACTCTAGCTTTAAAATAATGATAGGATTCTTTTCAGTGACATTCAGGTCAAATGCAGTGTCAAGAATAAAGCTGTTACAATTTGCTGCCGCCTGACAGGACCACGAAGTTACCGAGGAATATTTAGTGACTGGCAAAGATACCTTAGCTTGACATTTACTTTGCGTGTAAATAAGACAGGGCTGTATTTTGGCAAGTGAATGTATTTAGTTACTGATGATCCAAATCCTAGTATGAATGTAGACGGTATTCTTTCTGTTTGTAAATAAATACATACTTTTCGTAACAAGGGAACAATTTATTGCAATCTTGCTCTGCAGTCATCAGAGCAGAATGAGTCATTTTGAAACATAAACCTCCTCAGAGCTCAGAAATATCACAAAAAACAGAGAGCATAAGGGGAAAGGATTATAAAATACAAGTCGAAAAGGTTCTTCACATGCTCGGTAGCATATAGGCTGTAAACACTGTAGATTATCATTAATGAAACTCTGCCAAATACACAAGACCACAGTTCGGTAGCAGCTGTTAAGCAAGCGCTGTTCAAAGCTGGGTAATCCCTTGAACATTCTACATTGTGATACTGTGCTTCTTCCTATAAGTAATCAGATAATTGCCTCATATTTTCTGTTATATAGGACTTTTTTATTCAGCTTTTCTCCTCCTTGGTATCAAAAGGCCGTATCCTGCAGTCATTACTTTAGCAAATGTTCCCTGAGGTCAACCGATAGGGCTCTGATCTCTACTACATTTCTGTAAATGTGGAGTTATATCAATTATGCCTGTGTCATTACTCTGGATTTGCATTAGTGGAACACAGATCAGAATCCAGCCCTGGGGGAGATTGGCCAGATTGAGAACTGCAGGTGGAGTCTTCCCTCTAAAACATGCATTCCTTAAAATTTGTTGGTTGGAGCTTTGCTTTGCTCCTACCGGAGGGCTTCTAAGACCATGGCTTGTATGCATTTGCACAATGAAATTTGGAAATTATGGTAACTATTTTTTTTTTTTAGCATCACAATATCCTGCGTTCATAACCTCGAACTAGCAAGCTATAGGTACAGTTATTGTGAGTTCCTCTGAACTTCATGGGCTGTTATGCATAAACTAAGAGACTTACAATTTTGGAATTTCACGTAATCTTACAACAAAGCACTATGGATTTTTCTTGGGGGAGGGAGGTTTGTTGGTAAGTGAGGGGGATTGAAGGCAGTCATTGTAAGTATTTTACGTTTGAACAGCAAAGTCTAGAACCTCCACCGTGCCAATCCTCTGAATTTCGTAATACTGAATAGACAGTGTGCTCTTTTAGTTCCTTTAACATATGTGACTGTGCTGGAATAATGATATTTACAGACATGGTGCATTTCTGTTTACAACTACCGCCTCTTGTTGGTGTGCACCGATGCCACAAAAGTTGGAACCAACTTTCTTTGGACTAGATCTGGATCCAAAGTAATGGATACAATACAGCCTCATGCCAAAAAATCAAAGCAGGTGGAGATGTAATTTAGAGAATAGAAACTATAATTCAACCTTAAAGCTGCAAGGTTTCAGATGCAGTTTGTGTTGGAATACTTCAGATTATATTGCATCACATGGCATAAGCAGAGGGGCGAGAGCTTTTTTCCCTCCTTCTTTACCCATAGGCAAAGAATAATGGATATTTTCTAGCCAACACATCTCTGTATACATACAGAAAGACATTTCTTTTCTTTTTTTAATTGCAGCATTTTGTTTTCAGTGGAGACTGGCTATTTCTGATCTAAGTGGAAGCAATATTATTAATTGCCAGTCAGTAAGCATAAGTCGAGAGAAAGACTGTACCGAACCAAAAAGAAAAATACTTACTTTTTATTAGGAAAGTGGGAAAAAAAATCACCAGTGAATCAGTGGATTTCTTCAGGCAAGGTTTTAGGATGTGGATTATATAGCAAAACTATTTCTTGCTTTACTGAAAGACAGTATTCATTAAAGAGAGGAATTCAGGAGCGTTTGTAAGGGAAAAGATCTTGCAGCAAAACTGCAAATTGGGCAGTGCTGTGAATAAAGCTGCTAACTCACTGATCCTCACAGCAAAGTAATACCAATTAAAAAGGCATCTCTGCCCAACAGAAAGTACAAGTGTACTGATCTCAGTAGCTGAAAGGTATGAAGCAATATTATCATTCTAAAGTGTCACTAAAAGCTTTAAAGGAAGGATTGCTAAGTTCCTTTGTCTCAAGAAACCTCAGTACATAGAAGAGTCCATACCAGCAAATCTTTCACAGGAAATGTCTGAAGTTTCAGCACTTGATAGCCAAAGTAGCCCTGTCCCAAAATCGGAAGATCTATTTATTTATTATGATTTGAAACAAAACAATAAAACAGTGGCGGGTCCCCAGAGTTAGCTCCTGGCAGGCTGCCATCGCTAGATTTACCAACGCCTCCACAGGTACAGGTGATTGCAGTTCCCATTGGCCGTAAATCACCGTTCCTGGCCAATGAGAGCTGCAGTCATCTGTACCTGTGGAGACACAGGTAAATATACCTTTCAGCTACTGAGATCAGTACACTTGTATTTTCTGTTGGGAAGAGATGCCTTTTTAATTGGTATTACTTTGCTGTGAGGATCAGTGAGTTAGCCCTGAGGAACCGGATCTGGCCCGGGAGCCATTTTCCCAGCTTGATTTAAAAAAAGGCACAGTCATAAAATAGATAATTATATATTATACACTCTACTTGATTAAACATGTCAGTTACGCCATTTGGGGTTCTTGGAGCAATCTGGGCTCGAGCCAAAATATTTTAATGAAATGGCAAATAGAAAGACAATGGTAATGGCATGACTATTCTTGCGTGATTTGGATAGATTATGTTGCATCTATGCCAACCTTTCCTTTGTAACCAGGCAGGAAAAAGCAAAATATCAGTTGCATCATGTTTGTCTTACGTTTCTGTGATACAATAAGACTCTGCATATGAATTGCATTAGGCCTTAAATGTTCATTCAAAAGACTTCCAGCAGTGGAATTCTTCACACCTGCCATTCTCCCAGTGGTTGCCTGTTGTGTTTGGTCTGAAGGTTGTTATCTTTCTTTGAATGTAGAATGCATAGGGGTCTGCCAAATTCTGGTGTTCTTAGAAGCACTGTAAGGCAAAAGAGCATGTGATTAATTTTTTGACTTATATAGAGATTTTGGTTGTGCCACTGCAGCGTAGAAATGGTGTAGGAAAATGGGGGCATGTGTACAGAACTATAGCTCATACAATAGCCATGGAGGTTAGAATCTGTGTTCCTAGTAGAGGGAGTGTTGACCAAAACACCAAACTCTTCCTGTGCACGTGTTTAAAAAAAAAAAAAAAAAAAAAAAAAAGTCACGGGATCTTTAACTTCTACCGTAATGGTCATCTTTGAGGTATTAAGTTTTCAGGGGAATAGTCCCAGGAATCACTGGGTGATTTTATATATTAAACAACATACTGGCGTATGTTAAAACGTTGAAATGAATGGCCCAGTTGCTTCTATGAGAAGTGTATTGATACTGTGCGCTCTGTATTTCATAGATAGATCCAGAATTTGAAGAACACAAGATAACATAAAATGGAAGGAAAGTCCCTTCTCAAAAATCATTAAACTTCCATAAACTGTTTAATAATCTGCTCAGAGGCCAGAAAAAATCCAAACTGAACCGAGTTGGCCACTGAATTTCTTGCCTCTCTTTATCCCAGACCTTACTCTTGTATAAAATAATCTTACTGAGATGTGCACGATACAGCTGACATGCTATCCAGGCAAACAAAGAGTTTGAGTCTATTCTCATATTTTAACAGAAAACAAAGCCTAACGAATTTCTCAGATTTCCACTATGGCAGAACTCAAGGATCTTTTATCTTTTCTGGGTTTAAGATAACCTAAGGCTTGCAAGTTCTACTAAAAAGCCAGTCAATTTGTGTGTAATCTTTACTGTTTTGAAGGAAAAAAGAAGATGCATTTCTTCTCAGAATTTGTGTTATCTTGAAGCCGAGGAAGAGAAAAAAAGGAATTTATAATGGTTATTGATCCTCTATAGAGTCTATAATGGTAGTCTCCAAAATTTTGAGGGTGAACATACCTTTACCACTGTCTGCGCTCCTCTGTCCTGCCAGGGCTAGGATTAGAGCCAAGCATGGATGGGGTAAGGAGGGTAGAGGCTGGGGCCACAGCATAGGGTGAGTCTGGTGCTGGGAGAGGCGCTGCAACCAACAGGAGGGGAGGGTCTGGGTGGTTCTCCTGCCCTGCCACGCTATAGGGGCTTGCCTGGGCTCCCAAGATGTTCCTCTGCGAGGATATGGCCCACAATTTGGGGACCTCTGGTCTATAAATTTAGGATTTTAGTTTGTCTAGATTTTTCAGCTAGGATGTTGTACAAGATTATTTGGCTACCTTAATTGAAGCGTTACTAAAATTAGTTTCCTGGAAATGTGATGGGAAGGGATCTAAGGCTTTGATACAAAAAGAGGAAGGACCCACATTAAAATTAAAATACTGTTTTATGCAGGTATATTTCTTTTGAAAAATCTGTTGACTAAATAAATCCCGAGAGAAAGGGCAATACATTCTTACTAATTTCCCCCCCTCTTTCTCCAGTGTTTAATTTAGTAAAGCAGAGTCATAAACATTAGTAAACAGTAAAAAAAATTAAATGATGTATAATTTATGATGGTTACAGGATACATCAGAGGACACTTTAATTAGCAAATTGCACGTTTATTTTATTTGCTTAGCATATCATTTAGATTGGATAAATGCGTTTTGACGGGCTATGGCACCTTGGTATCGTCATTCAGTATAATTTTTAATCACATTGTTCTGGAATTTTATTGCAACATTATACAGTTGCTATAACGGTGCAGAATTAAATATGTTCTGTTCACACCTTGCTCTTGAGGAAATTGCTGCTTTTTCCTTATTGGGATGGAGTCATTTGCATGGAAAGTGAGAACTCGGGAGTCATAAAGATCGTGGGTGCTGCAGCTGCAAACTGAATCATGATGATGATGATGATGGCAGGGCTGTCCCTGAAATGTTTGAGAAATGCAGAAGAGCAGCTTGGAAGCTAGGAATTTGAAACTATTATTACTGCTGATTATAGCAGTGTCTGGATGCTCGAGTTAGGGACAGATCCACTGTGCTGGGCACTTTATGTTCACAAAGTCAGAGACAATCTTTGCAGCAGTGATTTTACCATCTAAATAGACAAAGACAAACAAAAAGTGAGCAGACAAACAGAGATGCAGAGAAAAGAAGTAACCTGCCCGAGCCGCTCAATTGGTAGAGCCAAGAAGAAAACCCATATCTCCTGGTTCTCAATCCAGTCCCTTTTCCCCACTATACTGTAGCTATTGCATAAATAACAGCGTGTATGGTAGTATCTGTAAAAGAGACACCTTAAAAATCATACTTCTGTCTGCACATTTTAAATGGCAGTGTCACAGTAATCCTTGCTATTATTTGTAACGGTCAAAGAGATTACAGAAAATAGTTCTCTTCTTTTTAGTTTGCTTACCTTGTGCATGGAATTGCACTTTTGATGTAGTTGGTCAAAGTTTGAGCCAAAAGGCATAGACTCGGGCCCTCAGTTTTCCCTGTTGTTTGTGTGGGTCTGTGTCACACCAACAAGAAAGTGACAACATATACTGAAAATAGGGAAATTTCCATAAAAATAAATGGATGGACTTACAAATAAGTAATGGTCTGGTAGCACTTTATAGACTAACAAAACATGTAGATGGTATCATGAGCATTCGTGGGCACAGCCCACTTCTTCAGATGGTCATCTGAAGAAGTGGGCTGTGCCCACGAATGCTCATGATACCATCTACATGTTTTGTTAGTCTGTACAGGATAAACTTCTTCAGATGGTCATCTGAAGAAGTGGGGCTGTGCCCACGAATGCTCATGATACCATCTACATGTTTTGTTAGTCTGTACAGAATAAACTTAAAAAACAACAAATGGTCTGGTAGCACTTTATAGACTAACTCGGCTACCCCCTGAAGCTTACAAATAAGTGTATTTTCTGAAACCGTTTATAACTCTCAGTTGAGTTTGATTGTGTCTCAGTTTCAGTTTGATTGTGTCTATTATATATTATAATATATAATATATAATATATAACTTATATATTAAGTTATAATATTTATATTAGTGACATTATTAGATGTATGTGCAGCATGAATATGTCATTGCAGACAAATCTGAGATATGGTCCTGAATTGGAATACAGGCACAACCTCTTTTTCCCTCCCCCTCACCCTCCGCAACCATCTCCAGATTTTGGAGAAATTTTGATTCACTTCCAAAATCAGAGTTAATCCTCATACCTTTTACTCGTCTCTAAGCCCTCGTCTACACTAGGGAGTTATTTTGAAATAACCCCCCTTATTTTGAAATAATAAGCAGACCGTCCACACTACCAAGCCCATTCTTTTGAAATAAGGGGCTGATTATTTGAAATCTGTACTCCTGCTTTTCTTGGGGAATTATGCTTATTTTGAAATAGTGTTAGTGTGGACACTCTGCTGCTGCTATTTTGAAATAACTACTCCCCAGAGTCATTCGAAGTACAGTAGACTTCCGATAATCCAGAACCTATGGGACTTAGGTGGTGCCGGATTATCAAATATGCCGGACTATCAGGAGGTACTATAAGCAGGTTATATATATACTGTATACATTATATACTGTATATAAAGAGTTCTTAACCCTTTTTATTGTACATACTGTATGCAGTATACTGTCATGTTAGGGTTTTTTTAAGCCTTTTTTACCCTTTTTGCTCAGTTCAGCTGCTGCTGCTGTTACCCTGTGACTCATTTTTTGACGAAGCTCACTCACTAGGCTCTTGCCATTTTGATGCCGGACTATCAGGAGTGCCGGACTATTGGATGCCGGATTATTGGAGTTTTACTGTATTTTGATTTTGTTATTTTGGGTGTTATTCATTCGATTTTACTTCCAAATAATTTTGTAATGCAGACATGCCCTAATACTGTAAGCACTCCCTTATGGAAAAGTCATATAGAATTAAATAGATATGAAACCAATGGCATTCTAGAAGGGAAAAAAAAAAGTTTCACATGAAAATATCCTCTAAACCTGTAGAAATTCATAGAGAATGACATCTTTCTGTGGGCTTGTAAAGAATCCAATCACATTCAGTAGAGATTTAGTATATACAGTAATGATAGAATTCTGTACTGTAGTTTAGCTTAAAAAATTCTGCAGAAAGGTGGTTGTTATTTTCTATTACGTTGTACAGGCCTTTTCCAGGGGGATTGTTTGAGTATTATATGTATGCCAGTTTTGACATCTCAAGTGACTTGGTGTTGTGAAGATTGATGCTGGACCAGTTTATGCTTTCAGTCACGCGGGTGTAAATCTGGGGTATCACTATTTGTTTGGTTGCAGATTTATGCTGGTGTAACTGAAAGGGGAATCTGTCTCTCTACCTTTTTTCTCTATAATTACTTCTGTAATGCACCTTTGCTCTTCTATTAAATGATTGGCACTGATGGTTTAGCTGTGTCAAAAAGTCAGCCATGATACACATTTCTAGCATATAGACATTCTTACCTTGTTAGAATGTATTTTGCTAATGTTATCTGTGAAGAGGGGCTGCCTGCATTGATTATGATTATTAAGCCATACAGAGATCAACAAATATGGCAGACAGATGCTTAGTCAGATGAGAAATTCACTCTAATGAAAGTTTCACATTTTGAAACTGCCGGTACATTTTTTAGAATAACACTGGAGTCTAATCTGTGTTGCATGTGAGCTGATTGATTTCACTTAAAATGGGATTATATCTGGATGATAAACAGAGGCTGCAATTAAAGCATCTTGTGAAGATAGTTGAAATATAAAAAGCGAGGGGGGAAAAGCTTTTTGTTTAACTTGGGCACCAAAGTGTTTAAATAATATTTATGGACCATCCCTATGTAAATGTCCTGCAGCTGTAAGGAAACATCTGTGGAATTTAGAGTCATGCAGTCCTTAAACTATCTGTATCCTTCCATAAAGGAATGTTGTTGTTTCCCAGCATTCCTTATGGAATGAATGGAGAATGGCATGGACTTCTTGAATAATTAATATGGCTTTCAGAGTAGTAGTCATGGTAACCCAAGCAGTGTCATCTATGGAATTGCATGTTTAGCCAAAAAAGGATGGGTTAGACCTAAAGATCAGAAACATTTGCTCAGTCAGGCTTCTGTTCTCACAGAGGTGTTATGATGCGCACACACACACACACACACACACGGACACGCATACACTGATTAATAACAGATTTAGATAAAATTCAGGTGGTTACACGTTGAATTGTGCTGTGCTGCGCTGCCTGCCCTAAGATATTTCTAGATGTCTTATTTCTTTTCTCCCACAGTGCCAGACCTCTCAAGATATTAGGATGTGGGATTTTAAATCAATTGGTATTCACTTAAAGGACCAAAGCTTTGCCAACACATTGCTAGGCCCATTCTGTTAGGCCAGTTGTGTGGCTTTTTTATCTGTTGCAAAAATTGTCTTTCCAGGATCAATATCATCATTACCTTGGGTGTGTATCTGGAAAAAGTCAACCAGGCAGCAGTGAAAAGCTATCATTCAGTCCTCAGTAATATGGTACGTGTAAAGAATAAAAAATACATGGAAGTTATTTATAGAGCGCAAACCCTCTGGTTTCATAAACCATTTTATACTAGTATTTGTCCAAGTCAATACAGTCTCTACCAAGTTCACAACACACTCTTTGCTTGAATTGTGAAATTAATTAGAAATACAATTAGCGATTTATGGATATCAAAAAGCCCCTTTGCCTAGTGAGCCCTTTTAACCATTTTCTCATCCTCTACTTCAGCCTGCTTGTCTTCCCAATAAAAATATCCGTCATAAACTCATTAGGGCTTTGTAGCAATAATACTATTTAGCAGTGTATTATAGTATGTTCATGACTCTCTACATTTTGTAGGCCAGATTCGCTGCTTCCTCATGGTTCTCATTGGAGTCAATGGGAGTTTCTTTGCTGTAATTGACAGGAGATATTGGCCCATTATTTCCAAATTTGAGATTATATTCACTTGTGTAATCTCTAAAATGCTGCGAAAAATTAAATGAAATACTTCTTTCAGCCACTTCCAAGTTCTCTCTTCTCTACCAAGAATGAATTCAACCACTTTGGCCTGTCTTCATAACAAATCTTCTTAAAAACCTTCAACAACCTCGGGTACCTTAAATTTCACCCAGTCTAAGGTAGAAATATCTAACCTCGGAGGTGATTAAAACTGAGGACACGTTTCTTCTTGTGAAGTGCTTATTACAGAAAGGAGCGTGCTGCTTATGATTTGTATTCCATCGCTCGGTTGATGCATCTCTGTGTCCTTGTTGCTTTTTCTTTTACTGTAGCTATACACAGAATGAATAACGTCAAAGATTTTTCTACTGTAAGCCCTAAATATGCTTCTGGGTTCCTGAATGCACAGTATGACTGTTCCTTTTACTATATGCTACTCTCCAACTCCCCATTGAAGATGTCTGTCTATGGACCTAATATTGCACTTTCCATTTAGTGGCCCAGTTACCTAACTGAATGCAGTGCTTCTGGCTCTGTGTTGTTTTGCATTCATTATTTTCTCGGGGCCAAATTCTGTGGGCTGGCTGAGCTGCACTTCTGACAAGATCAAAGGAGGGAAAAGAAAGCAAAGGTAATTTTGTGCCCTCCCCTGAGTCCTCAGCTCATTGAATGATGGGCCAGTCACTAGGCTCAGATGAAAACTTGTCTAAATTGCTACGAACAGATTTCACTAATACTCTGGGACTATTTCCTCCCCCCCTCCTCCTCCAGAGGGATCTCAACCCCCCCTCAAGCCCCGTGCTGGGGATCTCTCTAAACTTTCCAACTTCTCTGTCACAACAGGCCAAAACTCTGTCCTTTTTCTCCAGCTCTATCAGAGATGTTTGAACTCTTATATTTGATATTCCCCATCCATGTGCAAAGTGTGATTGGAGCCCATCACAGAGTTGAGAGGGTCAGCTAAATAGCTGGATGGCTGTTGAAACCACCTCTGATCAGAACCACCTCTGAGGTGACCTCTTCCCCAAGTGATCACGTCTCTGCCTGTATCGTTTGCTTGGAGGAGTCCTCAGGAAGCTGGTATAATGGGCTAAATGCCTCTTAGCACTGTTGGAGAGATGTCACCACGCGGAAGCAGAAACAAGCAACTGGCCCAATATTTTTAATTACTTGCGCAAGACAACATGCTACCCGAAGAAACTAGATATCCCTCCAGCAGTAATAACCACACAGGGGAAAAAATTAAGAGTTGCTTCCTTGAGCCATATTTGGTTATTTCCTCTGGCCGTCACTCCTCAACTGGGAGTTGGCCATTTCAGCCACATCTTCCCTCTTCCTAAGCTGCATTCATCTCTGTCAGTCTCTGATCCTCCCTGCCCTTCCTCCTCTTTCCAGCAGACCAGCAAGGAGCTTTGCATACTGCATGCAGTTGCTAGGTCACAAGAAGCTGCAGGAGTGGACAGTCACTCTGAAACATGCCCATTTACATGACTGTACCCCACTTGATTGACAATTATTCGTGTCTAAAAAAGTGAGACTGAATGTGTTGATCCATAGGAAAAAAACGGCAAAGGCTGCTGTCACATGGGTCTTGCAGCCTCTTTTGGGCAACGTGTGCACTTGGCTTTTTCAACTTAGCGTTCTGGGGCACTGTAATTGGACAGAATATTTAACCTCTCTCTACAAACTCATAAAATAACTTTTGCTTATTCTTTGAGCCTAATTACCACTAAGGTCACTATGTACCACTCTGAGAGTAAGTCTACACTGCATGGCTATTTCGAAATAAGCAATTCCAGAACAGTTATTCTGAAATAGCTTATTTTGAAATAGCACGACTACACTGCAGGGAAGCCTCAAAATTAGTCCAAGGCAGGCTTCCCTAATGTAGATGTGCTATCTCGATTTAGAGCCCCAAGAGGAATAACTTAGAATGGCCCTGGTGAGGGGCTATTTCGAAATAGCAGAAGTGGAGCGTCTACACGTGTCTTATTTCAAAATAGCTATTTTGAAATAGGCGTTATTCCTCATAGAATGAGGTTTACAGATTTCTGAATAAGCCGTCCGTTATTTCGAAATTATTTTGAAATAACGGAATTGCTGTGTAGACGCTGGCATTGTTATTTCAAAATAATGCTAGTTATCTGGAATGCAGAGTAAATGTACCCTGACAGTGTAAAGGGATGTCAAAGAGGCTTTAAAGCAGTTTCTTTATACTTCCAAAATGAGGCAAACTAGCGTACAAGTAAAGGAGAGTTCAGACTGTGAGCTATAGAACAGAAGTGGGGAAACACCACAGTATGTTTAAATAGAACACCATAGATCACTGAAGGGCCACCAATGTTAGTGAGGGGGCTGCATGATTGTCCCTCCTTCATCTCAGTGGGCCATAAGATTGTTGTAATCAAGACGGTCTGCCAGGACAGGGTAGTTTTGCTAACTCCTCTTACGTACCTAGAATTTGCAGAGTGTGTGGACTGAAGCATAGCAGCACTTTGATTGGATGCAGAGGGAGCGCACGGCTCTCACAGTTAGGGTATGTCTACACTAGCCCCCTAGTTCGAACTAGGGAGGCTAATGTAGGCGTTCGAAGTTGCAAATGAAGCCTGAGATTTAAATATCGAACATTCCATGAGGAGTAACAGTTAATTCGACCTAAGGACTTAGTTCGAATTTCCGTTTCACTGCTGTGTGTAGCTGCGGGCAGTTACTTCGGACCAGTGGAATTTAAAAATGGCGACCGGACAGGAGGATGCAAATAAAGCCCGGGTTATTTAAATCCCGGGCTTCATTTGCAACTTCGAATGCCTACATTAGCCTCCCTAGTTTGAACTAGGGGGCTAATGTAGACATACCCTTAGTGTTGTGTGCTATCCGCACACATCTTCATATGCCCTTGTTTTCAGTGCATGTCACTTTTGTAATACCAGTAGGAAAAAAATTATTCAGACAAAAACCAGTGGAATGTGGCAACCATGCACATGGACAATGGTAAACAAAATGTCCAATGGGCATGTCTGTCGGGCTGCCGGCTGCCCATGCCTGTCATCGATGTTTCCTCATTCTCTGTCTACAAAATAGGAGCATTGAATGATCCAGAATGACAGCAGCTGTCAAATAATGGGTGAGTAATACTTGCAAATGGGTGAGTAATACTTGCAAATGAACCTTCAAGAATAGACCACCATTTTGTTTTTATGCCTAGGCACCTATGTAGACCACGCATAAAATTATTATCTTTGTACAGATAGTTGGCGCTAAGGCAGATAAGCAACTGCTTAATTACTGCAAATGGTTATTTTACTAAGGTCATTAAAGATTGTGTTTTGGTTGTTAGTTATTACAGTTCAGTGTCTTATGCTAGTACTTGTAACAGTCATAGGGTACGTAATGCTTTAATTTTACCCTGGGGGAATTCTGTGCTAAAAAATATAAATTCGGCACATAATATTTTAAAATTCTGCAAAATTCTGCATATTTATATTTGTCAAAAATAATACAATATAATCACGGCAGTTTCAATTATTTTGATAATTTATTTCAAAATGCCTGTCTGTCAGCAAGTATGTCTGTAACAATACAGACAATAGAAAAGATTCAGAAAATGATTTTATTCTTTGACAAATATATTCTTTACTTGGCATATTAATACAGAACTTTGAGGAATAATTCATTTAAACTATAATACGGAAATGTGTTACTGCACTGCTCAAAAGCAGTCAAAGGCTCAGGGGAGTCAGTGATAATCACAGAATATTTGGGTTGGAAGAGACCTCAAGAGGTCATCTAGTCTAACCCCCTGACCTTTGGCACCCCCATTCAGGCAGTTGAAAGCTGCTATCAAATCCCCTCTAATTCTTCTCTTCTGGATACTAAATAACTAGGGCTATCAATTAACACGTGTTAACGCCTGTGATTAACACAGAGCAGAATTAACGCATTTAAAAAATGAACGCGCGTTAATCTAGGGTTACCATACATCCAGTTTTTCACGGACATGCCCTTGTTTTCACTTGTTAAATCTCCATCTGGCTGGCTTTTTTAAATGGCAAAAAATGTCCAGGATTTTGCCCAGCAAAGGGGATCGGGGAGGGGGCAGCGGCACGTGCCTGTCAAATGGAACATTCGGAGCCGCGCGCCTAGACCATTCATGGTCACTCTGCGCATCTACCTCAGCGTCTGGAGGAAAAAGCACATGGCCGCGGTGGCAGCAGCTCTGGTGAGACCCCGGGCAGATCCGATGGAGAGGATTGGCTCTGTCCCACTAGGTTATGTCCCTAGTTCTGCGGGAGGGGTGGAGCATTGGGTTAGAGAATGAGGGCTGGGAGTGCCTGGCTCTGTGGGAGGGGTGAGGGCTTTGGATTGGAGTGGGGGGCTGTATTCTTATCATTCTTATTATTGTTTAACAGCGCCATTAATCACAATTAATTTTTTGAATCGCTTGACAGCCCTATACATAACCCAAGTTCCCATTGATGGAGGAGCTGAGGGAGAGGGAAGTAATTGCTGGCAGGGAGACTGGGTGTAAATCTGCAGGTTTGTTGAGTGCGGATGCAGAAATACAGAACAGTTGTGTTTTTCTGGCTGGAGGAGGGATTGTTATGGAGGTGGGGCGCGCCTCCTACATGCAGACCCTGGCTAATCCCTACCCTCTCCCTTTCAATCACATACATCTGCCCCTACCTCCATTTGTCCCTGTATCCTTAGCCCCCATTCAGCCAGGCATAGCTGCCCCTGTCCACAGAGTCCCTGCACCCCCCCACTTCCATTAAGTCCATGTCTTAGTGTTGTGACCCCACTAGCTCCTGTGCCCCACCTCAGTGAGTCCTTTCCACTAGAACTTTTGTACCCCAGTTTGTGCGATCCCCCAGCAGCCCCATATGCCCTGCTCTGCCCCGCCCCCCGTGTGACTCCTCACCTGATCATGCGGGCAGGGTGCTGTGAGAAAGGCAGTGTCTTGGCGGACTGGATCCAACCCGTGGAGGCCCTTTTGCCCACCTCTGGTTAAGACCAAAACAGACTGTGAAGAGCTTCAAAAAGATCTCACCAAACTAAGTGATTGGGCAACAAAATGGCAAATGAAATTGAATGTTGATAAATGTAAAGTAATGCACATTGGAAAACCTAATGCCAACTATACATACAATATAATGGGGACTAATTTAGCTACAGCTACTTAAGAGAGATCTTGGAGTAAGTGTGGATAGTTCTCTGAAAACATCCACTCAGTGTGCAGTGGCAGTCAAAAAAGCAAATAGAATGTTAGGAAAATTAAAAAGGGATAGAGAACAGGACAGAAAACTTCTTATGGCCTCTATATAAAATCATGGTATGCCCCTATTTTGCGTGCGGCATACAGATGTGTTCGCATCATCTCAAAAATATATATATTGGCATTGGAAAAGATTCAGAAAAGGGTAATAAAAGTGATTGGGGGTTGGAATGGGTCCCATATGAAGAGAGATTTAAAAAGTCTTGGAGTTTTCATCTTAGAAAAGAGGAGACTAAGGGGGGATATGATAGAAGATTGTAAAAGCATGACAAGTATGGAGAAAGTGAATAAGGAAGTTATTTACTTGTTCCCATAACATAAGAACTAAGGGTTACCAAATGAAATTAATAGGTAGCAGGTTTAAAATGAACAAAAGGAATTTTTTCTTCACACAACACACAGTCACCCTGTGGAACTCCAGGCTGGAGGATGTTGTGAAGACTAAGACTTTAACAGGATTCAAGAAAGAACTAGATAAATTCATGGAGGTTAGGTTCATCAATGCCTATTAGCCAGGATGGGTAAGAATGGTGTCTCTAGCCTCTCTTTGTCTGGAAATGGGTGACAGGAAAGGGATCACAGGATGATTGCCTGTTGTGATCCCTCCCTCTGGGGCATCTGGTATTGGCCACAATTGGCAGACAGGATACTGGGCAAGATGGACTTTTGCTCTGATCCGGTTTGGCCGTTCTTATGTTCTCTCTGGCAAAGGAGAACTACTCTTAACACTGCCCATCAAGTCAGATGGCAATGCTGAGCACGTAGCATCATTTGTTTGATATATTCTCTAGGCTACATTAACTGCAGTGTTAGGGCTGTCTGCCTTTTGTCCAGGACCTCTGTTAGCTGGCACCTTTGTGTTCATAACTTCTGTTCTCCTTTATGCCAGTGGTTGACAGACGTTCCTGTTCTACTTATGGAGCCATCAGCTCTCTCTCAAAACATTATTTTTTTTAATTGACATATACCTCTCAGGGGACCTCTTTCTACCCATATTGTAGCCACACGGACATGACCATTAACGGTGAAGTTAGCATTGTCAAGTCCATTCAGCTGTTTCAGGCCTGGGACAGGATAGCCAGGGTCCAGCACTGTGCACAAAAGATATAAAGTACCAACACCAAGCACAGGGAAGTAGGGCAGTGTATAACACTGCTAAGGAAAAGGCAGAGAATTATATCTACAGGCTGTAAAGTACATCGTAATCCAGGCACGTTTCATGGGAAGGATGCATATATAGGATAGCTAATAACATTAAAGGATCCCTGTAACAAACAGAGAAAACATAATCACAACCTGTTGTTCATGGGGAAAGTTAGCAGAGAGAGGGGTTATAATGATTAGATTAGGGGGAAGAGAACAACTAGGAAGCATGGTTTCTAAAGGAATTGCTGGGTTAGGGTGACCAGAGGTCCACATTTTATAGGGACAGCTCAAGGCGTTTTATATGCATACCTATTACTTCCCCCCCCCACCATGCCATCTTGATTTTTTACGCTTGCTAAGTAGTTTCTCTAGGATGGGCGGATGAACGAATTTAGCAGTATTTTCAAGGACATCCTCTAGATGAGTTTACAGCAGCAATTTTACCAAGTCTTTGGTGCGCTAGATCTTTCAGCTTTACAATTTGCCACTTTGCACCAAAAGTTGAAGCCAAAGGGACAGTCTTTGTGTAAGGGCTGGTTATTGACATCTGCAGACTTGATTCTGGTAATGGGCACACCAGCCTTATGAACTTGGGCAGTTTTCTTAACAGAATTCAGTATGTCAAACTCTCTTTAGCATCCCAGTCTCTCCTGAGATGTGACCTAAAAAATCTGGTAGAAAATGGAGTAGTATATACACTTCTCCTTCTGTGAAATTCCGTATTTTAATTAGGGATGTAAGAGGTTAACCAAGTATCCAGTAAGCAGTAGGTTTCTTGGCCTGCTTACCCTATAACCGGTTAACTGTCCCGTCCAGAGCAACCCCTACCTTTGGCTGTGGTGGGCCAAGCCAGGGCAGTCCCCTGCCCACAGCCACGGTAGGCCCAGCCATCTTTTTCCTGCCTGTGGCCATTGTACACCACAGCAGCCTCCCATCCACAGCTGCAGCAGGTCCAGGTGGCTGGCCCCTGGTTGCAGTGTGGCAGGCTGCAGCAGTCCCCGGTTAATCCATATAATTTTAATCGTTTAACTGGTTAACTATTTTAATAGATTTTTACAGCCCTAATTTTAAGTGACTGCAGAAATATCAAAACACAACCTATTTCTTACTGGCTTAACAGGAGGAAAACTCGTCTGTTTGGGGATCTTGTTGTTCATCGTCTGTTTTCTTCATCTGTCCAGGATTGTTAAAAAGGGTTGATATGAAGCTAGATTAAAGTGGTTCAAGGCACAGATGATCTATCTTTTAATACATTGTTAGTAAGAAAAGCCAGTCTGAATACTGCAGTGCACTTTAGATCTTGGTTCCATCAGCTCACAGTGGAGATCAGGTGAACCATTGTACCTTGTAGAGCAAAAGAAACTGAAACCATGGATATTTGCCACGAATCTACATGGCACGTGGCCAGTTAAGAGCTGAAATAGGTTGGTCTGAGCAGCAGGGAAGTCTGAAAATGCTCTAATCATACCTATCCCAGCAGGGCTCTTAATGCAGTGACAAGACAATCATCTTGACAGACTCTGAGAACTTTCTCCTTTAAACACACACACACAGGAGGAAAAAAGGAGAGAGGAGAAGAGGGAAAGAAAGGCATCAGCTCTGCCATTGTGGCTTCTTTAATTTGCTGTCAGTGATGCCACTGATGTTAATTCTGGCAGGGTTAATTATGAGAAATTAAAAAGCCTCTCAGAACAGACTGTACCCTTCGTACTCCAATAAAGAGGCAACTCTGGCGTGAGAAAATTTCTTCATTAACATACATCCCCAAAGGGCTACTGCATACAGCTTTCTGAATATGAATCATAAACTCCCAGGGACCCTGCAGGAAGCAGGGGAGATAGAATTCAGAGGAGATTGACTGTGTTACTTTTACTGCTTTGGGAAAATGACACTCAGGCTGGCAGGAAATCACCAGGCTGGTGACATTTGGAAAGAAGAATTTATTAATTTGCATGTTGGTATGTTGCAAGCTTTGAAATATGGGTTTAAGTACATTATGTACCGACTCTGCTGTGTCAGTGATCTGTGTGTCACTGCAATCCATGCAGCTGTTAACATGTAGTTGAGTATAAGCATTGTAATTGTTTACCATTTAGTATTTTGCAAAAATGGCTCCAGGGCATGCATTTATTTCTCAGGAAAATTCCACCGGCTTCTCACAAACTAGACATTACATATCCTCAACTTAATACCTTACACTAAAGAGAAATCTTGTTATACTAGATACATTGCGGAAAGTAAACCGAGAAAAATATCGCATACAAACAGTACAGCAGTAAGAAATAGACCAGGGGGGAAAAGAGTGTCCCAACACAATAAGCCTTTATTTATATTAGTGGAATTTGGCAAAACCACATTACCAAGTAATTCTAAGTGCGCATCGAGCCAGAGACACCAGTGAAATACTACAGCACTATTAACTTTCTGCAGAACTAAAGACCTATTGTGCGCTTGGTCAAGTCACAGTGTAAGTCTCGATGTTGAGGGTGTGTCCCAAAGGGGTGGTGCAATTCTGGAACCTCTTCTCATCACAGGTATTACAGACTGCAAGTGATTGCCACTAAAGTTTAACAAAGTCAAAGCCAGCCTGTAACGAGAGAATGGCCATTGAAAAATGTACTTTCTCCTTTCAGTGCGCAGTGTGGCACTTTTCACCCAAGGTTCTCAACATGCACCACAAATACATTCATTGATGAAAGCGTGTTCCATGACAATTCCAGGGAAACTTGCCCGTGCAAAGGACTGACAAAACTCAGTTGCTTCTGGAGATGGAACTTTAATGAAGACCGGACAGAATGGTATTCATGACACGGGAAAGTCGTTTTGGGTGATCTCTTGAGATAAGTTTCCTAAATAGATCGTTCCTGTTGTGCAGGCTTCTGTATTACTGTTTACTGTCATTTTATAGGTATGTCCACAAAGCCATACAGAAATTAGTTGTTCTGCTTGGGACCATAGTCACTGAACTCTATAGTCAGCTATACTATAATCGCCATGTAGTATAGTATTGCAGCACCATTATTGGTGACAGGTTCCTTCTCTCTTGTTCTGTATCTTAGAACCACTCTCCCTACTTCCATAGCAACACATCAGATACCACCCTAAAAAAACTGACTAAGTGGACATTGTGAAAATATTTTGTTTGCCACTAAGGAGGTGCTGTAACATTTTCAATAATAGAATCCCCTTTGCTTCCTCTGATTTATCTGTCTCAGATTTCACATTTGAAGTGGGCCTTTTCCTCCTCCCCCCCATCCCTGTTGTCACTAGCTATGCATTCATTGGCACAAACTCACTTATCAGTATTAGCGATGAACTGAGATGCTCGTTGAATTATGGTAATCCTCCCTAACAAACGTAACATCTGAGCAAAATTTCTCATTACTTTTGGACTGCGTGTTTCATAGTGCCCTGTTGCTGTTGGCATAAGCAGAACTAACACGAGCATGTAGCTCTATCGACTCGAGCAGCAGTAGCAAGAAATAAATGTAGAAGAGGGGAGAAGGTCATTTTTCTAATTAGTGCAATACATCAACGTGCTAGCAAGCTGAACTGGAAGAAGTTATGGGAATCAGACTGAAAGTTTACGTTCATCTACAAGTGTTCTTATCCCATTTTCTTCATGGGCAGCAGGTATCAGAGGCAGGGGAAGGCAATGTCTTCCCAAACTGCCCTGCTGGACTGGCCCACGCTCCGCCCTCAGCACTCCCCTATTCAGCATGGCTCCACCCAGGCTGGGGCCATGCCACCAGCCCTCCCAGGGCTGTGGAGGGTTAGGCTGGGCGGCCCATATCCTCCCCATGATCTTGGGGCTGGGGAAGACTGGAGATGCCCGCTGTCCACCATCCCTGTGCACACAGGGCAGAGGGAAAGCTGGGACTGCACGCCTTCTGCTGGGGGGTGGGCTGCCCGCAGGGGCACTAAGAAGCAGGGTGGAGCCTTGGGCAGGAGAGGCAGGGTTGGGGCTTGCATCCTCCAGCCCTAGATTCACCCAAGATCATCTCATCTAAAGAGATAGGTTTTACCCATGAAAGCTCATGATACTATATATATAAATATATATTTTCTTAGTCTCGAAGATGCCACAAACCTACTCATTTTTAGAGTTACAGACTAATACGGCTGCCCCCCTGAGACTTTTCATCTGTGACCTTAACTCTTGAACATCACTGTTTCAGCATCACGGGGGTCTGCTTTTCAACTCGAGGGGCTGCTGTCGGACCAGGGAATGGATCGGGCTTCTCATCATCATCAAAGAGACAACTGCTTTTGAATATTCATTTTATGTTACAATGTTACACTTACCTCAAAATTTTTGAGTCTCCAGCGGACCAGGCTAAGATCTTGGCTATGAAAGCCTTGTCCATCACTTCCCACTCAGCCTGAGAAGTCTATCTTGGAATGCAGTTTCAGATGCCCCAACACCTAAATGGGAGGTGATAAGCCTCAAGTTGAGGGGGTAGGACTAGACAAAGGGCCAGGGAAAGACGGAAAGTGCCGGAAGAACACAGAATTATAGTGAGATAAACCTTAGGTACTAGAGCTGATGAACAGACTTCCTGTGCTTGGGAGCTACTGCCCTACAATCCTTTTTAAACCTCCTTTGACTTCCAGCAATCCTTCTCCTGCTGTAGCATATTGTCTAAGTGAAGAGCACGCAAACTCTGTTTTCAACCGGATTTTTCATCCGAAATGCAGCTCACTCGCCACTTGTGACTGTCTGAAGAGAATGCAAACGCTGCCACATTTCCTCATTAGTGTTGCGTAAGACAGACTCCTGTGTCACAGCTGATGGAGCCTTTATGAGCCTTTTAGCCAAATGACTGATGTTTCCCTCGTTATGTCAGATCTGAGGGCACTGCTGGCATCTTTCTTTATTCCCTGTCTAACACCATCAATCGCGCAGCTGCCATGCACCCATGATCAGGCTGATTATTAAAATGTGCTCAGGAAGCTGCCGACACCAATTTTCTTTCATCTGGAGAGACCAATATATACTGGCTCAAGCCGACAGTTATGTATAAGGAATATTTAGTGCAAGAATCAGCAGGTAAGATGACAGAGGGCAGTTCCACACTATCTGGGTTTGGCCCCTTGACATTCGTATTAAGATTTTGCAAAAAGAGTGGTGATTAAAAAGAAGAAAATAACGACAGCTCCAAACTATGGTTCACCATTTATTAGGAAACTTTATTTTGCTTAAAATATGTATCTCCGTTTTGCCCACATGGCCCCCTCCCATAGTCCGGCTCATGGATAACCATAACCACTGAAGATCTCATTAAAATCGAGCCCTGCTGAAATAGGCTACCGGCTGGTTAGTCAACTCTAAGCTTCTTCATGTGAGTTTTCCTCTTCTGCTTCTTTACACTTCTTTATATGACATCCTCTTTGTAAGGGAAGGAGTCCTTGCCTCCTTTCTTTCGCTAATAATCAGAAACCTTCTGCAAACAATGTAGTTCAGAACCTTGGGCTGACCTACCATGTCAGGAATTGATCACTAGCTGAAGCACAGCGGGAGATCCTATACTAACAACAAACATGACTGCTCTTGCCACACGTTCAGGTGTACTTTGTGATGGTATAATCACAAACTTTCATATTAACCTAGTCCTGTCGACTGCATCTTTGATCTTGAGGACAATCTTCACGTCCAGTGAGATAAACCCTTTTGAAATTCCTAATGCATCTGCCAGAATGGTATTTTAGTGCCAAGTGGGGAACACTTGATTTTTTTTTCCACTCATTCTTGTAATTCTTTAAAAACTGGATTTCATAATGGTTAGACGCCATTTTGTCCTATTTGTATGTGTGTGTGTGGTTGTGTGTATATAGAGATATAGTAAGCCCACATACACTACGTAGATAGTTGTATACAGACACATACATAAATACTATCACCAGAAAGGGATTTAGGTGTCTTGACTAGTTATGTAAAAATGAATAAAAATATTACCTGTGTAATCAATAACCATATAACCAATAGAATTTGTAACTGCAGGACACCTCGTCTGTGGGACTGCTGGGGTTCCCAGCCCCATGGAGCTGCAGGCACTGCTGGTTCCCAGTGCTCCATGTCTGCTGGAGTTCCTGGCCCCACAGAGCTGCCAGCACTGCTGGCAGCCCCATACAGAATTTAGCCCTTAAAGGTAACTGTTAAGCATCAGCTTATTGCTTAACTGGTTAAACTCTTACTTCCCTAGTTGCAACACCTACCTTTCAGGCACTTAGAAAATCACTGGAAGAACACTGTGATCCTTAAACTGTAAGGGCACGTCTACACAGCAGGGCTAAAGTCGAATTAAACTATGCAGTTTGAGCTATGTCAATTGCACAGCTTACATCAAAATAGCTTACTTTGGTGTTTGGTGCTGTCTGCATAGCAGGAAGTCCGAGAAAGAGCACTCTTCCTCTGACTTCCCTTACTTCTTGTACAATGAGGGTTACAGGAGTCTGGAGTAGGAAGTCCTCCAGCTCGACATTATTTTGACATTATGTCAAAATAACTGCTGGTAGTGTAGACGCAGACTATGTCATTTTGGAATAACTCCACTGCCCTACGTTCTGGTGCCTAGGTTCTATCTACAATGTTATACCTATAATACATGAAATACAAACATTATACAACAAATGGTATGATAGCACTTTATACACTAACAAAACATGTAAATGGTATCATGAGCTTTCGTGTGCACAGCCCACTTCTTCAGATGATCGGACTTATGAGTAGGGGATATGAAAACTAAATAAATAGGAGAAGGGGCATTATTTTTTCCATAGTCTTTTCCTCTTTTTTTCTCCTTCCTTATATTTCTGCTAAACAAAAGCATATTCATGTACTGGCTATATTCCTTAGGGGGCCTGAAGAGACCCCGTGACATTCAAAACCACTGTTAAACTCTCCATACTGCTAATTAAGTACACAACACCATGAAGCAGTTAACACATTTAGTGTCTGTCTCAAGTTAGTCCTCAAGGGTTATTTCTCTTGGAAACCCCTTTCCTTAGGGGAAGAGACTAGGAACATTAGAAAGAGCCAGATGAAAGTGATTGAATTATCACAATGTGGAGAGTGATGCCCTAGTAACTTTAAAGCAGATCTTTTTCTTGCTGTACCAGTAAGTTTGCTGGTGAAGGGACTTGTTATAAAGAAGACAATTGCAAAAAGGAAGTTTGATTTGTGTTCTTAAACCTCCGCATGGCTGTGTTTCTGAATCACCTTGAAGGTAGTAGAGAGAGTGTGTATGTGTTAGAAGTTCAAAGAACACCATCCTGGCTAGTTTTTAAACTCGTTTTCTGAGCTCTGCATAATCAACACAGAAATTGTAATAGCGTGTTATTCTGTGGCATTAAGTGAATACATTTTTCATGGCCCACCTGCTAGTGTAACTAATTAACAGCCAATCTCATTAATTACATTTGATCAGGATCATAAAATAATTTCAAATTGCTGAACATGATCAGCAGGAGTAAAATGGTTTCACTTTAATCCCGTAATGATTTTTTCATGATTAATCAAACAAAATATATGTCGTTATTTGATCCATTTCTTTTTTCTTGGAACTGCAACTTGGGGCAATTACAGTAGCATAAAGTTGATGCAAACAGAACTCCATTTCATCCGGTAGTTAATTAAGCAACAGCACAAAATAGGGTGGGGGTAGGCCGATTACTATGAAATAGTCGCACCCTTGAGGAGTTACAAAGCGAAAGGTACAGTTGAACACCTCTGATCCCACAGGAATTTGATTAACTTAGAATAATCCATATGTCCTTGTTGCTAAAAGGGAATAAATCAGGGACAAATGACCATACGTTGATCACAGCGATGCCCAGCTGTTAGCGTTGCCAGATGGTTTCAACAAAAATACCGGACACACTTGACATGACATCATAATCAACATTACATCTTATTTAGAAAATACCGGACATTTCTATTTTCTCAATTTGTTTCTTGAACAGAAAGTTTCCATGCTGGACTGTCTGGTTCAAAACCGGACACCTGGCAACCCTACCAGCTATAGTTTAAATGTTTTATGTGTTAGGGTCATCAAAACAGTTGCTGGTTAGAAAGAGAAGCCAGGTACTGGGCTCTCTCAGGGTACAGTGCGCTGATGTTCTACAGCTGTCTGGGCACAGATGGAAGCCCATGTTCTAGGCTAGTGATGGGTAACCAAGACTAGTGAGAGGGCTTCATGAGTGACCTTCCTTCATCTCAGTGGGCTGCAAGATTGAAATTGGGCCTGTGCACTAGCCATGACCCCGAGAATAAGATTAAATATATTGCACTTGATTCTCCTTCTTTATCAGGTCTTGTCAACACAAAGCAATCTGTTCTGAGGGGCGAATTACATTGTTGGCAAAAACAACATAAAGAAGCACAGGGAGCGCATGGCTCTCACAACGTTGTGTGCAGTCAGCCTGCACTTCACACGTGCCCTTGGGTCAAATGTGTGTCTCTTCTCATTTTGCCAGGGGCTACTTGGGCCTCCCCTCCACTCCAGGCCCCGCCCCCATTCCACCCCTTCCCTCAATCCCCCACCAGGTCTCTTCCCTGCCACCTCCGCCGAGCGCGCCCTGTTCCTTCTCCTCCCCAACATTTCTGGAGTGCTCTGAACTTGGCTGATTCATGCTGTGTTCCACGCCTCTCCTTCCTTCCCAGAGCTTGCATGCTGCAGATCAGCCAGTCACGGAATCTAAATAGTTTTGTGTTCTTGTATGTATGTGTGTGGACTGACTGTATGGATATGTTCTATGCAACACATGTGGAGCAAACTAAGTGAAGGGCAGGGATATTTTGACTTGATTATTTTGTAAAGCAACCCGGGCATTGATGGCACTATAAATAATAATATGAGAATTCTTGATATACACCCTACGTCATTTGTCTGGCTCCGTCGCTCAGAGTCCATACATCAGCTCAGAGTCCATACTGCTCCGGCAGCGCACAGGAAATGGAGAGGGGTTGCTTGTGGTTGGGAGTCTCTGGAGAGTGTTGAGCACATGGCTCAGGTTTCCACGTCATCTGCCTGATAGAGCTCAGAAGGAAGAGTGGTAGGAGGCCCCTGGATGGGGGGGAGGGGGCGGGCTCTTTGCTCCTGGAAGGGGAAGGGGCTTGGGCAAAAGGTGTCCCCCCCAACCCTGAGACTCTTTAGGCATGGCACTCCTACAGTGATTTAAAGGGCCCGGAGAACTTGCTGCTGCTACTGAGGCCAGGAGCCCCTTTGAATCACCAGCCCCCAAGGCAACTGACTCCTTAGCCCCTTCCCGGTCAGCAGACCCGCTCCCCGCACCCCCGCTGTCCTCCGTGGACGGTCTCTGGGGACCCACAGTGAACTGGCAAATTTGGAGCAGCCTCTTGGCTACTCTGATCTGCACTCAGGGCAGAAAATTAGCTCACCACCCTTACCTGTTACACACATCAGAAACTGAATGATGCAGAGAACTGGCTATCAGTCAGGCGTTAAAATGCAAATTCTATTCATCAAACCTTCCCCACTAACATAATAACTAGGGTTGTCAGGTGTCCAGTATTGACCCAGACAGCCCGGTATTTTCACCTCCTGTCCGGTAAAAAAATTCAGAAAATACCGGACACCTAAAATGTCTGGTATTTTCTGATTTTTTTTCCCGCCCAGGAGACAAAAGTACTGGGTGCTTACCTGGTCCTGCAGGGGAGCTTTCCAGTCCGAAGCAGGGGGACAAGATGGCGGATGGCCGCCGGTAGCCTGTTAGGGCCAAAAAGCCTCAAAAGCATTTCTTAAAGGGGCCATGCTGGTTTTTTTTTTTAACTTTAACTTTAATTTTTTTTTTTTTTTTTTTTTTTTTTTTTTTTTTTTTTTTTTTGCTTAACACCTCTTGGGGTACTTTTTTTTGCTCAACAACTTTAGCGTCCTCCTTTTTTTTGCTCAACAGAATTTTTCCCCCGGTGGTTTTTTTTTTGGGGGGGGGGAGTGTTTGGTATTTTTGCTTAAACCATCCTGCAACCCTAATAATAACTTGGTCAAACTAATAGCTTGTTCTAAATTGTATCCCCCCCCCCCTTAAATAGTTGGCATCTGCACTTACTGTGGTTAGCTCAGTAAGAAATACAGTAACATAGGCTGCCATGGTAATGTTTTCTGTGTGGTTATAACAATCTGCAGTATTTGACTTAGTTTTGTATGAAATAACTAGATTTAGATCAATCACATTCATTTTATATGAGAGAAAATATTGGCTTGGTCTGAAATGTGATTAGTTCCATTTTGTTGTTTTTAAAGATAAGTAATGCTTACAATCCCTTTGATTAAAAAAATTGGAGATTTATATTTTACTTCCTCCAGTATTTGTTTAATGAAATAAGTTTGCCGTTTGCTTTTTATTATGACTTATGCCTGGCTCAACGTGCCATTGGCTTCCTGAAGGAAAAGTAGTCTGTCCTAGTTGTGACCCTGTGAAATGAAGATAAATTGTCTCATGCAGCTTGCATTACGAATTTTATGACATGCATATATAAGCAATAGACTGTATCCTTTCCATACAAATTTTCTTAGATTTCTTATATTGTGTTTTAATGTAGTTTTGTTAACAGGATGACAAATTGTAAAAATATGTACGTATAAAACTCAGATACCAGACCTTGTTTCCTGTTCATTCAACTGTCAGCAATTGCTCATTCTTAAAGAACAATCTGACTTTGACCTCTCTAAATATTCATTTCATGTCTTTACCATTGCTTGATTAAGCCAGGCAACTTTCTTTTGACATAGCACTTATTGGCATGAGTCTGACTGCCATGTGGAAACCCTTTGTTGGTCAAGGTTAGGAATGAGCAAGACCTTGTTAAAGACTAAACAAGCACAGGAGCGAGGAGATTTACATGAGATAGAAACACTGGTTTCTTATAAGAACGACTAGTTTCAAATCTTATCTTTAGAGCACAGCCATGGTCAGGATCATATTATGTGTTAAGAAGAGGAAATGTCAGTTATGAACCTACTGTAAGTGGCATAGCTGAGAACACGAAGGGCCTCGAAACTAAAAGCGGAGGGGAAAAAAAGAAATGAAATGTAGATCTTCCTTATAGTTTGCTGTCATATTTTTCTTGAGCGCATTTGGCATTTAGACTTTAAGACTTGCTGGTTCTGCTAAAGTGAGGCAGTAATGAAACAAATATAAGAACCATCAGGGAAAAAAACCTTTTTACTGTAATCTGAGTGCAATGTGTAGGTGTTTGGTGTCTTATATATTCCAGAAGTATTTAACCAAAGTGAAACCCTAAGTGGCTAATAAATTATGTTACACTGCATGGCAAGTAATGATTGTAACAAAAATAAGTTTCTATGACAGTGGGTCAAATCAACGAAAAGTCCCGTGGGACCTTATAGACTAACAGATTTATTGGAGCATAAGCTTTCGTGGGCAAAGACCCACTTCATCAGATGCATGTAGTAGAAGTCCAGAGGCAGGTATAAATGTACAGGCATAGGAAAAGAGTTCCAATCAAGAGTAAGATTAGAGATAACGAGGTCAATTCAGTCAGGGAGAATGAGGCCCCCTTCTAGCAGCTGATGTGGAGGTATGAACTCCAAGGGAGGAGAAACTGCTTTTGTAGTTGGCTGGCTGTTCACAGTCTTTGTTTAATCCTAAAATGATAGTGTCAAATTTGCAGATGAATTATAGCTCTGCAATTTCTCTTTGAAGTCTGTTTTTAAAGTTTTTGTTGTTGTTGTTGCAGGATGGCTACTTTTAAATCTGCTACTGTGTGTCCAGGGAGATTGAAGTGTTCTCCTACAGGTTTTTGTATATTACCATTCCTGATATCTGATTTATTCTTTTACGTAGAGACTGTCCAGTTATCTCTAACCTTACTCTTGATTGGAACTCTTTTCTTATGTCTGTATATTTAATCTTGTTTCAATAAATCTTTTAGTCTATAAGATGCCACAGGACTTCTTGTTTTTTCAGATTCAGACTAACACAGCTATCCTTCTGACAGTGGGTCAAATTGCCATTTAATGTGGATTGGGACAGCTGCTGAAGTCAGTTGAGCCATGTTGGTTCATATTCGGTTAGGATTTGATCCTCTATTGGATTTCTTTGAAGAATCTTAAAAACAACTGTATATGTTTCATATATTTTTAAATCATGCTGGGTAATTAGTATTATCTGGTCAGGACACAAAAGTAGGAATGTTTATCTCCATAAATACTTAGGCATTTTGATCTTTTGAAATAAGCAGCAGTCAGATTTGATAAATGTCCTGCATGGAATTTAGGAACACAATGTGCTTCTATATAGATGTCCCACATGGTACCAATTGAAGCTCCATTTAAGACCTAATCGTTGGCCCATGCAAGCAGAGGAAAGCTTGGCTAGACAGATGGAAAGAGCTGCTTTAAGAAGGGATCAGAAAAGACATTGCTACTCGGCTGGCCTAAATCCACTAATCTGATGTTATTATTAGTGATAAGGAGCAGTGACCAGGATAAAATCTCATTCTCTGCAAATGTCATTTAAATAGGACTCTGATATTTTCCAGTCAAGTAGACAGGCTTTAGTCAAATAGTGAACACTTTATTTGTAAATGCAGGAGGAAAAGAAAAGCTTTAGTTCAGCAAGTTCTTAAGATGTCAGCTTACCAGTATTGATTAATCGTTCAGCGGTGGCAGCTGCTTCTTTATTAAAAGCGTAGCTCTCCATACAAAAGATATCAGATGTAGGAAATGTTTGTTGACAATTCACCTTTTCTCACAGTGGGGCAGAAGCTCAGTCTGTTGCACATTCCCCGGCTTCTGGTGTTGCAACTCAGAAAATACCCGTGAAGGAATTCTATTAAGAGTCCATCTGTGAGTGATAGAGACGGGCTGCAAAACCCCACAGGAAGAGCAGCTCCCTTTGAAAGAGACCCTTTGGTTTAGTTCCTCTATTAGAAAATCATTTTGGGAGGTTCAGTGTTTCTAAAAAAAGGCTTGTTTCCATCCGTTTTTGTCCATGGTGTGTCTTGAATGCAGCAAGGCCTGTTCAAAATGGAATAACGCAGATACCTGCCTTTCACACAAAGGTATGTGGGACCCAAAGCATAGCAGTACTTGTCTGTGCTTTGAAGGATGTCCCTCCTTTTCTGACAAGTCTCAGAGGAGTAGCCGTGTTAGTGGGTATCTGCAAAAACAACAAGGAGTCCTTTGGCCATAAGCTTTCGTGGGCAAAAACCCACTTTGTCAGATGCATTAGAGTGGAAATTAATGAGGCAGGCATAAAAATATTAGTACATGAAAAGAAGGGAGATCCACCTTATCAAGTGGAAGACCAGTACTGAATTGGTTCAGTTAGTACTGGTCCTCCACTTGATAAGGTAACTCCCTTTTTTTCATATGCTAATATATTTATGCCTGCCTCTGTAATTTCCACTCCAGTGCACCTGATGAAGCGGGCCTTTTGCCCATGAAATCTTATACCCAAATAAATCTATTAGCCCTGGTCTACACTAGGACTTTTGAAATAATCCCACTAAGGTCGAATTTATAAGAAGAGCATCCATACTACCATTATTTTGAAATAACGGGATGCGGAATTTGAAATCTGTACTTCTGCTTTTCATCAGCAGTAACGCTAATTCTGAAATAGTTATTTCGAAATAATGGTAGTGTGGATGCTTCAGTGCTATTTTGAAATAATTACTATCCAGAGTAATTCAAATAATTACTCTCCAGTGCTTCTTGGGGCTCTAAGTCTGAAGTAGCGCATCTACGTTAACAGAGCCTGTCTGGGACTAATTCTGAAGCTTCCCTCTAGCATGGACATGCTAGTTCAAAATTGTTAAATCAGGAATTATTAATTTGAATTTACTAATTTTGAAATAGTTTCCTAGTATAGAAATGGTCTCAGTCTTTAGGGTGCCACAGGAATCCTCCTTTTCTGGTTATACTCGTGTCCCTGATTTGTAGCCGGATCGGAAACGATCACAGAGCTATCCAGCTATAGGAGTATATGGTATTTTATGAAACTATGCAGAGAGAGGCTTGGAAGTGAATTCTATAACCCCTCCTATTTCTTCTTTGAATATTTTTGTTCATAACACACATTGACTGTGTAACATTGACTGTGTAACAGTGCAACACATTTGGGGACTCAAGCTAAATCTGTCCTGTTATGTACAAATTATTTCATCAGAAGAACGGTTAGAAGGATCAGTTTTTCCATGTATTAGCAGGTTTTGTAAGTAAAACCTGGGCTTTCTGTGGAAGTATAATAAAGAACAATTCTTATAATGGCAACATGATGAATAACCAAGTATTGCCATGGAAACTTGAGTCCTTTCTTGGCCCCACGTAACCCTTCACTGATTTTTCTCAATCTGTTTCCTGTTCTGGCTTCCTCTTTAGATCTGACTTCACCTCCTACCTTTTCATGCCACACTTCTAAGAAATAAAGTAGTTGGTCAAATGGCCCCTTAATACACCAGCCCATAGTTTGTAGACAGCTTTCATACTTTTGGGAGAAAAAGAAATTTGGAAAAACCAGTTTGCCTTGCTTGCAATAAAACTGCTTTGGAAAGAGACCGTTTAATCCTGATCGTCACTGTACATGCAAACACCTGAGCCCAGATCTTTGTGTGGTGTAAATTAGTGTAGCTCCATTGGAATTCTTCATAATAAATGAGGCTGAAGCTGCCCCATAGCACAGATGGGATTTGGTGAACCAGGTAGGATACTATAAGAATTGACCCAAACCTTCACACTTAACTAGCATGGAAACAAAAGTGGAGCCTTTTTGAGACTCCAGACTATTTAAGTTGCCTTCTTTCCTTTTATTTGCATGTTCAAAGAAGGAAAAGGTGTTCTCCTAGGCCTCTAATGATAGAACAAGAAGCAATGGGCTTAAATTTCTGCAAGGAAGGTTTAGGCTGGACATAAGGAAAAACTTCCTAACTGTCAGGGTGGTTAAGCACTGGAATAAATAGGGGTACATCTAGACTACAGGCTTTTGTCGACAAAAGGCGTTATTCCTCGTAGAATGAGGTTTGCTGTCACGTTCTGTCGACTTACTTTTGACAGAACTCGGTGGTAGTGTAAACGCAGGTATAGTTTTGTTGACAAAAATGGACTTTTGTCGACAAAACCCTGTAGTCTAGATACACCCCTAGGGAGGTTGTGGAATCTCCATCACAGGAGATATTTACGAGCAGGTTGGATAGACATCTATCGGATGATCTAGATCATAGGTTCCCAAACTGGGGGGCGTGCCCCCCTGTGGCAGCATGAAGAAATTCCAGGGGGAGTGCGAGGTGACCCAACCCCTCCTCCCCATCAATCCTCCCCCCAGGAAAGAGCCTGGTCCATCCAGTAAAAAAATTTGGAAAATACCATGTGAAACATCCAGTATTTTCTGTTTTTCCTGGCTCGGGCGTCCACCAGAACATGCGCACTTTAGGTTCTCCTGAACACTGGAAGTGCCAAATTATTCCAAGAAAGATGCCTTTGTTTCTATTTCTTGCCTGCGTGGAAGTAGGAAATACTGGAAGTCTTATGAGAGAAGAGACACTTCTTGAAATATGACCATTCTAAGACCTTAACAGATACGCATCCAAATCTCATTTCTGAGCTCTATGAAGTTTTCACCTTTCATGAATTGTTTACGCAATTTTATAGCAGGTTGTGAGTGTTTTTTGTTTTTGTTTTTTTATTACTATTCCGCAAACTCATAAAGCTACAAATTTCCATCAGTATTTTTCTTCTGCCTCTCACTTCCAGGTTCCAAAAATGAACTGTTTTTGGCAATCTGTTTCACATTCATTTCACATGGCTAGACCACATCGTTCTGGATTTTAAAACACACACAGGGTGCGGTATTGGTTGTAGGTATGCTGCATTTGCGATTTATGGAGTGATCTAGCAGTAAATTCACCCATCGACCTTCATTCACCCAGACAAACTATTTATGGTTAAGAGCCCAACCAGAGAAGTCTGTTATATTAATGGATGTTATCTCGGTTTGTCAGGCATTTCCTTTCCTTTGGAAATCAAGATTCATTCCTAACTGGAGTTGCAAAAGCAGCATCACTCTAGACCAGTGTTTCTCAATGTAGTCCATGAAACCACTAACCTGCTAACTGGCTGCTCCGGTGTGTTTATATTCTGGGTCTGCGGCCACGGAGCCTCATGGCTCCCACTGGCTCTGGTTTGCCGTTTGTAGCCAAGGGGAGTCGCAGGAAGCGGCATGGGCTGGGCTGCAACTTCCCTTGGCTGTGAACGGCGAACCAGAGCCAGTGGGAACCGTGAAGCTCCATGGCCACAGAGCCAGTAAATAAACGCACTGGAATGGCCAGTTAGCAAGTTTCTCAAAGTGGTTTCTCAGACCACTTTGAGAAATACTGCTCTAGATTAGCTAGATCCATTCACTCGCTCTCATCTAAAGCTGCTAGATAGAGAGCATATGGGGACCTCGCCCTTTAATGTTTTTAAATGTACATTTACATATATAACAACTGTCTACTGATAGTCATCTCATTTCAAGAAGCACTGTATTAGAATGACATTTTCTCACTGGTTACTACAACTGTAATTTAAGAGGGGACTGTAATGTTCTTTACAGTCAAGGTTTAATATTTCCGATGTGAGACATTCTGTTCATGTGTTTCTCTTGATCCAAGACTGCCAATCAAAGGCAAGTAAGTAAATAAATTGATCTGTAGATTTAAATTCTGTATTGGGCATACATTGTTGGGAGACAGGTGTGTTAAGGAAGGTTAGCTGGCGTTAACAAAACCATGTATTGCTACTTGTGGTTTTCCGTCTAAGTTTGGTTTGAACATCTGATTCCACAGATGAACGTGAATGCAACTCCCGTTGTGACCTAGCACTGTGGAGCTTTATGTATAATGTGTGGGACTTAGCAATTCCAGGAGTATCAAAATTATTTTCTGTCTTTAACTCATAATGAGATAAAAGGCCTAACTTTGGGGGTTTAGGGGAGTCATTTGGGATTATAGAGCATTTGGAATCTTGCATGATTAGAGCCTCATTTAGAAAATGGAATGATCGTTCTGATCTCCATGATAAAGAATCTATAGGCCAAATTCTGTCCTGATGCAGTCATTTAGCTCCCATTGTTGTTAATAAGACATATACATACGTAAGTGAGAGCAGAAGCAGACACTCATTGTGGCATAGGCATGTGTCAACCTGATTCTGTCAATCTGTTTAGGGGGGGAAATTACTCTAGTCCATACAAAAAAAGTTGCTGATTGTTAGGAACAGTGTCTCTAGATGCTTTTTTTTATAAAGTTGCTTTGCCTACAAGAAAATAAAAGGGAAAGAAATGAAAGGGGTTCACCGTTTTTATGTGGCATATAGAAAACAATGTATAAAGCCCATCTTGCTGCTCTTTTAGACCAGTCTGGGCACACACCATTATTTGAGAACATGCACATTTTTTTCTGATATAGTTAGTGATGCTGGTAGAGGTAAAGTAAAAGCAAATACTACAGTGAGGTACAAACAAGTTGGTTAAAATGGTAAACGTGTAACCGCTGAAAATCTTAGCAGTTACACATTTACACATACTGCAAGCGCTGCAGGATAAAGCTTATTTAAGCCTGCAGAGAAGCCTTCCTGGGAATGGTGCCGTCAGGGGCTGCTGGCTCCACTCCTGGGGGGAGGCCTCAGAGTTTATCCGATACCATTAACCGATAAGCATTAGCTTATCGGTTAACCAGTTATGCAGTTAAACTCTAACATCCCTAATCTAAACTACTAAAAAAAAAAAAGTGATATTTTTCTTCTGCATAGTACAGTTTCAGAGCTGGATTAAATCAAGGTTCAGTTGTAAACTTTCGGAAGAACAACTACAATACTTTGTTCAGAGTTATGAACATTTCAGTTCTGAACAATCTCTGTTCCCAAAGTGTTTATAACTCCAAGGTTCTACTGTGTTTCAACAGTGAAAAGGGGAAACGTTGTAGTTGGTGTAGCTGTTCATATCACTCATTTCCAATGTTCTGATTTTTTGTTTCTCTTGGGCTCGATCCTGCAAATCCTTTCTCAGGCAAGTGAGTGTTTGCAGAGTCAGGCATGATTAACTGTATGTCTGTCTGTCCGTCCCTTCCTCCTTGCTTGACTTACACTATTTCCTTAAAAGAAATAGGGTGAGAGGAATAGCATGGGACAGGCATGGTCTTAACAAATGCATGTTACTGAGCATAGCAGTTTCAAGTGTGACAGGTCATGTAATGCCCCATAAAAAACATTAGCAGGCTTGGGCTCTTTACGAGACCATGGAAATGATTCTTTGGAAGCTCAACAAAACTGGCTCTTTTTAAAGAATCTCTTTTGCACCCATTTAAAAATCAGACCTGAAGGGTATGAGTGAATCACTGTTAATTCCCAGTGATTTACAGGAATGCAGATTTGGGGGTTGCCTCTATAAAATAAAAATAGATGTTTTCCTAGTCTAAAGTTGTCTGTGCAAAAATGAATTTTAAATTACACATGCTGGAGGCTTTGCTTTACTTGCCGTGGGCAAGGCAGATCCATAAACCCTGGTGTTCCACACAGAAATCAGTCAGTAACAAAACATTGCTTTGGGAATAACTGAACCCTTATGCTTTATAAAGTTTTGCCTTATGCTGGAAAAGTATTTCTGGTCAAAATGTTTCTCCCTTCCTTCCTCTGTTTTTACTCTGTCACGCTCAAGTTAATGCGGAGTTAAACACAAGGTGAATTTCCACTCTGTCTGAAAGCAATGTTTTGCTAATACCATATATGAATCTGCAGCTGATCCAGATTAATGAAAATGAGATGTTCCACTTTTCCACCAGCCCCATCGGTGATTCCTTGCCTAGGAGGCTGAGTGCAGAGGAGACTCGCCTTTGCTAGCATAATTATAAAATCCAACAAGACCAGCAGCACTTGAAAATATCAGCTCCTAGAATTAGCCAAATACAATGCTTGGCTTCTTCTGTGCATCCGACTTTTATTGGAGCTCTTAACGGGACCATTTTAAAGAGAGAAGTCTTTCAATGGTCCCCAGTGGAAGAAGGAATTGGGAGAGAAAGATAATTTATCTACTGACTATTTCTCCCTTTGATTTTTTAAACTCACAGTAACAAGTATTTACTCTTGATAACTATGATGCTACAGCCATGCAAGTGATCAACATCAGTGGGATAATTTGCATAAATAAAGGGTGCAGAATTAGCCCCTTTTTAGTTCCATTGTGGTGTGTTTATTTTTGTACCTCTTTTTGACAGCGTCAGGTGGGTGATACAATGAATCTAACATTGGATAGTAGTAAAGGCCAGAAAATGTGGTAAAACAAAAATCTTGAAAGGATTTGATTAACAAATCCAGAAAGAAAGATGACCAAAAAACCCCGCAAGCTCCCCCCCCCCCAGTAAACCCATCACTCTATGTTGAGCAGAAATGAAACATTTATATTTTTGCCTATACTTTTATATTTGCACTATACACATACACATACACAGTACAAATAGAAATATATATGTATATTATATAAAAAATATATGTACATTTTAGGTAGCTAAAATAAAATATATGTACATTTTAGGTAGCTATTTTATATACATACTTAAAGTGTGTGTGAGTGTGTGTGTAAGTGTGTGTGTGTGTACCTCTATCTCTGTCTCTGTCTCTACCTATCTGTATAAAATATTCTTTCATTCATATTATAATTGTGAGTCAAGTCCTGAGTTTGGCCTCAGTGGAAAAATAAATGTGGCATTCACTTCAATCCATTTAGCCTATCATTTGTTTGTATATAAAGCAGGACCAATTAAGACATTGTTTTGTGTATTTGCATATCTACATATGGAGAGAAAGAGAGTTAAATATATCTATGTGACAATATGTTCCATGTTTACTAAATATGTTATTCCCCAAATATGTGTATACTATTAGGATACACAACTGAAGTAGACCAATAGTGGTTGGTTGCTTTGTGCATCTCTCCTGTTTCTGATTTATAAGATTTGTTGAGTCATCCTTGCATTTACCAGTGATATTGTAGATTCCATCAGAAAATGAACTGCTAAATACTGCAGTTTTTTCCCATTTTCACAAATATCTTCTACTGAATAAATAGAGCCTAGGCACTATTCCTCATGGATTTACAGAAGGGCTGTGTCTAGACTGGCCAGTTTTTGCGGAAAATCAGCCGCTTTTCCGCAAAAACTGGCCAGCTGTCTACACTGGCTGCTTGAATTTCCGCAAGAACACCGACTTCCTACTGTAGGAAATTGGTGCTTCTTGCGGAAATACTTTGCCCTTCCCGTTCGGGCAAAAGTCCCTTTTGCGCAAAACTTTTGCGCAAAAGGGCCAGTGTAGACAGGACGGCATTGTTTTGTGCAAAAAAGCCCCGATCGCGAAAATGGCGATCGGGGCTTTTTTGCGCAAAAGCGCGTCTAGATTGGCACGGACGCTTTTCCGCAAAAAATGCTTTTCCGTTAAAAGCATTTCCGGAAAATCATGCCAGCGTAGACGTAGCCAAGTAGTATTGACCCAGTATGCTCCAAGGCAGAAGTGGCTACCTTTAAGCCAAGTAATTTTTTATATTTCTAGGACATTGGTATGAATTATTTTATTAATGCTGCTGATAAAATATATATATATATATCTCACATATTTTGAGTTTTTCCTCAATCTTTTTTGACACTTTATGAGAAAAGAATAATGTTAAAAAATGAGAAAGAGGGGGCTGGGCACTGCTGTTGAAGGCATAAGGAAAAAAGCCAAAATATACATTTTCATTTCCAGGAATATTTCAGAGTGTTATAAGTTACTGTTGGCTTAAGTGTTTCTTGGTATAAAATTCTGATTATATATGTCTTGAGGAGATAATTTGCATGTTCACACAAAAAACCTGTCTCTAAAACACAATGACATGTCGTTGCCACTGAAGATTTGCTGTTGAAATAGATAAGAAAAGTTCCTCAGAATTATGATAAAAGGCTCTAGCTTTGTTTTGCACTATATGACATTGTAAGGTGATAAAGCAGCATGCGGCTTGATATATTTTTGAGTGGAAATGAAATATGTGAAGACACAAACCGTTTAGTTGATATTTTCTCAGATGCGCAATAATATTTAATGCGAAGTCACATCAGATATTCCCTGCCTTCTAGGTAAGAGTCAGTCCAGTGCAAAGTTCTAGCCCCCACATGTGGATTTAAGCCTACCAGTGGTCTGCAAGGAAAGGTCATGCATAGGGGAACTTTTGCTCTAACTGTTCACCCAAAAGGGTTGTCTGTCCAATGCTTGAACAAGCTAGTATAGACTCAGGGTTAGGAGAGCCCAGTGCATCTATGCTTTTGGAGTGCCCCAAACTCCTACACAGGGAATGTATAGGCATTTTAATGATTGTTCTGGAACAATGTTCTTACCTTGGTTTCCTGTAGGCTAGAATACCAGCCCTGGTCTCAAGTTGTACTTGCACAGATTTTTCTGAGTGATGGGTGGATTCTTTATGTGCCACCTTAACTCATCTGTAGCTCTCCGTACACACTGTGACCATTCTGGCTTGGGTCAGTACTGCATGGGTGTCAATTTCACGGGGTGAATAACCTCCTACAAGAAGTGCACTCTGAATCTTTGAAATAATTTCACTCCCCCAGTACAATGGAGCATATCACTTATGAACGTGACAGAATGCACACGCCTGCCAGCCCTCTTAAATGTACAGCCTTGGAGGCCCAGTAAATCTGTTTTAATAAGTTTATTTTATTTAAGAATGATGTCTTTTATACAAGACCACAGACGCAATCGGCATGTAGGGGATTTATTCAGCAGCTTTATAAACAGGCATTAATGGCCATATTTCACCTTTGGTAATATAACATTTTGTGATGAGCATTTAGACTGCTAATAAAGTGCCTAGATATATTATAAACAGGTCCATTAAGGTCTCTCCTCCCTCTTGCTAAAAAGAGTGCTTCCTTTAATATTCACGGGGGCGGGGAAGAGGGGTTCACATGCAGAATGAGCTTTGAGAACATACCTCTAAATGTGTTTAAAAAATTGTTTAGCTTCCCCATATACAGGTTGGATTTCTATACTCTGCACGTCCGTTGCCCAGCAAAATGTGTTGTCCAGCATTCCCGTGGGTGCTCCGAAGCTGGAGCACTCATGGGGAAAAGGAGTCAGCAACTCTGCCCCTGCTCTCCCAGAGTTTCCGCAGTGCTGCAAATGGAGGTAGGAGGAGAGGAGTGGGGATGGTGGGAATTCTCGGGAAAGAGGCAAGTTAGGTGCGAAACCCCACAGCTGGGGGCTAGGGACACAGCCCCGCAGCCGCTGGGCTCAATCACAGATCATAGGGCTCCACAGCCATCCTGCCTCTTCCCTCAGCGCCTTCCCCAGATCCTGCTTGGTCAATACCCTGGCCCCCCTGCTGTCGCTGGAGCAGAGCCCCACAGCCCATGGCAGCAGAGAGACTGGCATTGACCTCCCCTGGTCCAGCAAATTCCCTGTGTGACAGGGTCAGGCCGGGGTACAGGAGAGTGGTAGAAGGGAAGTATGTTAGCCCTAGATTGAATACATTTCTGTTCCCAGGGTAAACTAACAAGGGCTAACCCAGAACCAGCTAGAATCAATCAGGTCAGCTGAAGCATCTGTAACCAATGAGGAAATTTCTAGAAGCAAGTGAGTCAGACTAATCAGAACACCTAGGGCCAAAGAACAACCAGTGGAGACTGATTAGAAGGGCTTTTCTCCTGTGTGTGCGAGGAGCTACCAGGAGGAAGAACCTGTGGTAAGGAAGGTGCCGGGGAAGGCCGTGGAGAAGTGGCCAAGGATTTTGTAGCTGTCATGCAGCATTACCAGAGACTTTACAGACAGCTTTTATCACAATGTCCCTGGGCTGGAACCCAGAATAGAGGGCAGGCCTGAGTGTTCGCCCCCCCCGCCCCTCCCGCCACTCCCCATTTCAGGACTAGGAAGAGACTGGCTTTAGTACAAGGATTTTGTCCTACCCCGGGCCACTTGGAGGTAGGAAGTTAAATTGCATTTAATCAACTAGTCAATGGAATTTCCATCAGTTAGTCGATTAGTCAATAAGTGGGGGAAACTGTGGAGTCGCAGCAGGGTTAGCTCTCAACCCTGGGGAAGTGCAGTGCAGTGGGGGAGGGGGAACGAGGCACGGGCTGGGACATCTGATCCCCAGCTCGTGCCTGGTCCCCTCCCACTGCACTTCTGCTTTTTAAATGTATTAAGAGCCTGCTTGCTCTTAATACATTTAAAAAACAGAGGTGCTGCACCTGGGACAAGGCATGAGCTGAGAATCAGCTCACGCCCGGTCCCCCGCTATGCCTCTGCCTCCCCTGCCGCCTGTGGAGACAGTGCTGGGGGGAACCAGCTTCTGTTCCCCCTCTTGCTGCCTCTGATAGAGGCAGCCAGAGGATGGGGGGCGGGAGAGGGGAAGCGACTAGTCGAGTCACTACTTGACTATCCGATAAGCTTTTGCTTATCGGATAGTTGACTAGTCGCTTACACCCCTACTTGGAGGGGTCACAGAGACTATGAAGTTTGGTTCCCTCTCTTTTTCCCATGCTGACCAGTGATGAGAGTAGCTCAACAAACAGCAAGTTGGTGTCTAAAGTGAGGGCTGTTGTGAGCCTCTGGGGCAAGTCATCCGCCTGAAAGCGCAGGATCCACCAAGGTTGAGCTGGATCTTCATCACACCTGGTTCAGGACCATTTCAGTCCTGAGGGTGCTGGATCAGGGAGGTACAGCCCGTACTTGAAAACAATGATCAATTACATTCTCAATTTTCTCTTTGGTAAACTAAATATATAGGGGTTCTTTGGTCTCTCACTGTAAGGCAGGGGTGGGGAACCTAAGGCCCAGGAGCCAGATGCAGTCTATAGATTGCCTGGATCTGGCCCCCGGAGCTCAGGGCTCCTCCCCACTCCAGCAGTGGGGCGCCTGTGCTGGTGCTCCAGCCCTTGCTGCCTCCCACCCAACTGATTTTTCTGTGGGTCAGTGGCCCCGACCCACAAAAGGTTCCCCACCCCTTCTCTAAGGCATGTTTTCAACTTCTCTAATCATTCTTCATCTTTTCTCTGAATCCTTGCCCAGTGTTTGAGGTGTTAGAGAATAAAACAGATGTAAGAGGCCTACTTTTGTTCAATGAAACAGATTCGTTTCGGGGCATGAGTGGTGCCGGAAGGAAAAAATATCGTTTTTATCATCCGAAAAATGTCATATTGGAGACGCTGTTCTCAAAGAATTCTTACCAGTCATTAACAAAAATTAAAAGCTGCCATTGTGAATATAATTGTGACTTGTACAGGGCCTGGTATATAGTATCTTAACACCCCTCCCCTCCCACAAACCTGTGATGCTCCCATGAAGAATGATGAGTTAGCAGATGGCTTTGGGGCTCGTTAATGTGGGAAGTGGAGAGGAGCTAGCTAGCAGGTTCCCCAGAGTGTCTTGAAAATGAAGGGGCTCGAAGAGGACCCTCACATCATTCATGAGCTCCTCCCCTTGGCATTCTTTCACTCCACCTTCAAAGGGCCTGTTTCAGAAACTGCGCAGGAGCCGTTATCTACGGCATCCCACTCACTCAGTCGTCACCCTCTGTTCTTGCCCACACTGAAAGTAAAATCAGCCTAGTTTTACAGAGTCTTATTTACTGGGCTGCCAAGTGCCTGGCATCTCATATGATACTCGTATCTGGCAGGTAGATTTACCAATTCTAGGTGGAGACTTCTTCCCTTCTCTCCTTTTCCCTCTTAGGTATTTGGGTCTTTCCAGGATCCCCCAAAGCAGAGTTTAGGTCACTCTGAGCCCTCTGGATCTAGGACCCCGCTAGGTCTCTTGAAGCAGAGCCTTGTTTGTCTGGATCCCTGTATCTCATGGCATCATGAACCTTTCCAGATGTGAATTGGGAAAGTAACCTAACTAATTTATTTTGGAAACACCTTAAAGACTAACAAAACATGTAGATGGTACCACGAGCTTTCGTGGGTACAACCCGCTTCTTCTGAGGTAGTTTTACCCACGAAAGCTCATGATACCATCTACACGTTTTGTTAGTCTTTAAGGTGCTGCTAGACCATGGGTTTCCAAACTGGGGGGCGTGTCCCCCAGAGAGAGCTTGAAGAACTTCCTGGGGGGCGGGGCGTGAGGCGACCCAGCCACACACACCCCATCAAGCAGACACGGACACAGACCAAAGCTCAATAACTCATTTACTCTTCCATCAGTCATTCACTTAAACTCTGAGCATGGTGCCTTCTGAAGTGGTCACTTTGACCCAGGTCAGTTTGCACCAAGCCCATGATACTATGTTTTCTTTACTTTGTGTGTTGGTCCCTGCAGATATTCCAGAGTTTGGTGTTGAAACGTATGTTCAGGTTGAGTTGTTATTAACCATTTCAGGGCAGTTTCAGCACCTTCAGTGATTTTTTCACCTCATTTATCCAATGCTAAGAGAATCCTGCTTCCAGAATCCTCTAGCAAGTGCAGACATATCGAACTCACGCTTGCCACATTCATTTCTGTCAGTGATAGCAATTCATAATGTTTTGGCACCTGATATGCCTGGCCAGTTCTCTGTGGCTACTTTAGTCACTAGAGCCACACAAAATACCAGTGTGTGACACTAAATATGGCCCTAAAATATGCATATGTTCATATAGAGATATAGACGAGTTAGTATAACTCTAGCATGTGTGTGATACACGCACTGACATGAATAAACACATGTATCATATGTGTTATACGTGGTAAACAGTATATGTGAATAACTGAGGGTCTCCTTGAAAGTTTAATATTTATTTGATGAATACCCTTCAAAGAGATTGCAATGAGCTTATTGTGTTAAATCAGGGGTGGGCAAAAGGGCATCTGTGGGCTGGATCTGGCCTACCAAGTGGGTTGATCCTGCCCGTGGAGGCCCTGCCGCTCCCCCGCCCCCCAGGCCAATTAGGGTCTGGGGGCAAGAGGAAGTGCATGAAGTTTCCTCCCCCCTGCCCTCACCCTGCGAGTAGAGCACAGTTCTTAGAAGTGCCATGCACTCGTCGCAGTGTGGGAGGAGGCTTCACGCACTCCTTGCCCCAAGCCCTGATTGACCTGGGGGTAGAAGAGGGAGCCCGCGAAATCTCTTTCTACCGCCAGGGGCATGGGCACCTAGGGAGACCCTTGAGGGGCAGGGGCAGGCAAAGGCGCTCCCCACCCCCAGACCAATCATGGTCTGGGGGTGGGGAAGCAGGGAAGTATCCTGGCCCTGCCCCTTCCACTTGAGGCCCCGCCCCTTCTGGTAAGGCCTGGGGACACTTCAAAAATTTCTGAAGTGCCCCCAGCAAAAAAATATTGCCCACCCTGTGTTAAATAGACACGTTCTTAAAAATAAATGTGTATTTTTTCCATTTCCCCATTAAAGTATTTGCACTGTTTGCATGAAGCCTTAATTATTCGAGGACCATAGAGTGTAAACAACCTTGATGAAGTCAGAATGTTTTAAAAGGTGAGCTCTGCTTCTTTGTCCTTCAGTTTATATAACCTGCAAAAAAGGTAAGTGATAAGAATTAATAAAGAGAGTAAGTCCTGGCCTACACTACATGGGGATCGTAGTAAGATACTCAACGTCAGCTAAGTTAATTATGTAGCTGGAGTCAACGTATCTTAAATCCCCATCCATATAGCGGGAGGTCGTTGCGAGGAAACACTCCCATCAGCTTCCCTTACTCCTTGTGAAGAGGAGTACTGGTGCCGATGGGGGCACCCTTTGAGTTTGAACTAGCAGGTCTAAACTACACCCACTAAATCAAACTCTGGAAGATCGACTCAGCAACATCGATCTTCTGTGTGGTGTAGCCGTGCCCTACATGTTTACCGTTACCACAGGTAATCTGCTTAATTTGCTTTGGTATTAATAATGACTCCTGGGATAGGCTAGGAATTTTAACTCCTGTAGGATATTTCATTTTAACGGCATCATAACAGAACACCAAGCTGGTCTTAACCATTTCCAAGATAATGCTCAAAGAAATGAGACTTGGTGTGGCTACTGTAAGGTTTTTAAGCTGCCATGTGTTGTCCTTACAGAATAGCTGATGAGTCTGTTCAAAATTTCACATAAAAATTCCTTCATATTTAAATAACTTTCTTCCCTCTCACCATCTCTGCCTTTCAAGTACAAACACTTTTTTTTAATTAAAAGCATGAAGCCATCCATATCGCCTTTAATGTAACAGAGCTGTGATAGATTCCCCAAAGCCCTTGTCTGAACAGTAGTCTTAAGGGAGTGCATGGGTGCACTGAGGGAGAAAAATAGATCCTTTCGGTATCTGTGTAATCAATAATGATCCAGTGAAAATCTCTAGCTGAAAGTCAAAAGTTCAAGTGTGTTTAAGTAATTAAGTGAATATTATACATGTTGGCTATTCTTAGATTTTAATACATGCTGCCTAATGGCTTGGGGAAGAATCCAGACAGCTCTGCATTTTGGGCTTACTTCAGTGTTCATTGATATCAGTGGAGAGATTCCCATTCACAAGGAGTTGGATCACATCCTTGAAGGCAGAATTTGAGTCCCAAAACTTACATGAGCTGCATATGGTTCAGCTGCTTTACACGTATGGAGGAAAAAGTGGCATGCGGTACTTTGCTTTGTAAGCAAGGAGAGGACTGATGATGTGAGCAAAACTGAAATATACATATTCTTTTTCTCTTTAAAAGCAGTTGCCCTTTTGTTTCTCATATTGCATCAGAAAAAGTAAAAATGGCACCTCAGAAGTACAATTACTTGGACGAGCCATTTCTCGCTCATTTGGTTCAAAACACTGCAATTGTTACAACACACAGGACACCTGCATGTCTTCCTGGATTTTAAACACACTTACACAACTCCATTCTCTCCCCTGTGTCCCATTTACTCTATATTCCCATAATTGGTGCAGCATTGTTGGTAATGCCAATTCTGAGAAATTTAAAGTAAAAATAAAAAACAAAAAACAAACAGTGTAGTGTAAAAACAATGAGAAGTCCTGTGGCACTTTATAGACGAACAGATTTATTGGAGCATGAGCTTTTGTGGGCAAAGACCCACTTCGTCAGATGCATGTCAGTGTACTGTAGACACTTCCCTGCTTTTCCCATGTTTTGAATTCTAAGGGGAAAAAGTAAAGAATCTTCTCTTTAAGCCAATGCTTTGCCATATATTCATAATCTACGGGTGTATCGATAAAGGTAAATATCTCCTCCTCGCTTTGACTCTAAGCAGTATCTTTGCCTTCTAATTTCATGGAATTCTTCTGCTTAGTTCAGCCGACGTGCTCTAGTTTGGAGCAGGTTTGTGCCTGTGTCTGTCTGGATTACGTTGTGTGCATGCATTGAGTTTGTTTATTACTATTTGTGTATGTGAGATTGTAATTTCAACAGGTATGAAAACGGCTCAGGTCTGTTACTTCGGCTTGTTGCATGCCAGGAACCAGCATGTAAATCCATTGTCATTAAAAAGCATTTTATACTGAACACTGGTATTTCAGTTTAAAAAGATCTCCCCTGCCCCAAACCATCGAGTTCAGGTGACTATAAAAGCTCCCTTGCAGTTTATGAATGAAGGATTATATTTTGGATCAGCTCAATGACTGGTGCTTATCAGCTCTGAACTGACAGAATAGGTAGACTGTATCATTGCACATGTTTGGTAGTATATAAATAATAATAGTGTTTCCACTTCTCACAAATTATAATTATTACCTAACTTTTCTGATGTCCGCTGTGTCTTCTCAGTCTTTTCCCCGGGAAGCCCTTATTGCTGTTGTAGGCATCTCTGCATGTTTCCTTACAGTCCTGCTGGCATCCAGTCGGGTACTGTCAGTGATTGCTGGATTACCAGTGATAATTTGCTTTCCTGACATGTTTTGCTTGTCCATAGGGACAAGCTGCTCAAAAAGAAGAGAGACCTAACCTGATGCATCAAGATACAGAAACAAGTTACTATCATTAGTTCTGATGTCTAACCTCCAGGCATCGGACTATATGGTCTTCAAGAAGAGGAAGATTGATGTGTCTGTTGCTGGTGTAACACCCTAGCCTAGCCTGCTTCCAAACAGAGTTGTAGTATTATTATCCTTCAGTGACAGACATGTGCAATGATGGTGATCTTTGACCTGCATAAAATAAGTCAAAGGAACAAAGAAAAACTTCAAAGAACAGGAGTGTGCCCCACACTTTTAAGCTTAGGAGAACAATACACTGTTAGCATCAGTAGCATTGAGATTAAATCTTTTCATCTGCACACGAGCATGTCATTATAATTCCAAGATAGAGTATCCGCTTCATTTTACAGCAAGGATTCTTTCTTTCTTTCTTTCTTTCTTTCTTTCTTTCTTTCTTTCTTTCTTTCTTTCTTTCTTTCTTTCTTTCTTTCTTTCTTTCTTTCTTGTTGGTTCTCCTCAAGCATTTTGATTACACAGCACCAAAATTTATCACAAAAATCTAGATTATATGTTTTTTACTAGTATAGAGCACGGATAGCTCCATTTTTTTTAAAAGTATGGTAGAGTTGGTACAACCTCACAAACCCTGACTAATGATTTGGAATTTTGTAAAGTTGGAGGCAAATTATCAGCTATAAAAAAACATAGCACATGCATCCTTTAACGTACTCTGTTCATTTATTTGATATAAGGATAGTTCTGTTTTAATTATTTATTATCCTAATTTTCCTAATAAAGGCTCTAAACTATATTTTATAATAATAAAATCTGAGCACTACGGGACCACTCTAACTTTCTGATATTTAAGATGATATACACAGAAAACAAAGATTTGGCCTTGTGCTCTTTTGGCTTCTATATGGATTGAAAGGTGGTTCCTTCCAGCACACCTTTAAAAAAGCATAGAATTTTTATGCTTGTTTTGTACTTCAGAAATTAATTGTGCATAAAAGAAATCTTTCATTAAAGACTCAGCTCATTTTATGGCTTAATTAAAGCTCATACTAAACCACTTGGAGACTTCCCAAAGTTTCTCCAGAAGAACTATGGAACATCACGCTTGACATTCCTGATGTGTTTAAGGTAAAAATAAGTAGGGCATAACCTTTCAGGCCTTCTTTACCATAGAGGAAAAAAAAACTTTACAAATCACTTGTAAATTTTTGAGCTGAATTAGGGCATGTGCAAATTAGTAAAGTTCTACTGTCACTCAGTTTTAGTGACATGGTTTGTTTTTCTTCTCAGAAGTAAATTATTTAAGCAACAATAGCTGTTGAAGGGAAGGACATTTCCACTAGTATTAATAATCAACTAGGTAATAACCCAAAGTACAATTGAAGGCATCTAGTTCAATCCATCATTAGTTGCATGAAAATGCCCTGTGCTAAGTAACTATTAATATTACTAGCTGATTCTTTAAAATAAAGAGGAAAAGGGAATGAAGAACAGCAGCGTTGGCTATATGCCTTTTAAATGGCTTTGACTAGTTTGCATCTCTTGTATCCATTTTCACTCTGTAGAGCAGCAGGATCACATGCAACGCAAGGATTTAGTTGTAGTACCGTACAGAGCCTTTATGAGGAATGAATGTCTCTGCATTAGCCAATCAGGCTGCTTGAATAGTCATGGTGTTCTGCCCCCCTTGTGGATAAGCCTAAAGAATGTTGAGGAGGAAGTGGTGGATTACTATTGGTTGCTGAATAGCCTAGGTCGGGGGTAGGCAAAAGGGCCTCCACGGGCCGGATCCGGCCCACCAAGTGGGTTGAGCCGGTCTGCGGAACCCCTGCCACTCCCCCACCCATAGGCCAATCAGGACCCGGGGGGGGGGCGGGGGGAAGCGCACAAAGTTTCCTCTGCCCTGCCCCTGCCCTGCCAGGAGCACGCGGCGCTTAGAAGCACTATGCGCTCCTGGCAGGGCAGGAGGAGACTTTGCGCGCTCCCCCATCCCTAAGTCCTGATTGGCTTGGAGACAGAAGGGGGAGTGCGTGAAGTCTCCTCCCACTGCCAGTGCCATAGGCGCCTAGGGGGAAGTTCTTGGGGGGGGGGGAGCAAAGACTTCACGCACTCCCCCATTACAAGACCAATCATGGTCTGTGGGTGAGAAAGCAGGGAAATATCCTGGCCCTGCCCCTTCCACCTGAGGCCCCGCCCCTTCCAGTGGAGCCCAGGGCCACTTCAAAAATTTCTGAAGTGGCCCCTGGTAAAAAATTGTTGCCCACCCCGGCCTAGGTGTATTACAGCTAGGAAAAGACAAGTGCTGCAAATCGTGAATATGGCAATGTGCAGTTCACCTTTTAACTTTTCAACAATTAAGGTATTTGCTACAAGCACAATATGCAAAGTCATGTCCAAACCAATGCAGGCTGAGGGCAGGGTGGACCGCAGTGGGACTGATTTCCTGGTAGTTACTATCAGGAAAAACTGCTTGGGAGCATGATCTAGCTATAGCAGAGACGATGGATTGATAAGATCTGGATTCCATTCCCAACTCTGCAAATGGCTCGCTGTGTGATTCTGAGCAATCTCTGTCTCTGGGGTTCTCCATCTATAAAATGAGGGGACACACATACTTGCCTAGTGGATTGCAATGAATTATTTGTAAAGTGCTTTGCAGTAATTTATTAGCTGCTAGGAAGTGCCCTCCTCCTTCCCCATCAGTTGTTACGAAGTGTGAAAATGTTAACATACAGAAAACAAATTAACTACCTTGTTAACCTATTGAGCCAAATGTTCTCTCTGTTTGTAGCCTTCAAGGTACATAAAAGTTTAGCAAAAATAGGGATGCTGCGTATTCCTCAATATAATTAAAAGAACATTCCCCAATAACCTATTTAAGATGTAGTGTGGCTAATGCCTAACACAAAGATACACAGTATATGGGAGGAACTCCTGTTAGTCCTGGCTACAGCTGGAAGATCTGTGTGCTTGTTGGAGCTCAGGCTTAAGCACTGTGATCCCATGCTTTAACTAGAACATTTGGCAAAACATCTTTTTCCAGAAAACCACCTTGCCAGCTTTAGGCTGATGAAGGTTCTAGTTGATGTCACTCAACCTATAGGTTCATTAACCAGTATCTTTAAGCACTAACCTTTGCAATAACCGATGAGCTCAATAAGGCCTGGTCTACACTAAAGGGGAAGGTTGATTTAAGACACGCAACTCCGACTACGTTAATTACGTAGCAAGATTCGATATATCTTAAATCATCATCCACACAGCGGGAGGTCGTCTTCCCTTACTTCTCATGAGGAGCAGGAGTACTGGCGCTCAGTTCGATTTAGTGTGTCTTTACTAAACTTGCTAAATTGAATCCTGGAAGATCGACCACAGCAGCATCGATCTTCCGCATCATGTAGACCTGGCCTGAGTTAGGACACTCATTTTACTAACAGGTAAATTAACAGAGATTATGTGGTGTATTTCTGGACAGATCACGAGATAATGATAGCAAGATAATGATGGGACTGCAGAAAGAACCCTGAAGTCATTTAGAACATAATTCTCTACACAGGGTACTAAACTCTGATGTGTGCCTCCCTGTGCTAATTTTTCAGAATACCTGTTAAAAGATACATAAAATTATAGTTACGTCTTTTGACTGCTGTTTAATGTGCCTAATACCTAGCTCATACTTGTCATATGGTTGTTTCTGGATGACCTCACTGGAGCAGAAATCATTAATTAAAATATTTAAAACATCAAAATAGGAAAAGGTAAATGTGAAATGGGCCTTAACGAGCACAGTCACGGGGCTTGTCGCTAACAATATGCAAAGTGCTGTACAGGCAGTTACTCCAAGGTAGTGCCACGTTTCCAGGCTGAAAATAATGGCACTGTACTGAAAAGCTAGATTCAGTCTCTGAAGATTGATCAGGGAGGGCTTTAGCTGGCACTTCTTGGTACACTAACGACTCAGCCTTGTGGTAACCTCCTTTACTGACAATTTGGGCTGTGTTATCCATTGAGATTGTTGATACTTTTGGCTCACACACCCAGGTGGAGAATAATGCACTAATGTTAGTTTTCTTTTCTTCAGTTTCTTAAGCTATTTTATGTTCAATGTGGTGTCATTGGAGTGAACATTGTTGGCCTTTCAAAGCCAGCCTAGAATTGGAACCCCTGGGTTTATCTTTTGGCACTTGCCTTAAACATAGGTAGGTGTTAGGTGACTATAAAATCAACTCTGTAGGATTTTGTTTGCTTGAACAGATGTTTCACTGGTTTTAGAGCTGTAATTATTCTTTGTTTATGCCTGGTTGCTTGGAACTGACATTTAAAGAATGACAGGTTCTGCAGTTAATACTCAAATATTTTTTCAATTGTGTACCGTATGTTAAGTTAATATGAGTAAGAATAATCCATGATCTAAAAATCAGAGAGAAACCTTTCTAAATATACACTTTTTCTGGCTTTCAGTGTCACAGTGCAATACTTTCGAGTGGAAAATTGTTAATTTGCTATAATGAATTGAAACTTAAAAAAACCCCACAAATATTTAGTTAATTGCCTCATAAATCTCTGGGTTACTTTGAGTGGAATTAAATTGATAAACTGTTCTTTAAAATTAATTGCTACATGGTAATATACTGATTCTTTATAAAAATAAAATTCACCCATCCCCCATTATGTCTTTCTAAGAAAGAAAATGTAAATTTGTATTTCTTTTGTGTTTTCTAGTGTATGTGAGAAACCCCACATTACTGAAGATTTAACACATTTGACATAACAGCGAGTGCCAAATATGTGTTGTTTTCAAAGGGGAAGTCATAAGAATCCACCATCCCTCCCAACCTCAAAAGCGAAATACACCATCCCCAATTCTGTTGAACTATGTCACTTACTCTGCATCAGGTTTTGGTCTGGCTCCAGTTGTTTCACTTTTGCTTTTGGGCCAGAAGGTCAAGGACACCACATTTAAGAATCACAGGAGTTCTTAGGCTCATGACTAGTGCTGAAATTGCCATGATAAAGGGCTGATGCCCGTTTAGAGGTGCCATTTTTAAGAGCAACTGTAAAACTGAGTCATCCAAATCTCTTTGCCAGTGTCTGTCTCAATGGACATTTTTAAATGAGAGCAGAAAGCGCTGACTACCTCGCGGGGTCAAGTGTAAACTTGCTAGCACAGTCACCGCACTCCCAGTTTCCAGCTCATTACTGTAAAGCACTTTGGGGTTATTTAAGTATGAACAGTACTACAAAACCAAATTCTGTTCTGCTCTGATCACGTAATGACATTACTGCCTGCGCAGTATCAGCTTTTCATAGTAAGTGGGGCACTACACAAAATTAAATCACTTAATATACTGAGCAACACTCCATCCTCTTAGAAAATGTAATAAGAGTGTGTTTACAAACCACTTCCAGTGACATTCAGCAGAACAAATGGCACCAAGTTCTGGAAAGTCACAAGGAAATAACTCCTTGCTATATGCAAACTATCAAACATATTTTAAAGCCTGCTTTGTTTGTGATTTCTGGGTGTTAAAAAAAAAAAGACCATCAGTTGTATTTGGTGTTGTGGTAAAAGTAGAAAGCAAGTGATCTGACATCTTGCAATACTTGAAAACAATAATTACCCTCCATGGGTGTTGAGAAGCCTAATTTGTTGTTGCTTATAAAGTTCTTTGAGATCATCAAATGGGAAAACACCTGGAAGAACCAAACAGCAGTGAGCTCAGTGCTATGGGAAGTCGGTGGTAAGAGATTACAGATGGGTCTCCCTTCAGACCCAATGCTAATTTAATAATCCAAAGAAGAACTGTAAAGTTTAATATTTAAACAAAATCACATTAAAATTCTTCTAATGTTAAGCTACTATTAAAACAGGGTGGAAGCTGGTTTACATTTTCTTACACTGAGCTGATTTTTTTAAAATAATGGAATGTATTAGGGAATTGGCCGGTCTCCAATAAATGTGACTCAACTTACTAACATTGCATTTTAATATTTGCATGTTACATAGTAAAATATTGCTGTTAGACAAATGGTTGATAGCAGGGAATGTAAAAGAAGACACATTTCTATTGAATAACACATTGTCTTTATGTTATGTAAATAAACAGTATTATTAGTCTGCTGATTGACAGCAAGAGGGACAAATTACTGATAAAAAGGATTTGCAGTGTGCGCACTAGCTATACAACGTTATGATTCAAGGCGTGTGTTCTGTGCTTGGAAAATCCATTTAAGTGGTAGTGCCTAAGTTTATGACTCTGAGCCTTTTTTGTGGGCGTACAGAAGACAGTAGACTTCTTCTGCACCAGTTCAAGATTCATTGTTCCTAAAAGTATAGAAATTGAGATGCAAAACAGCTATTGAGCCCAACTGCTAAAGAAACCTCAACTTGTTTGTAAAATTGTATCCATAATTTTGCCATTTTTTGTGTGCACAAAAACTAACATTTGACAGCGGTAGTATTGTTTGCACAGTCAAATAAAATTGTTTGCATGTCAAGGATGCTATTTTAAAAGCCATTTTTGCAAATGTATTTGGGATACATATTCTTTGGAAGGGTGATTCCCCAGGAGAATTTTCATGCCAGAACAGTAGCATGAACACAGATTTTCAGATTGAGTATGATGTTCTACCAACTGTTCCTCATTCATAGTATTAAGATTGTTATGGAAAGTTATGGTAGCAAAATAATAATGAATATTCCACACATAGGTAGCATCTTTCCTCTGAGGATCTTAAAGATTTTTATTCAAGTTAGCGTACATCTACATTGCATGCTTATTTCAAAATAGCTATTTTGGAATAGGTGTTATTCCTCATAAAATGAGGTTTACAGATTTCAGAATAAGCCGCCCATTATTTTGAAATTATTTCAAAATAACGAAATGGCTGTGTAGACGCTCGCATTGTTATTTCGAAAGAATGCTAGTTATCTCGAAATAATGGTGCAGTCTAGACGCACACTTATTAATACACCTTACAACACCAACGTGAGATAGAAAATGATCCATTGTAGACCAGTGAAGTACAAACAAATCAAATACAGCCATCGCTGGTGGACTGCCGCAATTTTTAAAAAGCACACAGGAAGAATTCAGGCCAGGAAGTGAATACAAAACATTATATACCATTGAATGCCAAGTTATAATAGGCCAACAATTGTAAAGACTTTTTGTTTGTATAACACCTACCATGAGGTGGGTCTAAGACTCGATGCAGTAATATTATTCTACTAATAATCCTAATTATACCTTTACTTAGTATTTGAGGTTAAAACAACACCCTCCCTCTTACTAAAAGGACGACAAAATCTTTAATCACCACAAGTATTCGGCAGTCTCAGGACATTGGGTTGACGTTTCCTTCAAAAGAAGCACTTCCAGTAGTTCAGTGGTCCCTGTCACATTTGAGCACTGGTTTGGTACTGAAAACAAAGGAATGAATGCCACCCACAAAGCCGCTATCTCTTCTTAAGCACATCAGTTTTTGAGGTCTGTTGGGTTTTTTTAAAGCTCTGACTGAACCAAGCTTGCTTAGCTTTGAAATCTGAGATCACCATACCAAATCATCAATCACATACTAGGATTCCCTTTTTGTTACTGGTTATTCTCCGCCATTCAGCTTCTCTGACTGATCACTTCACAATTTCCTCTTTCAGATCTGAAGTGCAGTAATGTTTTTTGGCTGTCGTATGCTGCCAATATTAATTTAAAACATGCTGTCTCAGATGAAATATTATTGTCAGCTATCTTTATAAAGTCATACGAGGAGCATACTAAAACTCATTTGCTTATCTAAAGGATTCATATAAATAATCGCAAATTACTTGCTGCTATTCACTTTACTAGCTATATGTAGTATATGTAGTATATGTAGTAACCAGTGTTGTTAGCTAGTTTGGATGCACCTGTTTTGCTACAGGTTGTAGTCTCTCTGCATAGAATTATAGAAATGTAGGACAGGAAAGGAGGTTGAATTAGGTCATCTAACCCCAGTCCTCTGCTGAGGCTGCTAGACCTAAACCGTCCCTGACTGGAGTTTGTCTAACCTGTTCTTAAAAACCTCCAATTATGGGGATCCCATGACATCCCTTGGAAGCCTGTTCCAGGTGTTAACTATCCTCATAGTTTGAACATTTTTCTTAATATCTACCCTAAATCTCCATTGCTCCATTTAAGCCTATTATTTCTTCAGTGAACACGGAGAACAATTGATCACCATCCTCTTTGTAACAGCTGTTAACATATGTGAAGACTGTTACCAGGTCCCCTCCTCAGTATTCTTTTTCAAAATTAAATATGTGAAGTTTTTTTGACCCTTCCTCTTTGGTCAGATTTTCTAAAACTTTTATAATTTCTCTTGATCTCCTCTGGACTCTGTCCAGTTTGTTTGTATTGTATCTAAAGTTTGACACCTGGAACTGGACACATTACTCCAGATGAGGCCTCACCACGGGTGAATAGAGTAGAACAATTATCTCCTGTATCTTATATTCAACACTCCTGCTATTACTCCTCAGTAGGATATTAGCCTTTTTCACAGTTGTGTCATTTTTGGTTTAGTCTAAGCCTCAGATTCTTTTCAGCAGTACTACTGCCTAGCCAGTTGTTCCCCATTTTGTAGTTGCGCATTTGATTTTTTTTCCTTCTAAAATGTAAGTACTTTGCACTATATTGAATTGCATCTTGATTTCAAACCACTTTTTCTGTTTGTCAAGGTTATTTCAACTTTCAATCTCTTTCTTCAAAATGCTTGCAACTCCCCCAGTAGGGCACCAGGGGACATGTCTTCCTAGTTCAGCAGAAAACAATTGGAAACTATTCTTTCAACCAGTTATGCACCTGTGTTCCAGTAATTTGATTTAAACCACATTTTCCTAGTGTGCTCATGATATGTTCATATGGAATTGTGTCCAAAGCCTTACATATCTATGGCATCCCCCCATTCACTAGACCAGATGGCTTCTGCTCCTTTCCCCTTGTTAGTGGTGTTAGGCATCTGGTGACAACTAACTTTTTTATTGAAGAAGATGGACATTGGACACCTCCGCCTGTCCTTCCCCATTTCAGAGTGAGGCTATGCTTTTCTTTGCCTTCCTCTTGCTCTGGATGTATTTTAAAATATCTTTATTGCCTTCTATGTTGCTGGCTAGGTGTAACTCATTTGGTGCTTTAGCCTTTCCGATTTTCTTCCTACGTGTTTGTGCTATTCTTTTGCATTTATTTGTAGCAGCTTGTCCATGCTTCCACTCTTTTGTAGATTGGGGTTTTTTTTTCAGGACATTAGGAGCTCCTGCTGGAGCCATGTTGGCATCTTACTATTCTTCCTCTCTTTTATAAGAACATAAGAACGGCCGTACCGGTTCAGACCAAAGGTCCACCTAGCCCAGTATCCTGTCTGCCGACAGTGGCCAGCACCAGGTTCCCCAGAGGGGGTGGACCGAAGACAATGATCAAGTGATTTGTCTCCTGCCATCTCTCTCCAGCCTCTGACAAACAGAGACCAAGGACACCATTTTATCCCCTGGCTAATAGCCTTTTATGGACCTAACCTCCATGAAATTATCTAGCTTCTCTTTAAACTCTATTATAGTCCTAGCCTTCACAGCCTCCTCTGGCAAGGAGTTCCACAGGCTGACTACACGCTGTGTGAAGAAGAACTTTCTTTTATTAGTTTTAAACCTGCTACCCATTAATTTCATTTGGTGTCCTCTAGTTCTTCTATTTAGGGACTAAATGTGTTTTTCTTGTCATTGGGATAGTTTGCAGTTGTGCCTTTGATATTGTCTCCTTGAGAAACTGCCAGCTCTCCTGTACACCTTTTTTTCCTCCTTCAATTTTCTTCCCATGACCTAGTTAGTTCTGTGAGTTTGTTAAAGTCTGCTTTTTAAAGTCTTTTGTCCCTAATCAGCTGCTATTACTCCTTTCTTTTCTGGCATCATGAAATCTATTGTTTTGTGATCCCTGTCACCCAGATTACCTCTGACCTTCAGATTTGCAACCAATGCTTCCCTGAACTGAATGTGAAATGGCTGCCCTGATGATTACTTACCCCTGCCTTGTGTGACAAGAATTTGTCCTGAGTGCATTCCAGGAACTTCATGGACACTTTGTGTTTTGCCATGTGACTTTTCAACAGATGTTTGGGTAGTTAAAGATCCTATTGCTCCCTGTGTTTTGTTACTTGTTCTAGAAATGCCTAATTCCCCACCAACTTCTAATTTAGTGATCTGTAGTGGACCCCTACTATTACATTGTTCCCACTTTTCCCCCATTTATCTTTACCCAGAGACTTTCCACTTGTCTGCCTCTCACTTTCTTCTGGACCTCAGAACATGTTTCCGTATTTTGATGTATAATGCAACATCTCTTCCTTCCCCCCGTCCCCCCCGTCCTTCATGAATAAAGCTATATCCTTCTGTAGAAATATTCCCACCAAGTCTCTGTGATGCCAGTTGTCATAATTTAGCTTATGTATTAGTACATACAATTCTTCCTGTGTATTCTCCAGTTTCCTTACATTTGTATATAGACATCTAAGTTGTTGAGCAGACTGCCCTATTGTTTTCCCTCTTGTTGCTTCTATGACTCTGTTGTTTTGCCTGTCCTCTGCCCTCCCCACATCTAACCTTCTGTAAAGATTGCATTTTTAATAACTATCAGTGGGCTTTTGCCATGTGTGCCCTTTGAACTTAGTATAAAGTCTTGCTCACTAGGCAGGAGAGTCAGTGTCTCTTCCCAGAAGTCCCCCATGCTACAGTAGCAGCTGATGGTGGAGGAAGCCAATGTCCTCCCATTGCATCATCTGCACAACTATGCATTAATCTCCAGGATGTGTGTGTCCTGTCTGGGCCCTTACTCTCAATCAGGAGGATGGACAAGAACTCGACCTGTACTCTCGTACCCATATCCCTCCCTCCCAGTGCCTGGTAGACCTTGCTGATCTTCTCAGGGCCACACCTTGCTATAACATCGGTGCCCACCTGGGCGAGCAGCATGGGGCAGTAGTCAGAGGGACAGGTGAGCCCCAGCAATCTTTCTGTCACTAGGGCAGCATGTCACCTCGAGCATCATCTCAGGTGAGCAGATGGGTGCCTCTTTCTCCCTCAAAAGGGAGTATCTGATAACCACCACCTTTTGGATGTAGTAGCCATTGTGTCACAATGGAAAAAAACGGGGGGGGGGAGGGGGTTGGGGCCAGGAGCGTTGCCTGATGAGAGAAGAGTGGAGCCTTAACAGGCCAGGGGAGCAGAACGCTAGCAGCTTGGGGTCTGGCAGTAGAACCCCAATGGCCGGGGGAAGCAGAGGACTGGTGGACCGGGAGAGCAGAGTCCTCCGGCACTCGGGGGTCTGGCAGTGGAGCCCCAGCACACTCATGGGCTGCAGGAGCAGGGGGCTGGCATGCCAGAGGAGCAGGGGACTGGCACGCCAGAGGACCAGGGGGCTGGAAGGCCAGAGGAGCTGGGGCAGCTGTCGAGAGACGGGTGGGGGACTGGCATTGACCTCTTCTAATCTGGTACATTCCCTGGTTTGGGACTGGTCAGGTCGCAAGAGTGCCAGACCAGGGAGGTTCAATCTGAACCGGCACATCACCACAGTTCTCCTCAGGGTCAGAGCTGCTCATATGCTTGTGATCATGTGAACAAGAAGTATGTGGGTCCATTCCAATACAATGGAAGTCGGATTGGGCCTCTAGAGAGAAGATAAACCCTAATACTCCTGATAGCCCATAATATGTCTGCCGTTAAAGATTATTCTATTATGCTTTAGTAGGTTCCATTTATAAATATTGTATGAAGGCTGAATAAATAACAAAAGATGTTATAAGCATGTTACATGCATAAGTAATGTGTGTTATAAATTGGTATAAGCTCATCAGTACAAAAGTATGAATAATATTTATAGGAACCTGGTGACCTGTTGGACTCTGCCAAAAATGGTTACCTATTTATTTAAATATCCATTAATCATTTATTAATCCTTTATAAAAATGTATACGTTCTACTTTCATAAGAAGTGTGACTGATTCTTCTTTACGTCAAGTGATTGGGAGGGTTAAAATTCTGAAGCAGAATGTTCTAGGTTCTTTCCCACTTGATAACCATGAAGTCTTTTGTGGCCACAAAATCATTACAGCTCCTGTAAATTGCTATTCTCTTTGAGAGACGGACAGTATATTTTATAGCAGCACTGAATAGGGAATGCATATTTGCTCGAATCTGAAATGAGGGAGCCTTGCATTTGACCATCTCTTTCCTTTCTCGTAGACATTACGACAATAAATGAAAGCAATTATGGAGGGTTTCAACTGAGATAGGAATAATTTACTGGAAGATAATACCTCTTGCCAAGAAGCAAATAACAATACATAAAATTATATTAGCCTTCCAACAGTGTTTGCCTATCCATTGGATGCTCCGGACCAGTGACCACCCTGCTCCTTAAAATAGGGGAGGAGGGGCTCTTGCTCTGCTTGCTGGGGGAAGGGAAATAGCTTTGCCTGTATGGGTGGAGGTGGAGAGGAGTTCAGTAAGGCAATGCGGACTCATTGCCAGGGCCCAGAAGGGCTGGGGGATTAAAAATGTGGTCAGCCCTGTGAGAGAAGCCCCTTTTCCTCAGAACTGATGGAGCTAAACTCACTTTCTCTCCCTTAGAGATGGCAAAATACCAAGGTTGGTCAGGGCCTGCTGAGGGCATCACACTAGTCATGGTTTCTAGGGGAACTAGGAAGGAATTTTTCCCTTAACACAAGAGCAGCCAAGGTACAGTTGGGTTTTTTATACCTTCCCCACAAGACATTCAGGGAGGGCTTGTCGCAACCCATTATGGAAGTGTGCGGCAGCTGTCCAGTGCAGGTAGTTCGTAGGGAAGGAATGCAGCAGCCAGATAAATCGCTAGATAAAGGACTGAACAAAAGGAGTTGTTTGATAAAGGAGCAGAATGGGGGGAGGATTTCGGGGGACAATGACCATCACAGCTGGGAGCCAAATCCTTTCCTTATAGCCCATTCTAACCCTTGTTTTAAGGAGCCGTGGGAGTGGGTCCACTGGGACACATGGATGGAAAAAGAAAGGGGCTGACAGAAGCCCATGGCAGATATGGAATAATCATGGAATTACCTTTTAATCTGACAAATAATCCCAGATATCCAATAATAAAGTCATATGACATGTTTTCTGTCCTTCTTTTGGTATAGCCAAAAAATATACGGCCCTCTGCGACCAACAATCGCCCATGTACATACATTTTTTCTTCAATTTAAAGTTTGCAAATGAGATCAAGAGTAATTCTATTAAACTGTAAATTTACCTGTGTTATTGTTCTGGAACGCATTGTAAGATAAAGAGCACGTGGCTAAAGAGCCACGTAGCGTGTGAATGTGCTCAGCTGTGTAGAGGCACCTGTTAGTAAATCAGTATGGTTATTAGACGACTAGAAGGGTGTGCTTCTGTGAGAAAATACTTCATCATTTGAGTCTGCTGATTCATCTGGCTCCAAGAATACGTGCTAATCAATGGTTGTTTTATATTAGAAAGCTCGTTTTAATTCTTGCTAGCTGCAGATTGTCTCGCATTTTTTTCAATGAAATGCCAGTAAAATGAGGAGTAATTCTGTTTTTTGAAGTAAATGAAAAGTATGTGCCAAACACTTTGACTATCAATGTTAATCAGTATCTTTTATAGTAATTATAAAAATATTGGCAAGAGTCAAGTGAAGAATTCTGAAAATGCACTCATCTCTGATTTAGCAATGCAGCCCTTCTATGCTAAATACCACTTGATTATTGAATTTGTGTGTATGTGAATGTGTGTGTTCCCATCTTGTTACAACATCTTTCATCTTTTAAAATGACATTAATGTAGAAAAATGTAGTAACCTTGTGGGGGTATTTAAAAATATTCAAAACTGAAAATCAATTGCAACTATTTTTCAGATCTTTTACTACATCAAATGATCATTATGCCTCAGGAATAGGCAGATACATGCTATGTGCTGGTACATTCAGAAGTAGATGCTGTCATGGCATCATACGGTGTTTGCTGTAAATGTAAATTAAGCATAGTACACAAAACTCAGCTCAACGCGTTCAATATTATGCTTCCATAGTATACGAATGCGTAGACTGCTGCTGTTAATACACGTTTGAACTATAATGGCAGCTAAGAAGCTGTTAGGCTGTAAACTCTGGGGCTGCGTCTACACTGGCGCGGTTTTGCGCCAAAGCTATGCAAATGAG
>JANRFK010001158.1:7521237-7533156 GCA_030068395.1 Apalone spinifera | reverse complement strand
AGCCTCATTTGCATAGCTTTGGCGCAAAACCGCGCCAGTGTAGACGTAGCCTGGATGTATATGAATTACAATGTAGATCTTGGCTAAGCCTTAATGGGCACATTATCATAATGTCAGTTCTGAAGGAACTTGACATCCCAAAAAGCATCAGTGGAACTTTGAGAGAAAAAGAGATAGAGAGAAATATGACTGTGAAAATAGTTAATCTCACAGAGCAAGGAAATTCAGAATTTAGGGCTGAAACTCCATCTTTAGTCTGCCCCCTCACAGCGGGTTACCCATCTAACACAGTTTCCTAATCCAGCTCCTTTATCCTGAATGTAATTTATCTAGTGCCAAGAGTCACTGATGAATTTCACACATGTGTATATAAATTTGTTACAGTTTACCAGTGTGGCATGATAAGCAATGACTCGAATACGAGGATGTGGAGCCTTTCTGGGAAGGTCTACATGGATGCTCTAACACATTGTAATTTGCAAAATATAATCCTAGCTTAATGTTATCTTATTAGATGTATTAAGTACAAGATAGAGCCCACATTAAATAAAGCATCTTCGAAAAGTGTTATATTTACCAAGTATTTTAGTGTGGATACTTGTTGTTTAATTAATTTCACAGTAGCAGTTACATAGTAACCATTTTTTATTTCTTCTTTGGCTTTCTTTATTCTTGGCTTGAAGTATTTTTCAGTTTTTGCCCTGCTGCTTCCCAGATAGCAAATGTGAAATGACAGCAGGGTTTTATTAGCTATCTAAAATGTACCTTGAACACACATTGTTAACCAAATTACAATCTCTGCTTTCGTTTACATGTGTCGCCTTTCAAAGGATGAATGTGTTCTTTTAATTTGCTTTATAAATATCCATAACGATGTCCCCAAGCATTTTAATAAAACAGAAACAGTTAATTATTGCCAAATAAGGATATCCAACTATATTGGTCTGTAGCTTGCATATAAATATTTCTGACAGCACTTCTCTCTTGAAGAGAAAATTGTGCAAATTGCCAGTTATTATCATTTTTAATAAATAAGACTTATCTTGACTCCATTCATTTTTTTACCCCGGTGCAATAGTGTTCAACAACCATATTTTCAGTGGGACCATTTCTATTACAGAGTGATTGAGCTCTGATTTACACATCAATTACACAACTTCATGGAGATTTTCATGCTCCCCTAGCTGACATCAATGAAGCATAACTGCGTAAATGCTTTATTTCATACTAGTTTTTGATAACTCAGACTGATAACTAATCATGTCAAGAGACAATGTGCTATGATACAGGAAACAATAAATGCTCCCCTTTGAAACATCATCTCTTCTTTATACTCTTTACCATTCATGAGCTTATCTCTGTTATCCATTCCATCCTATAAAGGTACTAGAATTTGTTCCTCCCAAATTCATGTTAAGGAAAGGTTTGAAGCTACATAATACTGAAATTGGCATAAACTGAACTAAAATAAAATTTTCTGCATGCTTAAAAAAAACCAATGTGGTGAATATAAACTGTGCCTTTAACCTCTTGTTTTTAATTTCCACAGATTGCCTATGGGTCTCTTGGGAGTATTTTGTATCAAACATGCTACAGTGAATGGCACTGGTTTTTAATACAAATTATTAATTGATAACCAATGACCATCTCTATAAAACTGTTGAACATCAAAGATAGAATATTCTAACTTAAAAAACGTAATTGATCTTGAAATTCAGTGATTGAAACATTGTGATACTTTTTTATACGTTCGTTCATTCTTTTAAAAAATGCAGCATTGAAGTAAATATTGAATGTGAATAGTATGAGATATATTGTTTTGTTTAATTAATTAGCATATTCTAAGTGTGGCCTAATTGGTCAGTGCTAAGCAGTAAGATTATCAAGACAATGTAATTTAAAGTCAAGATTGGTGGTGATTGTTAAAGGAGAAAGCACATTGTAGATTTAAATGTAATATTGCTTGTGAAATGTATCATTTTACAGTGTAGTAAAAGCTTTGATGTGTAAGGAAGGAGTGTTTAACTAAACATTTTGTTTAAAGTCTGCCTCTTGTAATCACCTTATTTTCTGAATCCGTTTCCCTAGTACCGTGTTCATGCCAAAATTGCAATGAAAATGAAAACCTTAGGGGTTATTTTCATTTTCTCTGGTGTAAATCAGGATTCGCCCTGGCTGACGGATAGAGAGAAGGCAGAACTATTCTCTGTGCCTCAGAGTTGTTTGTTATATTTTTTAAAATACCGTAAATACTGACTAGGGATGCTTGAGCTCCAGTCCAGCACGGTTATTACGCATAGTCTTGTTGACTTCAGTTGGACTATTTGCATAAAGTAAAGTACAGACTGTGGTGATTTGGGGCTGCAGAGCTAAGCACCTTGAAAGGTCAACCCTGAATTGACTTACAAGTCAGTTTTCAAGGCAAATAGTTGAGCATACATCAACAATCTCCATAATGTCCAATCAAAACTAAACAAGAATGATATCCTGACATCCTAAAGATAGAATGAGGAAGCAGCAACCCTGGACAGGTACTTCCATTATTTAAATAACACAGTTATAAATTCACTGTTCTCGGTGCCTTGTTTTGGAAACCCATTCTTTACTTCTGGTTTCCACAGAAGATCAGTATTTTGTTCAAATAAATTCTTCCATCATTAGGGGCGCGTCTACACTGCACCGTAACTCGAAATAAGATACGCAGTTTGAGCTATGTACATTGTGTAGCTTATTTCGATGCTATTTCAAAATAGCTGATTTTGTCATTTGGCGCTATCTACACAGCACCAAATTTCGAAATACAGTGCTATTCCAAAATGTCTCTTACTCCTTGTAGAATGAGGTTTACAGGGACATCGGAATAGCGAGCCCAAAATAACGGGCTAGCTGTGAAGACATGGGATAGTTATTTGGGGATACTCCAATATCCTAAATAGTATTGCAGTGTAGACATGCCCTAAGAATACACATTATTTTGAAGATAGAATGAAAAACTGATTTTTCAGGAGGCTCAGTCTCTATGGGTACATCTAGACTACTTTTTTTTTAAAGGAGATATGCAAATTCGGTGCTAATTGGCATATCTTCTTCCGATCGCTTTTTTGAAAGCGAGTTCTTAGAAAGTGAAAGTAGTCTGGACACTTTTTTCGGAAAAAAATCCTTTTAAAAAAATGCTCTTCCTAAAAAAAGGAGGTTTACGCAGTTTTTCGAAAAAGGTTTTTTTTCCAACCCCCCCTCCCCCATCCAGACTACTTTCACTTTCGAAAAACCCGCTTTTGAAAAAGCGATCAGAAGAAGATATGCAAATTAGCGCTGAATTTGCACATCTCCTTTCGGAAAAAACCATAGTGTCTAGACATACTCTAACTCTTGCTCAAGAAAGGTTCTTGAGTTTTTCCAAAGCTTTCTCTGTCATTCACTTTCACACTTGAGAGCGATTCTCTCTTCTTCCTCTCCAAAGCTTTCAGTCATTTGTCCTCTCACTTCTTCCTATCCTCTTCCTCAAAATCCACTGTTTTGCTAATTCATATTGGATAAAGGTTTTAGTATTGGGCATAGAGAGTAAAGGTTGATCTCACTCTTTTTCTAATCTGTGTACATTTCAAAGTTAAATACGTGGCTTTCTGCAGTTAATGTGAACTGCAGGGTTAGCTCAGTGCTGAGCATTTCAGCAACAGAAATAAATTTGTGGAGAAACTAGTCATTGGGAATTACCTGAAGCTTTTTATGTCATAATATGAATGGAGAATTCAAAATTAACATGAATTATTTTTTTCAATAACACTGTGCTTCAAACTGCAGAGCATGTGATAAGTATAGATATCTGCAAAGGGTATGGAAGGCAGCCATCACTTGAGGTTCTTCTGATGTCATAAGATATACCCGCTCAGTGGAATAGTTTGTAAACATCATTAGAGTCCCCAGGAGCGAGCTTCTGTTTCGTGCTTATCTCTTGGGTGAATTAAATATGTATTTTTTCTGGTTTCATGAGGACATCTGCTAAAAGAGAAATATTTTCATATGTTTGGTAGGAAAACACTGAATTATTTACCTTTGTATACATAGTTAATATAGTAAATACTATATTAATTAAATGGAATTAATTTTACAGAAGTTGTGCCACATTGAATAAACACTGTTTCATTATTTTGCATTAGTGGTTTAGTAACATCACTACCACCAAGCAGAGTAAACCATTTTATTGCGATTGGTAAAATGTAAGAACTACATAGACTTAAAATGCCACCTTTACTATTTTGCTCAGCTATCATATAGCATAATGATTCCTTTCAGAGTTCTCAACAGTTTGTGTGCTTTGTTAGCTTTCAAATAACAAAGCCTAAATTAGTAACAAGGGCAGAATTTTGCAAGGGAGTAGGAGGGGGGAAGCAGCCGTGTGCTCTGGGACGCGGCTTGCTTTTCTTCCTGTTCCCTGGACGCTAAGAGAGTGAAGGGAAAGTACTTGCATTCCGTCCATGCCTCTCACACCTGACTGGAGAGCTCCCTCAGCCTGACATGGCTGAAGTTGCTATAATTTCTAACCCTCTAAAATCTGATAATGCCATCCCTAGTCACCCCAATAAATAAAATCCATTCACTAGTCGATTAGTTGATTAAACTAAATGTAACATCCCTACTTAGGTATAGTGTAGTAAGTTCCTTTGTTTTCCCTCCGTAAATCTGTAAATAATGGTATAATTTCAACAAGAATGCAATCATAGCGTTGACTATAGTAAGGTACTCTAAATTTACCCTAGCAAATGATCCAAGGTAGTGAGATCATTAGGGCAGAATGTTTTGTAAATCTAACTAAATTAGATGATGTTGCTTTGTTGCTTTTGAGTTTCCAACTCGAAAATGGGAAGGACAATGAAAACTTAGTTTAACTCAGCCTCTTGTACTTAGGTGACTTCACTCCCTGTTCAGACACAATGCTCAAGCCTATTCTCTCTAAGCACAAATGATCCTCCTGCATTGCTGAAACTGATTATTATTTCATATTTCTGATTTTACAATTTTCTTCGTAGCATTAGTCTGTCTTTTTTTTTTAAAATCCTCCCTGTATGAAAACAAGTCTGCAAATCTAAGGCAGGGGGTTGGACTCCATGACCTCTTGAGGTCCCTTCCAGTTCTATGATTGTATGGAATCATCGGGAGATAGACATACGCTCTCCTGCAGTCTCTGTGGGTCTTGCAGGTTCAAACACAACCTGCCTGAATCATAAGAACTTTAATTGAGTAGATAAAGAGGTCCTCACAATTATAAACTGCAGTAGGTATAACAAGAGACTAAATACATAGCTGTGGTTTTAATTAGCTGGTGCTTCAAATTAGTAATTGTGGTTTCACTCAGAAATCAGTGACTTTATACACTGTCAAAGCCTCATCACTGTGCAGTTCATTCCTCATTATATCTCTCCATGTGAAGCTTCCAATACAACATCATGCTGAGCTAAAAAGGCAAAAGTTGTAGATATTTGGTTATCTTCCAAGTGCAGTAAAGCTCGATGGAGATTAAATTCATTCTCATCAGGATATCAGAATTCACTCGTCTCCATTACATAAGGAAGTGTGTGTGCGTGCACGCGCATGTTTATGTAAAATCTAGCACACAAATATTTCTTACAACGGGTAACATCAGTGTGCATGCTCAATCTACTATTCAAATTGTCATCTGGAATTTGTAGCTAATTAATGGACACAAAATAGAGCCAAAAGCTTTATACCAAATCAGATCTGAGTTGAAAGCACAGACGTGGCCCTTAATGCTTGTCTCATGTGGGATTGTCAATGCAAGTTGAAACATGCCTCCCTCCTCTTTTTTTTATCCTCTACCGTGTTTTAATTACATCTTTTCCCTCAGAGGAGCAGGAAGTAGTTTGTGAAAACAAGAAACCAAAATACTTCAGTCCTGTTCACGAGAGGAGTAAATGTGATCTCTCAGCTTGTCGTCTAGGTCTGGCAGGTGCAGAGAGGAAGCTGACAGAAAGAGAACCGACGTCTTGGTATCACTGCTCTGAGGCAATAGGCATTTTTTAAAATTTGTATGCTGGATTATCTGCCACTAAATCCGACTAACGTAAAGCCCTTTCCTTCAGCAATAGCAGTATGTGAAACATTTTTAAGTACTTCCTATATCTGAGCTGACGATTCACCTGTTTTAAGCTGGGCAGTTCTCTTTTTTGGGATGGTTTGGCCCTGACAGATACTGAGACCAGATCGGAGATGGTTGTGTCTGGTATCGTATGTGGACTCCATTTTGAACAGCAAGTTGCTGTTCCCCATCAGTGTGATATTGCATGTATGAGGTCCAGCTGGTGCGAGCAGCATAGCATACTTTTCAAAGAGCGTCCTCCATGCAGCATGACCTGGTACACTTTATGCATATGAGTTCATACTGGGAGGAGCAGGTTCATCCCAATGGAGTGGGCCCATACCATTTCTGGAAGTACTGGAATGTCTGGGAGTGCATGAGTGGCCCCCCTACCTATACTCACAACTGCACATTACTTAAATATTAACAAGCATGCGGGATTGAAATAGTTGTTCTGAATCACACTTGCCTCCAGTACAGTGCTGTAATGTCGGCCAGTGCTACCCTGTTACAAGGAGACTGAAAAGGTCACTATGCCTGGTTGACTGCATAGTTGTCTTCTCCAGATAGGTATATTCCGTGTGTGCACGTGTGTGTGTACATATAGGAACAGAGTGTGCCTACACATTTATACATGCACACATAGACAAGTTGTACTGATTTTTTTTTCTGACAGAAAGCTCCATCTGGAAATGGCAGATTTTGTGTGTGTGTGTGTGTGTGTGTGTGTTTAATTTTAGAATGACTAGTTCTGTTTAGAGAGATGGTGAGGTGAGGTAATATTTTTATTGGACCAAATAAAAGCTTTCGAGCTGCAGGGAACTCTTTGTCGGGTCTGGAGAAGGTAACCAGAATGTCTATACGAGATACAAACGGGGACAGACTGTTAAGCACAAGAGATTCACTATGCTCTAGGAGACCACTTAAAATGAAGTGAGCAATTAAGGATTAGCAGCCAGTGGGGTGTGTTATAAATTGCAATGACTATGCATCTGGTGTCTTCGTTATAAAGTCCATCGTTTTCATTGCCCAGCAGAGTTAGGAATTTGCATTTCTAGGCTCATCTTTCAGAGGAGTAGTTCAGGGTTCCTCTGTGGACTAAGACTCAGAGGTCAGATCTAGCATGATCACCTTTTGAGAAGAGCTCACCCAAGGTGATAGGATGTTTTAATCTTTATTTCTTTGCAAGTTCATTTGAGAGAATTGTGGTTGTCTGGTTTCACCTCCACGTTGGAGCATTTGATGCACTGGGTGAGGAACACCACAGGGGAATGGGCATGTGTAAAAGCTGATCAAAGGTGTGTTGTGAGGGTTATAGATCCTTGTAGCAGTCTACAGATTTGGTGTCTGTTCTGGCAGGGTGTAGTGCCGCTTTGAGCTGATGTGTCTTGAGCTTACTTCCAGTGATGAGCTTGGTAAAGTTGGAGCGGTTGAAGGCAAGAAGGGGGATTGAGAAAGATTTCTTTCAGGATGTGATCCCCCATCAAGTCTGAGCTGTAACTCTTTTATACCCCTTATAGATTCTAGTGTGGGATGACACTGGACCAGGCTCATTTCATAATGTGGTCTACTTTTCTTTGGAGTGTGCTAGTTTAGTAAAGGCAGATTTTCAGTGTGTTTAAGAGTATATGCTGAGGTTTCTCTTGGGAACAAATTCTGTCACATCTGAATGCCTAATGAAATAACTCTGTTTTGTTCAACACTGTGACCCTAAATTTATATTTAGGAAAAGTGTTGGATGGATTTTACTCTCTTCACTTAGCACACAGTCAACCTGTGGAACTCCTTGCCAGAAGATGTGGTGAAGGTTAGGGTTCAAAAAAAAGCTAGATAGATTCATGGAGGTTAGGTCCATCAATGGTTATTAGCCAGGATGGGTAGGAATGGGTCCCTAGCCTCTGAAGGTGGGTGACAGGGGAGGGATCATGTGAGGATCACCTGTTGTGCCCTCTCCCTCGGGGGCATCTGGTATTGGCCACTGACAGCAGACAGGATACTGGGCTGGATGGACTGTTGGTCTGACCCAGTATGGCTGTTCAAAGTCATCAGATTGAATTGCAGTATTTCTGGTGTTTTGTTCTAACATTGGCAACCACGAATGTTTAGTTGGCTTATGGGGATCATAATAGTTTGTCTTTTTATCTTATCTTTTTCAGTCACTATGAGCAAGACCGGAATGCACTTAAAAGGAAAGAATGGGAGCGAAGAAATCAAGAAGTCCAGCAAGATGAAGATCTCTTTGCTTCAGGTTTTAATCTCTTTGGGGAACCATACAAGGTAAATGGCTATATGATACTTTACACTTTTGGAGCGTCTTTCATCCTGAAAATTTGTTTCTATTTTGAAAAAAATTAAGCCTCTCCTCACCTCTGAGGAAGAGAAGTATTATGTCAATCTTGATCGTCTGACTCTACAGATTGGTAGACCTTTGAAATTAGTACATTGAAGCACAGACAGGTTAAGTAACAGGGCCAAGGTTATATAGCATTTCGGTGACAAAACCAGGCATTGAATCAAGGCTCCTGGATTCCTCTTCCTTCTCTCATCGCTCAGCACACTCCCTCAATTAGCATATATTGCTCTCCAAAGGAATATTTACTAAATTTTTCCTTACTCCAAAACTGACATTTAATCCCTTTATTTTTTAAAGTGGAAATATACTTGAATTGTTCAAACCAGAATCTCTTCCATTAATAATGAGCCCATAAGCTCTCCCTTTGCAATCATAATTGTCCAAAGAAGTGTTCGGGGAGAATGTCTGTTTGAATTCTTTGGGGAGCATAACAAGGGTATCAAAGAGACTTACGATGAGACTTATTCTCTCTAAGGAGCTTTGCTGCCTGAGAATTTCATCACCAGGGGATGTCCCCCTTGATTATTTCTGCTGCTTTGATTTTCAGCCAGGCATTCCCTGATGGATTCATCAGAATGTAAATGTACATGTCAGTTTCTCTTCCCAATCACCGACATCCATTGAAAGGACACCCCTTTAGCATTCCATTTTACATTGTTAGCAGCTGAAGGGAGGATGAATGCTCTTGGCAAGTCATCAGTAAGACCATTATAAAGTGGGGTTCATAATTATAGGTTGGGAGACTGTTTCGATCAATTGGGGAAAGTATTTTGCTGGTTAAAATCTAATCTGGCAAAAGTACAATGTGATATTTTGTATTGGGCCACCCCCTTTCTCATACGGCATTGTCATGTACTGTACACACAATCACAATGGCTTCCGAGTGACTCCTTGCAAAGTAAGTCCCCAAACCTGCAGCCATTCGTGCACATTCGTAATTCTAAGAACGTGAATAGGTTGCTTGATTTCAGTGAGGCTACGCGTGGGAGAAGAGTGGAGCTTGTATGCATGTGTTCGCAAGAACTATGGATCCACTCACTGTCGGTCAGAGTAGCAGAAACGAATCCATTGTCGTTCCTTTGAAACTATATCTACTACTGAAACCTGAAATCTCGAATATTGAAATAGGAATAAAAAGGGGCTATATCACAAAGTGGTTCTATGTGCTAGGGATGTAAATGAGTAGTTGAGTATATGATTAACTGATAAGTCTAGGCTTTTCGGTTAATTTTCTCGACTACTCGCATTCCCCCCCCCCATATCAGAGGTAGCAAGCGGGGGAAGCAGGAGCCGGTGCTGGGGGGAGCTAACTTGAAAGCTGGTTTCCCCTAGCACTGGCTCTGCAGTGTGTCCTGCCCGCCCCCTTCACTCCCCCGTGCTGCTGTCTCTATCAGAAGTATCGGCACAGAGGGCGGGGACAGGGGAGGCTGCCGCGAAGCAGCCTCTTCCCTCGGGACCCCTCATGGACAGGGGCTGCTGCTGAACCAGCGTCTGTCCATGGTGGGCCAAGGCTCACTGCGGACAGAGGCCACTCCGTGGAAGGCAGAGCAGCCTTTGTCTGCGGGGAGTTCAGACCCCCTGCGGGGCCTGCTGGCACCCCGCACTGCTGCCTCTGTAGCAGGCAGCTGGTCTACATGGGGAGTTGGTTTTTCAACTGGCTCCCCTCGCAGACCAGCTCCCACCTGGCACCCTGCGCTGCTGCCTCTGTATCAGTGCAGGGTGGTAGAGGACTCTGGCTGCTGCCCCCGCTCCTGGGGACTATGGAATAGTTGAGTAACTGACAGGAATTAATGCGAATACTCAACTATTCAATTAACCGATATCTAACAACCCTACTACATACTTTTGATTTGGATGGGCTTGCAGCAGCTAGTTAATCTTTTCCTTTTGTATTTCATAACTCTTGGTTTATTGAAGATGAATTAGATGTTTAATAGCTATTCCAGAAATGGGACATGGATTACAAAGATCTGACGTGAATGTCTCACATTTTTTTAAAAATGTCACCACAGAGTTCTAAGGTGGGTTGAATGTACAATGGCTCATTTTAATAGAAGTGCTCAAAATGTTCCCAATGACCTCAGTGGATCATTTCTAACTACTCCCAAAGTTTGCACAGATTATGTTCATGAGAGATAACAAAGATGGCCCCAATACTGCCAATTAAACATGTGCTTAATTTGTTTCTATTCTCCTTAAAGTTTAGCCTATGCATAAAAATTTGTAGAATCTAGGCCTCTCTATATAAAATGTTCTGCTTGTGAATGGAAAAGCCAAGTGTTGTGACGTTACTCTACCAAGAACATACAAATGTGTGGGGAACGTTTTTACAAAATATAACAATGTGATTTAGTGCTTTTTCACCCTCAATTATTTGTGTGTAGACTTTATTGATACATTAGATCATTTAATTGAAGAAGGAACAGCACATTTCACAGCATTTGGTGTAATGAAGCAAAGCAAAAAGGGTTTTACAGAGTCATAGAGCTTAAGGCCAGACTGGCCCACCAATGGCCAGCAATACCATTCTAAAGCTCATCTGGAGATTCCGTGTCACAGTTACTCCTCTTGGAAATGTTTTTAGACCTGGTCGTCTGCGCCCACTGAATTAAACTACACTTTAAATATTGATAAGGCAACACAGTATTGGAGTGTATCAGATGAAATAGAAGCCTAATGAAAAATCAGACAACATATTGATGGCTCTTAGAAATAATTTCCAAATGTAAAGAAATAACTCCAGATTTTAAATAAAGGTTTATGGAAAAGTGCATGTAAGAGATGGAAGCTTTATGAAAATGCTTACTGACCTCATAGAATTTGTGGGGGCAGTTTTTTACTGAGGCCGTATGGTATATTTAAGTTAAATAACACTTTCTATCAAAAAATAGGGTCCTATAAACACTGATTTTTTCTCCAGCAATGAGAGTCTTTTTGAACGAGTGATCTGAAAATATATTCTCATTATTATTGAGATTTAATTTTTGGTTTTTTGGTTTTTTCTCTCCCCATTCATTTTGAAGCATTGCATTGGGTGGACAGTTTACCCAAAATTAACTGAGCAGACAAAATAAGGCAGAATTTTCTTCCATGAGAATTAAAAATTACATTATAACCATTCTTAATATATACTATTTCCTCAGAAATATATGTTTTACATTTATAAATTTGTCTATTCATTTTATGTTCACTTGATCAGAGTAGGACAACCTAGTACACAGTATCTGCATTTGAAAATCTATGCATTTTCTATAATAGTCCATAAAAATAAATATATTACTTTTAAAAATACCTATTATCACCTGTTTTACAAGGTGAACTCTTAAATATAATGTCTTTTAGAATTATACTTTCTTAGAACAGCATAGAAATTAGTGTAAAAATAGGTGTAAATAAATTGATAGAAATACACAAAAGCAATACAGTAAACTTCCGATAATCCGGCACCTTTAGGACCCAGGGAGTGCCGGAT
>JANRFK010001158.1:7508045-7521137 GCA_030068395.1 Apalone spinifera | reverse complement strand
TGGGGGAAGCCTGTCTGGCTGCCCCAGCACTTCCGGGTTCCTGATGGTGCCGGAGCATCAGGAGTGCCGGAGCATTGGATGCCGGACTAATGGAGTTTTACTGTAGTTTTAATCTGTTTTAAATATAGAGAAGCAAGGACAATTAAGGCAGTGTATGTGATATATATTATTAATATTAATTTTATATATAATAGACTTCACCCATTTTGTCTTGATTTTTACATAAGGAGGAATTAAAATCAAAGAGGTACTCTAGTATTTTCTTGGTAGGATTGTGTTAGTAAGGGCCCAATCCAGGTTTGATTAATGAGAGTGGAAATTTAACTGATGACAAATGGGTGGGGAGTGCATCTGGCGTTAAAGACTAAGGATGGTTATGTTATAAAGCAAGTGCAGAAAGTGAACTCTGAACCTGATTCATGTGTATGACAGAGTAGTGTAAATTGGTATTTAAAGTGAGTATAAATGTACCTTATGTCCCCTTTAAAGCCTGTTTACACTGCCAGGTGCAATGGATCCTTGGTGTGAATGATAATTAGCCCCGTGTGTGTGTTCAAAAAGAATAGTTTAATGTTCACCCACTTGGTCTGCTTTGGTAGTTAGCAATGACATTAGTATCAAAAGAGAGCATATTTGGACTTACTTTCCAATATTTTGACATACTGGAATCTGTATTGGATGGTACTATGTATGTTTATTGTGTTTGCACAGGAAGCAAGGGGGATTTGGGAGTAGATTTGTTTCTTTTCCAGTAAGACCAAAATGTGATTTCAGTGGCAATGATGCAAATGTGGAGTAATTCAATCTGGAGTTACTCCAGATTTACTCTGAGATCAGAATGCGGTCCAGTCTCCTGTATCGATAAGTAAACTTGGCACTGACATTTGTCGAACGTAAATAAAGCTGGGCAGCAAGAAGTGAGTAGACCCTCAACTGTGGCTACGTCTACACTGCAGGCTTCTTGCGCAAGAACTTTTTTCGGAAGAGATCTTCCTCAAAAGTTATTGCGCAAGAGCACGTGCACACTGCCATGTGCTTTTGCGCAAGAGATGTGTTTTGCGCAAGAGAGCTTCCACACTGCCATGGATGCTCTTGTGCAAGAATGCTCTGATTGCCATTCACAGAATAGCCATCAGAGCACCTGTGCTTTTTCCGATAGGGTTTTCTTGCACAAGAAACTCTTGTTGTCCATTCACACATACCTTTTTGCGCAAGAGCTCTTGGGCAAAAAGGGTTATTCCTTGTAGAAAGAGGAATAACTCTTGTGAAAAAAGCCCTCTCTTCTGATGATCTACTGTACTTTTTCTTGCGCAAAAACCCGCTTGTAGTATGGACACTCCAGAAGTTTTTGTGCAAAACCGGCTATTTTTATGCAAAAAATTTGCAGTGTAGACGTAGCCTAGGGTTGCAAAGGAAGGGGAAAGAGAAGGTATCTGTCAAGGGCAAATGGAGTGACCTTTCACCAAGCACAGGGTCAGAGCCTCAATCAGCGAAGTCAATACAGTTAATGGAGCTAGGTTGATTTACATCAGTTAAAGATCTGGATCATGAATTTCCAAAGGACCATGAGGGGAAGTGGAGGTAAGGAGACGAGCACTTGAGATATAGAAAACATCTCCCTCCATCGCTCTCCATTTCAGTGGTTCCTTGTTGTAGAATGTACTCTCCTCCCCTCTACCCAATCACTGCAGCATTAAAACCAAAATGGGGAGCTATGGACAGGGCTACTACCAGTGCTGCTTTGTATGAAGCTGAGAAAACAGATAAATAGCCAACACCTGGAAGATATTTGCAGCTCTTCTGCAGTTCAGAATGTTAAAAATATTCCAGAGAGGCCACATCAGAGAGGTAATACCTTGAACTGACCAACTTCTGTTGATGAAGGAGCTACGTTTTTGAGCTCCATGGAATTTTCTTCAGTCCTGGCTTAAAATATCCTGAAGGTGAGCTCTGTGAAGCTCAAAACTTGTCTCATTCACCAGTAGAAGGTATCAGAAGGGTAGCCGTGTTAGTCAGGATCTGCAAAAGCGACAAGGAGTCCTATGGTACCTTATAGACTAACAGATGTACTGGAGCATAAGCTTTCGTGGGCAAAGGCCCACTTCTTTGCCCACGAAAAGTGGGTCTTTGCCCATGGAAGCTTATGCTCCAATACATCTGTTAGTCTATAAGGTGCCACAGGACTCCTTGTTGCTTCACCAGTAGAAGTTGGTCTTGCCCTGAGACCAACAACACAGCAAACAAAAATAGTCCAGGGAGTGTGGATTAGTAGGCAAAAATGCAACATAAATATAGTTTATCATTTATAGAGTATCTCTCTGTTGTTAATTGTACTGTATGCTTATAGAATGTCTGACGAATCACCTGCCTCTTTATTGTGTCTCTTATCTACTTTTCAAAGGACCATATTTATGTGTGTGTGTGTGTGTGTGTGTGTGTGTGTATAATTTTTAGCATGTTTATAAGAGGGTCTCTTTATGTTCCAGTCTCATGCAGAAAGCAGCACTCTCAAAAATATTGTGCTATCTACCACAGTTTTGGGCAGCATGAACAAAGAGGTATGAGCAGTACCTATTGCCTGTTATGGATCATGTGAGCTTTCTAGAGGTCTCCCTTTCAAACACTGGTACTGTTTAATTTGTCAGAGCTGACCAGATCCCAGCCTGGGGTCTCATGTCTGCAGATGCTTAAATCAGCAGTGTAGGAATTTTCCTGGCAGAGGTTGCAGTTTTACTAGTGACACCCTTTAATGTTTTGCATTAATAAATAGGTTGGGGTATAATTAGTATTTTATAGATGAACTCTCTGATGAGTGGGTTGTTTTTTTTTTGAGGATTTGCCTTGGAATTTGCTTTTCCATGAATCTTTGGAGAATATTAAATCTTTTAAAGATATATCCCTTTCACTATATTCAAGAATAGCATAAAATATCTCACCTTGTAGTCCATAGAGGTTAGTTATGCTGAAAGGCATTAGAAAATGGATGAATTATAAAACCTCAAGCTTTCACAAAAATTGTCACAAAAACATATTAATTGAGCCTATATGTCTGAATGCATTAGTTGTGCTCTTTGTAGACCCATAATGCAATAGCTAGTAAGCAAATTAGCCTTTCAATAGATTTCTATTTCTTATTTTTTTTAAAGGCAAACATGGTAAGGTATGCATTTCTTGTATTAATGAGAGGCTAGAAATGGGAGAGGGGAGCAGTACTAGTCTTGGATCACAAGCCAAATATGAAATTTATGTTTGAAATACTCAGAAGATACATTTCCTGAATAGTGGCAAAACCAGTTCAATTTGTTGTTCAGAAAATTAGGTACAGAAGTTTCCTTTAAGAAATCAATGGATTATCAAGAAGAAGGAGTTAAAAAACTGTCACCAACCTGAAAGTGACTTATAATGGCCAGAAATAGTTAATTTCAATTCTGTAGTGCTTGTGGCAAGACTTGCCTGAAATCTCCTGCTTTTCAATAAGAATGCTAAATGTGTTGAGCAAGAAAATAAAAATATTACTGATATACGTCAAGACTTAAATCTAGCTTCTGCCCTGAATTGCACACAGTGCCCTTCCTTGACTTCAATGAGGTCACACAATGAGTAGCATTTGGGTCTATGCATGCATTTTCTATTTGTGTTTAACTGTATTTCAAGCTACAGCTCTCTTCATTGGCAAAGATATTTATGTTCTGAGGGCCTGATTCAAAGCCCATTGAAGCTATCGATATTCCTTCCACTGGCTTCAGTAAGCAGGGCCTGGGAGAGTTTTAAAATAGGCTCATGAGGTTTAAATTAATTATCTTTCTGCTTTTCAGAAAAGTTTTTTTTAATTAATACTCCCAGAAAATGACTACAAACAATAATACCTCACATTTATGAACTGCCTTCCATCCCATAGGACACGAACATTTTGCATAAAACAGAGAGCTAGTGTTAAGTGAAATGACATTGAGCATTAGGTGGCGTGTTTTTTAAAAAAAAAACCCAAGAGCCAGATACCTCTAACAGTAAAAATGATTGAAAATCCAGTATTAAAATTAAAATATTGAGTCTCTCCGTAAAGGCTTAGAGAAGAAGCTCTTTTATGTGCTGCGGTGATATTAAAATGTTACAGTGCAATAATGTGTTCCTGGTACTCTTTTTACTTTTCTCCTTTACTTTATAAACAGTCAGTTCAATGTAAATTGAAAATGTAACCAAAACATGGATGAAAGTGAGTGGTTCTGAACGATCTAGATACTCAGCTATCACGTGGGCTGTGTCTCAAAGAGTTAAAAAGTTTGGTGTGGAAGGAGGAAACAGAACAAGTATGTAAGTGTTTAAGGCTTGCATCATAATTCCTGCTGTGCCCTTAAGCACAATGGAATCTCCTTGTTTTAATTTGGGGGGTTGAACAGAGAATCTGGTTTTGGCTGCTGCCCAAATGGCACATTGTGCAACTCATTTGAAGGAAACTGCTCATATACAAAGAGGTTATTCTTGGCTTACCTTGAATATAATTTTTGCCACCAAAATGACCAATCGAGGGACTTTTAGTGAATAAAAGTGATTCCTAGTCTTGTGCAACTGTAACTATAAACTGTAGCTATTAACCAGTTAGAAGCACTTACACAGATGAGAACACTGAACAGTTCACTTTTAAATTGCTGCCTCAGTGCAGTGGAAATATACAGTGCAATCCTTGCAAGTGAGCCAAAGAAAATCAGCATTTATTATAATTTTTCCCAGTGTTTTATGTTAAAAGTACCAAGCAAAAAAAATCGTTTTTCAATATTTCTCTCATCTATGGACTAGTTGAACATTGACAATTTAAGCAGGAAAAGAAATCCATGCTTAAATGTTCTCTCTTTTGCTCAACATTTGGGAGGAAAGGAAGACTTAACTTGAAGTATGAACACTCTTTGAGAGGGATTATATGGAGTAGTAAGACCCTACCTCTCATATATTGTAGCTTCAAACTCTTCTTCCAGATTGCAGAAGTTTAGGATATACATGGACATGAGCTATAGTTGTGAAAACAGTGTTTCTTACCTCTTGACTAACAAGTGTGTATGGGAATGGGCTGTTGTAATGCAGAGCTGGTTATTTCAGCAGAACATAAAGGGTTATAAGAGGACTGTGTTTGTTCGTTATATGTTGGATGACTTTTTCAAAAACAAAAAGCAAAATGAAATTAGCTGAATATCAATTATAAACTTTGAGCTTGCTTACCCGTAGAGTAAAAAGCACTTCAGAAGGAAAAATAATAGCTGCAAAATGTAAGAGGATTCAGATGAACTTACTTAATAAGTGCTACAATTTGAAGAAAACCAGTGTGAGTGACCAAGTTACAAACACACCACACCCTTAACCAACAGAGGCATCCTGGTGCTTTAGAATATAGAAAACAGAACATCACTTGTAGTAAGCAGTTAATTCACCCATTGGAATATGTTTTCTATATCTCAAATATTAGGTACATTGGGCCAAACTGAGCCCTCTGTAAGGGAATCACTGAAGTTACACATGGAATGAATTTAGCTCATTATATTTATTGTAGTTTTAGTCTGGTTTACAGCAATAGCATATTTAAATAAAATGCTTGATTTTAATTCAAATTCTTAATAACCAGCAATTGGGCATTCACATTTTGTGGAACATAAAATGTATAAGTCCAATTTATCTGACATAAAACAAGACTATGTTGCTCATAACATCCATAACTGATGTAATTTAAATATTTTTCTGAGAACTTATTTAAGAAAAAAGGAAGCAGTATACAAATGTTACTCATGCATGCCTGTTCCAAAGGTCCTTTGAACACAGTTATTGATGAGTTTTTCTTACATAACATATGCAAAATGTAATTGAAATTAAATTAAATGTCAGCATGTAGCTAACATTTGCCACCGTCTTCTAAGACAACCATTCCAAACAGTAACTCAGCAACCAGGAATTTACTCAATCTTTTTCCTATGTCTTTTTGGTATTTTAGACAAATAAAGGTGATGCCCTTGCTAACCGTGTCCAGAACACATTGGGAAACTATGATGAAATGAAGGACTTGTTAACCAACCATTCCAACCAGAGCCACCTTGTAGGAATCCCAAAGAATTCTGTACCACAGACTCCCATTGACAAAAATGAGCAGAGCTTTTTTCCAGAACAGAGAAACAGGATGATCTCGTCTCACCAGATCAGTGGTCACTCGTCAACGTCAATGCCCCCACCTTCTTCACTGTCATCAAATTCTGCTTTGCTACATAGTCACCAGAGCAGCAGGAAATCCAGAACAGACTGGTCACGTAGTGGTCACAACTCGAACGGTGCACAGTCAAGCCAATCTGGCGGTCAACAGAGTAGGACGAAGCATAGCTCTTCACATGACCAGCCACAGGGCAGATACGAAGATCTCTATGGCTGTCAGAGTGAGCAACATAAAAATGGAGGAGCAGAGGAAGCAAACCCTGCTGCATCATCTTCACATTCACGGAGACATAATCATTCCAAATCAACAACTGGAGAACATTCTTATAAAGAAAACAGTCATTCAAAGTCACCTGTAGAACTTGAGTTTGTAGGGCATGGTTCTGGATCTCCACTTCCTTCTACATCTTTGTTATCTGCAAACAATGGTCTCTCAACCCAGAGTTTTCCACCTGGACTGCACTGTAAAACTAGCATGGTCCAGCAAAAGCCTACAGCTTATGTAAGGCCTATGGATGGTCAGGACCAAGTACCTAATGACTCACCTGAACTGAAACCTCCAATAGAAATTGAGAGTGGATATGGAAATCAAACATTCGGAACACTGTTGGAAGGAAAAGCTAATGCACCCAGTTCTAAGAATAAACTACCAAAGCTTACTATCCCTCAATCTGGTGAGGTAAGTCATCTTCTTAGTCTACTTTTTTTTAGAATCTTAATGGGTCTCATCTGATGAGTATATAACACAGTGTATATCCGTTTCTTTGAATATGAAGCTTCAGTTCCTGAAATGATGATTTGAATGAAACCCCTTGCGTAGAAAATGCACGGTTGCATTTTCTTTTGGTAAGGATTATCGTGACAACTCTAGTAAGTAGTAATACATTGAGTTTTAAAATAATATTATAGGACACTAATGTTGGTGGGCTACCACTGGCAATACAGGCTGTCCTCGCTATAAGTCCAATATACATTCCAAAAAACTTGGAGTTATAGCAAAACAACTTAAAGTGGGGAATTTTTTTCCATCCAGCTGACTTCCATTTTCACAAATTCTTTTTTTTTTTTTTTGCGGGACTTAAGAGTGAGGAATGGGAGGACTGATAAGGCATTAGTCCCTACAAGTGTCAACAACTTTAGTGCAGAATGGATGTATCCCAGGGTGACTTATAGTGGGAATACCCTATAATGGGCCAGATCCTTGGATGGCCGCAGAACTCTACTATTATCTTTTTTCAGCTGCATTGTTCACAGTTTTGCAGATTTATTTCGGAATTAATCTGTCTTACAGAATCCTGTTATGCAGTCTGCCAAAGGAGAAAAACATCTAAAATAAACTTGGAAATGCCTTGACCATTTTAATTCCACTGGTACAGATCTGTTAACAATAAGGGGTCCATTTTTTTTTGCTCAATTCCAGTTGACTTTAATGGAATTAATGTGGTTTAAACGCTGAAAAAACACTTTTGAAAATGTATCCTAAGTCAAGCCTTCATGCATTTTTCAATAGCACTTAACATTGGGATTCAATGTCAGTTCCTGGCACCAAGAACTTAAATTGTTGAGTTTTGTGTTGTGGGTCTATTACAACAGTTCTGTGATTAAAGTTATAATTAGCTCTTATTTCTGGCCTGAACACTTAAAGTACAGCTGTAGTCCATTGATACCAACTGAAGCATTTGCACTGATATAATACATTTCTTATTCAGAGATGCTCTAAAGAGGTAACCATTGCAAGATAGGTTTGTAGTTCGTGTATGAACAAAATTCAGGGGGCTTCATGGCTTCCTGTTCTCCCCAAGATTACTTCCCTATTTGCTAATATTTTTATACCGGAAATAAAGAATGACACATTCTTAAGCTGCTTTATTGAAAAAGGTCAGCTTTTCCTATTGGAATAATTATTTTGAGCCAATAATTTGTTTGACTATTTAAAAACTTGATGTTATTTATTAACATTCCAGGCAGCAACAAAGACTGATGTGTTTTGCAGTAGAGTTTAGAATAATTTTTCTGGGAACTGCATCTGAAAACAGTAAAAAGGCCTATTTATATCAAGTGGAAGTTAAGAGTTGCTTGCAGATGGCGTTTTATTAGAAAATGTATTTGTTAATAAACATAGCTTTGTATAGGATTCCTTTACAGATGTTTCCGTTTATTTTTACCTTGAGTTAAGAAATCTGATGTACTCAGATTCATACTCTATTGCAATTTGTCACTAGTGGTGTTTGGCAAGTAAATAATTGCATATAAAAGAAATAATGGTCGTGCGAAGGCAAATACTTTTATTCATTTTGCTCTCTATTACAATAACAATGAGTCAATAAGCACACTTTGAAGTGCAGCATTAATATGGAGGATCTCTCTGTAGTGGAACAGGAGGCTTACACCGTTGATTGGATTTTTTGCTAAGTTCAACCAATAAGCTCTGTTTATGTCAATGGGAGTTTTGCCATTGATCTCAATGAAGGCAGGGTTTCCTTAGACTCTTTTGGTATAGTTTTAAATACAACTGATGTGAGCCATTTGTTTCTATTTATGAAATGGCTGATATCCCCCAGATGAAAAAAGTTATGTGGTGAATTTGTGGCTCTGGCTGCTTTGCTTTATAGCCTGTGTAGTGAACAGTCTGCATGTATAATTAGCTTCCTTTATTATGGGTAAATAGTAAACTCGAGTCACTTCAGCAGTGAGTACAGATAATAATCTTAAAACAGTCTGTGTGTTATAAAAGTGAACAATCAATTGCAGAGGGAGAGAAAGCATGAATGACTTCCTGCTGCTATTTAGAATGTCCATCATGGGCCAAAGCCAATGGTCCTTGCCTAGGCAATACGCCACTTGATTTAATGTTATTATGACTGTGTAAGGATTGCTGGCTTTGCCATGTGTGTTTTTCCATTGATATGCACCCTGAATGGAATGCTCCCTGCCATTGGCAATAAAACTCTTTCTAATCCAAGGTTATAGATAACTGGTTTAGCTTAAGCTTAATCAGAACTGACAGTACACACCTGTGAAACTCATAACCTTTTTTTTTTTGTGGAATGACTGCAGAGAAGGGCTCTGTTATAATCTTTATACTATTGATGTGGAGGCTTATGATTATTTGGGGGTGCCTGTCAATTTATGAACCTTCCCTAGCCGCCGCCAGCAATTGTGATCAGCGTGAAATAATTTCATTTCTGCTCCATGGGGTCCCATGCTAATAGCTCTGTAGATGGTGATAATGGTGTTGACCCCCCGGGTAGGCAAATTGCCTTTTTGGGTGCTTGCTTCTTATGGTTATGCGGAGCCAATTTTTCAATGTTGCCCCAGCCTGTAAATCCATCCACCAACAGGGCATGACCAAGTTTTTGGGTGCTCAAGATTTTGCATGCCACACAACTTGGAGTTATACGAAGAAATGAATTTTGTGCAGCACATCATGGTCATGGACCTCTGCATGAGCAGGTTATGCAAAGCTGTGCATGCAAATGAGAAGTTTTGGTCCTGCTGGATCTTTGCCCCAAAATGACTGGCTGTGCATGGAGATTTAAAAGATGGGCTGCGGCCACTATGAAAATATGATCCCTATTTATCATGACTTTAGATAGAATATTTAGTGCTTTGGAGGCATTCTGCTGAGCTTGAGGAAGTGGACAATTTTATGGCCTTCAACTCTGTTACAATTAACAAGCATTTGTTCAGTCATTGTGAAGGGGAGAACCAGGCACACTATGTGTCTGCCTTATCCGTTGGGGATTTATTTTGTGATTGCTGGTTCCTTTGGTCTTTTGCTTTTGCTCTTGGGTATACACATAGATAAGGTAGTTTACATCACTTCACTCTAGTTATTATTTTCTGATTAAACTTAAAAAACTACAAATAATCTGGTAGCACTTTAAAGACTAACAAAACATGTAGATGGTATCATGAGCTTTCCTGGGCACAGCCCACTTCTTCAGATGACCAGAGTAGAGTGTTGGATGTCCAGAACTAAAATAAATAGGGGCGAAGGGGCGGAGGGAAGGGAAGGAAAAAAATGGGAGGGAGAGAGAAGAGAAGTGGTAGAGGAAATAAAAATATCAAGGGGAAAGTCGAGTTGGAATGTAACAGGAAAAATAAATGGTCATAAGCACCTAAAGACTGGATAGTCAAAAGAAGCAGATAAGAACCATTAGTAGGCAATAGAGAAGAAGAGTACTAACACCAGATATTGATTGTTAAGGTCAACATTATTAAACATTAGTATGATGAATTCAAATCCTAATACAACTAACAGTGCTTAGTTTTGCCTGCCACACACATTCAGTAGTCCTGAGTCAGGCACCATAAACTTTTAGGTTGTCTTAAAATTGCATGATTTTAAAACTAAATACATTTAGGATTCTTTTTATTAGCCTTCAAAGTCTGTAGGATTCTTGTTTTCAAGCTTTGTTATGCAGCCATGAGGGCAAGGAATTTATTATTTTTAATGAAAGATGAGTCAGACTTTTTTCACATGACTCCAGGTGCTGGGGCTTTAAGAGAACCACTGAATCTAGGGCTTTAAAAAAACCACCAAATACTGCGAGACTTGTGACATCGAGTTGGCAACATGAGCACTGGAATTAAAACAAGTTTCAAACACATCATCTTTTTCTCATTCTTTATATTGGTCTCTTTCTTCCGTATCTATATGTATATATTAATTTTTGAGCTTGCATATAACAGTTGGTAAATAGTAACAGGCCTTGGCTGAGAGAGAGCTTTTGTGCTGTATGCAGAATTCACCTATTTAAGTGGTATGATGGTGTGTGATTGCAACTTAACTCTCAATGGGAATTATGTAGCTAAATCCTATGCATTTCTTTGAAAATGTAGGGGTTAGAAATCACTATAGCAGCTGATCCTCTCTCTGCTGTGTTAAAATCCAGAATCTTGATATACCTATGTATATTTAAACCTTTAGGAGTTAGATGCTTACAAATGATTTCAAATTGACTAACTCAGCATGAGAGAGCTGAAAGTAAGCCTGTACATTTCAGCTTGGGCTTTAGCACAAATTACTAAGCACACTGACTAAATCAGGGATTTTTTTGGGTCTGTGGGAACATCGGAGCGGTTTCCAGATAAGCTTGTGAACAATTATATGAGCAGTATGAACTATGCATGGGTTTCCAATAAGTGTTTTGAGGCCAAGGAAATCTCGGATAATTAAGAAAATGTTTGACTCTCCATACAGTGTTCCTGAGAATCTCTGCACGGCTGACTACATATTTCTGCGAAATAAGGAACATATACTGAGTTTCTCCCAAAAATGCAATGCTTTGAACTCATCCACTGTCACCACCCATTGAGCAAGGAAAGATGGAGAACTTCTTTTCCCACATGACTTCTAGGAAAATATTTTGACGGGTTCATAATACAGCAAAGTGATAGGCTTTTGTTATGAGTGTTTCAAATCATCCTGTTATCGCTGGATGTATTGATTAGCTTAGTACTTTCTAAGCTAGCTATAAAAAAGAAGCTTTCTTTCTGCATTAAAGAGCAAGAAAAATTGACAGGTAGATAACCATATTGATTTAACCCAAATGGTAAACGCAAGAGTCTTTTTATCTATGACTTATAAAACTTTTTATGGGCACCCCAAGCCAGTTTAATATATTTTTTTAATTGAATGGAAGGCAAAAGCCTTAAGTTAACTAACTCCCCTTTCAAATACATTGAGCTTTGGTTGCCAAATACAGTGTATTACTATATTTGTGGGCACGTTGCCTTTTCAAATGCAAGCTTCATTCTTCCTTCAAAATGTTAGGGGTTTAAGAATAATGGACTGAATCAAGCATTAAGCTGAAATCCCCTCACTTGGTTCATATTTCAAAAGTCTGAGGCCAAAACCAAACCAGAAGAGCAGTATTTCTTGCAGTATTATAGGTTACAGCCATGTGTTTTTCATTTGTAAATACTGTGAGAAGTAATGTTCTTGAGATATTTCTAAATGAGGAACATATGACGCCACTCGTCTGAAGACCTCTTATTGTGGCCTTTTCTTGCTTTGTTAAGCTACTGTCCTATTGCAGGGACTGTCATTAGCAGGGGTATTTTTTGGGGGGTAAGGATGTTGGAGGTGAAAATAGCACAACAGGAAATACACAGATAATCACGAGGATTTTGAAATTGATCCTGCACCATTATGGTCAGTGGGAGTTTTGCATTTGACTTCATTGGGTACAGAATCATAGAACACTAGAATTGGAAGGGACCTGGAGAGGTCATTGAGTTCAGTCCCCTGCCCTCACGGCTGGACCCAGTACCATCTAGATCATCCCTGATTGATATCTATCCAACCTGCTCTTGTGTATCTGCAGAGATGGAAATTCAACAACTTCCCTAGTCAATTTATTCCAGTGTTTAACCACCCTGACAGTTAGGAAGTTTTTCCTAATGTCCAACTTAAACCTCCCTTGCTGCAGTTTAAGCGCATTGCTTCTTGTCCTATCCTCAGAGGCCAAGGAGAGTGTCTCCCTCCTCCTTGTGACACCCTTCTAGATACTTGAAAACGGCTATCATGTCCCCTTTCAGTCTTCTCCTTTCTAAACTAAACCAGCCCAATTCTCTCAGTCTTCCCTCATAGCTCATGTTCTCCAGACCAGTGTTTCTCAAACTGTGCTCCACGGAGCCCCAGGGCTCCGCGAGACATCTCCAGGGGCTCTGCGAGGTTGACAAACTGGAAACAACAATAGGTACAACACATTTAATCAGTGGACCGCTGGGGCTCCGCATAAATTTTTACGCATGTGAAGGGCTCCGGACCCCAAAAAGTTTGAGAACCGCTGCTCTAGACCTTTAATCATTCTTGTTGCTCTTCTCTGGACGTTCTCCACTTTTTCCATGTCTTTCTTGAAATGTGGTGCCCAGAACTGGACACAATACTCCAACTGA
>JANRFK010001158.1:7491615-7507945 GCA_030068395.1 Apalone spinifera | reverse complement strand
ACTTTGCAACCCCTCCCAGCTTGGTATCATCTGCACATTTAATGAGAATCGAGTTTGTAAAACAGAGACAAATGATCAGGTGGAGATGAAATAACTGACCCCCATCTCCTGTGTTTTTGGGAACTGTGTAGCTTTTCTCACACAGTTACATTTTCCCCCTGTACGTCTGACTTCTGGCTAGGAATGGAGGCAGAAATGCCAGTGGACTGTAAAAATGTCTCTTCTTGGGCAACTTCAAGCACAAGAATCTCCAACCTTTTTAGGGGTGCTGATTACAAATTCCATGGCAGTTGTAAGCCATTAGTTGTGGGTCCAAATTAACTGTAGGAATTACAGTATTATTATTTCAGTTGTCTAGCCAGAGGAGGCAGAAAATGAAGTGACATCAGAAAACCTTGGAGGGAACAGTCCCTTGGATATTCATTGAATTTGTTTCTCCTTTTGTACCAATTGTGGGGAGTTTAAGGAATAAGTTAATTATACCTACATTGCGCTATCTTCTACTGGATGCATCACCTACATGCCCGCAGTCAGGAATACTAGGGTCTAGGCATGGCTCTGACCGTGACTTGCAGTGTAACCTTGAGCCAATCACTTTATTTTTCAGTGCTTGAGCATTGCCAGGCATTGGACAACAGGGATAATACTACGGATCCACCTTTGTGAAGTGTTTTTAGATGCCTGGCCGAAAGGTACTTTACAATTGCAAAGTATTATGAAGAGAGGCGTGCTTCCATGTACCTACAGCTTATTCTCTGAGTCCACTCTACCGGGGTGGGCAATAAAATGGTGGCGGTGTGCCGGGGTTAGCCCCTGACAGGCTGCTGTTGCTAGATTTACCTTCACCTCTGCATTTCCCGCAGCTCATGGGAATGGCAATCCACAGCCAATGGGAGCTGCAGTTATCCATACCTGCCGAGACACAGTGGCAGATACAGTGGCAGAGGCCCGCCAGGGGCTAACGCTGAGGAACCGGATCCAGCCTGCGGGCTGGTATTTGCCCACTTCTGCACTATACCATCACCCTTTTTTAAAACCTGACCACGCTAATTTAAAAAGGACATAATCAGGCCATATGGAAGCAGTTAATTGTTTGTGTGGAGTAATACCTTGCTCCCTGGATACTACTATTGTAGTCAAGGTGCTGACACGAAGTTGGAATGACCGACTTTACAACACCTATTCTCCTGGCCCTCTGGCATAAAGGCCAAGGCAGAGTAGGGTATGTGTTACCAGGGATGAGCTGGATCTGGGTGATCCGTCATTGACCAAGTGGTTCTTATGGAACCATTTCTATAGTAGAGTTGAAATCATGGCACAAAAATGTGATTGCTCTGTGAAGCGTGTCTTGCTACAAACAATACATCATATCTGTGAGCTCTGAAACCATGGCCGAGAAGCATAGCAGGCTTCAAACATGTTTAGATGTGAGTCGTTCAGATGTTTATATATTTAATGATGCAGATATTAGGGATGCAAAATCCCATTTAATTGGTCAACTGGTTAAATGTTAAGTTTAACCCGTTAACTGATTAAACTGGACGGTTTGGGTGGAGGGCTGCTCCAGCCCCTGCTGGTTAACTATTTAACATCCCTAACAACTATTTATGTTGGTCCAAATTCTCCACTCAAATGAACATCCTATGTTTCCCACTAAAGATATCAGGAGCTCTATAAGCTATCTGATATCAGCAATTTGGCCTTTTGTGGAATGGTATAATTGTAAATCTGTAAATTATACCATGTGCCTTGTTAAATGTTACTTTAGCTAATGCAAACCTTTGAAAATAACACAGAGATGGCTTGAAAAATCCTGCTGTACGTATATCCTGGCCTTTCCATTCATTATTTTCAGAGATTGTATCCCTATATTATGTTTCTTGCATTGTGGGAAAGCACAAGAAGCAGACTGTGGCTGGCTGAAGGTTGCAAATAGTTTGGGAACAAAGCCGGCTCATGTTTTTTAATGTTCAGGACAATGAGCATACACAGATTTTTGCATGAGTAATAACAACCATTGAGAGTCCATCGCTGGGGCATGATCCCAGGACTTTCAGCACGAAAGGTCGGAACGTCTAGCACTGCAGCGAAAGGAATAACTGCCTGTAGTAGTCTCGCATCTTCTCTGAACCAGCTACTAAAAGGAGATGCATAGAACACCAAGCATAGAACCTGAGATGCACATTGCTTACCTGCTGGATGTGTATAAACTGGGGCTTTGCTCATGTTCGTACTTTTGGATGCATACATCAGGCATTTGGCATGCATAGTACGGAGGCATGCACAATTTTAGACACTTCAAACCATGTGGGCCATACTGTATAATATAGCTTTAAAGTGTGAAAAGGAAAGGGGTTCTTATATAAGTATTTCTAGCTTTATAGCCACGTTCACCCCACTATTAAGCTAGGTGTCTCTGATCCAAGTATGGAAAAGCACTTAGGGGCTGCAGGTGAAACCATCATATGGGAATAATTAAGGGAAAGAAAGTTGAACATATAGTTTGGCAGCTATCCATGAACTGCAGATATAGGGTAAAGTTCTTTAGCTGGCAGGCTATTGCAAGTGTATTAGCAATGGTGGAAAAAAAATCTAATTTCTGCATTTTGGCTTGTGCAGTAAAGAAATTCCTCCCACATAAATATGTTCATTTTACCTTCTGGGAAGCAAAGAAAGGAAACTGTAGCTGCAGTCTGTTATTTAATCTTCCTGAAATTAGCATTTGGCGCTTAGGAAGATTGAAAGATTTAATGCCAATGCTGTCCTCAAAAGAAAAAAATGACACACCACATATGTTTTAGCACTGGTTAGACTGTTAAATGGAATTAATCAAAATCCATGTTAAAATATTTCCATGTGTTAATTAGCAACGGTTTGGAACATTAAAATACTTACTGGCTTGGGAATAAATTAGTGAAGAAATATCAGATTTAGATTGTAGGCTTTTAATTGCAACATGATATGTTGCAATACTGTGTGTTTTAGATAGGTAAATGTAAGTACGTGAAGCCCTATAAAATGTGCATTTTAAGACTGTAATAAAACAAGTCAAAGTAGTATACGATAGAGAGAATCATGCCATTTCCCATTTTCAAAACAATTAAACCACTATCCTGTACTATAGAGCAAGAGTTAAAGGTTAAAAAATGGGGAGGGAAGGGGGGGTTTGTCTGAAGCCAAAAGGAAGTTTTAAAATGTCTCCTTTGAAAAGTAGGGTAATGCAATATCTAGCAGCTAGAAAAAACAGCTCTCCTGTTGTGAAGAGCCAAGATGCACTTTTGCCTTTTACATTCCCATCTGGCTGATGCAGTACTATGTGTGTCAGCTGCTCATGCTGAAGTTGGTGAGAACAGGAGGATAACCCAACTGAATTAATATGTAAATAGACTCAGATTAATATGCTTGTTTGTTCTTCTTAAATTGCATATGGAGGGGAGCCTTCTGTACAGGGATTGTCTCCCCTCTTCTTCTATAAGGCGAGCTGTGATAAGCATGGCATAACCCCCCAGCCTTTGCAAAGGGCATGTCTACACTAGGAAACTCTTTTTAAATAACGAAATTTGACTTAACTCCCGATTTTACAAAATCAAAATAGCGTGTCCCCACACTAAGGGGAAGCCTCAAAATTAGTCTGAGGCAGGCTCCATTAATGTGGACATGCTGCCTCGACTTAGAGCCCCATGAAGCACTGGGGAGTAATTAATTCGAATGACTCTGGGGAGCAGTTATTTCGAAATAGCGGCACCAGAGCATCCACACTACCGCTATTTCAGAATAACTATTTTGAAATTAGCGTTATTCCCCAAGCAAAGCAGAAGTACAAATTTCAAAATAAGCGCCCCCTTATTTCAAAATAACTGACTTGGGCTTGGACGCTCCGCTTATAAGGGACTTAAGGGGGTTATTTTGAAATAAAGCCCCGGTGTTGACCAGGGCAAAATGAGCTCTGCAAGTATGCAGGAATGGGTTGGGGTGGGAGCTGGATGGACGGAGGGAACTTGCCTCTTGTCCCTTGCAGGGTCTGCACAAGAATTAATATATCCCAGATCGCGCTAGCTTTTGCACTGAGACGCTCTGCCCTTTTAAAGGGAGTCCCAGAGGCAGCTGCCTGTGCTGATTCCCTGGCTATGTCGTTCATCATTTCTGTGCTGCCTGTGAGCCACAGAAGGCATAGGACGGGTTGGTGCTGGCGGAAGGAACCTTCCTCGTGGATGATCCCTGACATTTGTGGGATTTAAGGGTCAGTCCCTCCTGTTTCTTGGACGGTTGGAGGAAAGAGGTGGGTAATGTTTTCCATATGCACCCCCCCAGTGGACGAACATGTTGAATCTCATGAAGTTTTCACCACAAGCTGCCTCTCTTGTGGGTTTTGCATGGGATGAGGAGGGGACGGTTCCTCCAGTGTCCTGAGAACAGGGTGTGGGGCTTGTGTTGATTTTAAAACTGCCTTTTTATTTTTTCATCTGAGTAGCTATTTGAAAAATGATTGGGGGGAGGAGGAGGAATGAATGCAGATGTAATGACTTGCTAGACTAAGGGACTATTTTTTTCCCTTAGATTTGTAAACATCCCAGAGAGCCGAGAAGTCAGCACTACTAAGTGTAAGCTTCAATCCCCATTAATATTGCCAGTCTAAACATATTTTAGCTAGAACAGTACATGCTGCTTTTCCTTACACGCTTCCTCAAAATAATTTCACATCGTTATGTCCCCCAGATGTGTAAGCTCATGGGGTTATATTTCATTGAACTGCAAGCTGTGACACTTAAATCCACACAGACAAGCAGGCAATTACTTCTGCTGTTTGTAAATTTACAGGCTCCCATTTACATTTGCCTGGATTTTAAATATAAATGGAGAGATCGCTGTTTTCCTAAATATGGAAATTAACTTTTGAAACACACACGCGGACACACACGCTTTAATACACACACACACACACACTTTAATAAGCTTTAAAAAATGTTGGACCAGGAGCAATATGTGACCATAAGTCTCAGTCCGGTGAGGTACTGAACCTTCTCAAGTCCCATTTCCCTTGGATTTCCAGCACCATAGAATGGGGCTCCAGTGAGAATGTTGTTTGTCCTGGCTCATTACAGTTGAGAGTGGCCTATTCCAAACCCTTCTTGTCAGCCGTTTGTAGTTTTCTCAAAGAGTTTCTTTCTGGGCTGAAACTTCATATGATAAGTGGTATTGCGAGATTGTACCCCAACACACACTTGTGCCCCTGAAAGTGTAACCCAGAGTGAGGTAAGAGGATTTTTTTATTTGAAAAAATGATTCAAACAAGGCAACCATTTAATTTGCCAAATGAATAACTGAAAGACGCTGCTGTAAGAACTGTCACAGTTGGGCCGCTTGCATGTAAATTAGCAAGTATGGTGATTGGCTGAGGTACCTCTGGGAGCACAATGGTCTAGATCTCTTCGTGGCATAGATCTATAACGTACTGTAGCTGAAGGCCCACGCTGTCACATAGGTGCAATTTGTGAATGTCTGACCATTTAAAAATGGGACGGTGGTAGACTACAGATCTGTGGTATTCGGAACAAAAAGAGCCTTCAGCCAGGCATGCAGTTGTTCCACTTACGTCACACTGACTCAGAAGACATTCTGTGACACACAAAATGACAATCCTGGAAACTTCTTTAATAGCTAATGAGTCCAGAATGGCCCAATATAAACATAAGCCGACAAAGCGCTTCTCTCGCACGCAGATCCATTACCCTCAATGGGATTCCACACCGCAGTCTGCAGGTGAAATTGTTTGCCAGATTACGGTTTTGTTGACTGAATTTAGGGTACAACCCAGCTCCTGCAGAAGTTAATGCATCTCCCAGTGCCTCACGTGTGTATAGTGTTTAGTGATGATGTTTCCTGCCAATCATGAAGAAAATTTTTTGTTGTTGTTGTCAGGATGTAAATGTCTGTATTTGCTTGGGTTAGGATGAACATCTTTATCTGTTACTGAAAATTCATTTAGAGCTTTGACCTGCAAATCATTCTTAATGGAAAATTCTCCTTACATTTTTCTCAAGACGTTCTACAGGAGTCAGGCTAATGCACCTGCAAAAATGGCGCTATGAAAAGATAGCCAGCAGGCATTGAATTGGCAGTAAATATTGGATGCAATTTTTTTCTGTCTACGAATTATTTATATTGATATTCCTAACCAGCGGAATAGTTATGTACTGCGTGTGGAATAGCAGCAGAACTGCGTTGGTAGAATATCTACCTAAGAATATGAGAGAGTCTTTTCAAATCCCATTAAAGATGTACTTAAATATAATTGTTGTTACAATTTTTCCTCTCAGTGCAGTGCTGAATTATTTTTTGCCTGTTTTCTAAAACATAAAATCATGTTATCCAAAATACTGATAGAATAATGCACGTTTGGAAAAGAACAACAATTCGTCACTGTGGGTGAAGAAGTGATCTATAAAATACAGACAGAATAGAACTGGGGTAGATGTTCAAAGGCCAAATGGAATCCCCTCCCCCTTACCAACATGGATATTGCTACTCAACAGGCCCACCAACAGATAGGGTTGCCGGCTGTCCGGTTTTGAACCAGATAGTCCAATATTTGAGCTTTCTGTTCGGGAAGCAAATTGAGAAAATATAAACGAGAAAATAGAAATGTCCTGTATTTTCTAAATAAGATGCAATGTAGATTGTGATGTAATGTCAAGTGTGTCCGGTATTTTTGTTGAAACCATACCAACAACAACCCTACCAACAGACGGGGAAGGGAGGCAGCAGTGGTGGTAGCCAGAGCCCCGGGCTTTGAGGTCTGGGCTGGAGTACACACCGTGCTCCAAGCAGTGCTAAGGGCTTATTTTGGATCAGAATCAGGAGTAATGCACAGAAGAAACAGACAATGCTAACTGTTAACACATTAGATAGAAAAAAAGTATCATGTGCAAAAGCTGCTTTTTGAAATGCATCATGTTAAGATCTAACTGCATGTGGATGTCATCAAGAAAATAACTTGCTACAGTTTTGAATATATTTTGATGTACTGAATGTATGGTGATATATTAGTGCTAGTGGTTTATTTTTTGCTTGGATTAATGTTCTACGCACACAACACAATTTAAGCCCATAGTAGTAAATATGAGAAATCTAGTGAGGCAGCTTGTTGTCATAAAATTTCTATTCTAGGTTTTGTAGACCCTGGAGCTCCAGATCCAATGTAGTCCTTGGACAAGCAACCAAGCTAATGGGTGTTGAGCCATGTTCAATCCCTTGAGGTTTTCCCATTGCTACTGAATTCTGACTATGCTGTGTCGGGGGACAGAATCTATAGGTCTGAGGCACCATTGAGCTATATACAATATAAATCATGGTTATTATTTATGATATACTATTATGCCGCACCTTCTTTCCAAGAAGCACACCCAGTGGATTTGTATGTTCCATCAGCAGCTATGCAAGAAGAGGAAATTCCTATGATTTTTTTAAGTTGCTTAAACAGCGCTTAAGCTTACTAGCCCTGTTGGTCCTTATTGATTATGAAATTGTTTAAAAATTTCCTACAGAAACAGGCATGCTTAGTTTCTGCCAGAAAGAAGGAAAAGCCCTTTTTGCCGGTGATGTATTTCTGTCCAGCCATAGCATTCCACATGCCCAACTATGTTACTCTGTGTTATAGAGCGGGGTTCACCCAGCAAAGTGTGGAATGCCTCCACATGCACAGTGATGGACTTACATGGAGGGGCTAACGTCCCCAGTTATACCACAATTACAGCAAGTGCAAATCTGCTTGGCAGAGGGAGCTGTGCCTGATGGCAGATGGAGAAACCCATAGGGTGCATGGGAGTGAGTGCCACAAGTTAGGGCATGAGGATATTGCGATCATTGCCTTCAGTTGAAGGAGCAAAAGGAGGATAGATAAAGGTGATGCTTCCTCTGGGGCTGGCAAGGATGGGGCGCTGGCCCAGCAGAGCATGAGGTGGGAGGGGATAAGGAGAGGACATAGGGTTTCAGGTGGGAAGGGATAGCTCAGTGGTTTGAGCATGGGCCTACTAAACCTGGGATTCTGAGTTCAATTCTTGAGGGGGCCATTTAGGGATCTGAGGTAAATCTGTCAGGGATGGTACTTGGTCCTGCTGTGAGGGCAGGGCACTGGACTTGATGACCTCTTGAGGTCCCTTCCTGCTCTATGAGATTATTATAATCTGACAAATGGAGATATTGCCTATGCCACTGGTGCCCAAATGCCCCCCATTCCCCGACCAGAAATGGAATCCTCATGTGCCCCCCTCTCTTACTGGCCATTTGGCTGTGCAGAGGATGAAGCAGAGAGGGAATGAGGGCAGAGCTGGGTTTGGGGAGTGGAGTAGGGGGCAGAGCAGAGTTGTGACTGGAGCCAGGGCAGGACTGGGGGTGGAGTTGAGCTGCATCTGGGGTCAGAGTGAGGCTAGTGCTGGAGCTGGGCTGGGAGCAGATCAGGGTGGAGTGGTACTCCCTACCAGCCCCCTGTAAGGGCTGGCCTGGACCCTGCTGTGTCCCCTCCCTCCCCATCCCCCATCATTCCCTGCATCCACCTGGGGAGTGCACCCTAAAGTTTGGGGACCACTGGCCCATGGAAACTCCTGAGGAGGAACAAGACTGTCAGTTACATGAAAGAAGTGGGACTTGGACTGATTCATCATCCCTAATCCCACCAGAGAGAGGTAGTAACAGAGAGACCAAGATGCTCCAGCCATTCTCATGACCAATCTTTCTGTCCCCCTCCCAGGATTGTTTGTACCTCGTAGGAAGGAAATGGCATTAATCAAATTCTCATGTTTCAACTGGACAGTAATTCATCCATAGATGTTGGATGTGACTTTGTCCTCTTCTGTTCCATCCCACATAGCTGGAGAGCCTGTGGCCGTGATGCCTGCACTAGCTGCAGCTGTGTTCCTACAGAAAATCCTGAAGTTTTAAAGTCAGTTCTTGGTGTCCGAGAAACAGTCCAAAAGTCTCAGGCTAGGCAGGCTTGAGTAGCAGGCTAGCTGGCATGAGCATACACACACCAAGTAGCCTAAGCTAGTGTTTCTTCTTAATGCGGTATGGTTGAAAAGCTTCCATACATTAGAAGGTAAGAAATTCAAACTAATCCCAACTGCTGATATTTGTGATTCTCCCGTTGTCAGGTTTTTTTTTTTTCATGTATTGTTGCAATGCTGATGGGAGGGTTTTGTGTATGTATTATTGTAATGTTGCATCCTTTTATCAAAACATTACTACTCCTGGATTGAACATCACCATGTAACATATAGGTAGAGGATATAATGGATATTTGGAGCTATTGTTTCCTTTCTTGAATAAATCAAGAAGAGAAGACATTATGGTCAGCCTTCAAGATCTTGAAAGGCTCTCAGGCACTTATATTTAAATTATATTCTATATAATTTATATATATAATAAAAATTATACACATACACACCGTACTTGGTCCTTGTGCATACAAATAAATGCATGTTGAAAAAAAGTCACCTTAAATTACCCAGAATATGAGTCCAAATCTAATGTATATAGGCTCAGGTGGCTTTCAGAGTCCCAGTTCATTGGGAAAATTGTTCTTAATTTTTTTTAAGTTGTCATTTGAATGTACTATTTTGGAAATGAACCTCATGGATTACCTATGGCATTAGGCTCTTAAAATTAGAGTAAGCTTGCCTAACGTGCTTACTCAGATACTTCGATTCACAAACCCCAAAAGTAATCAAAAATAACATTGTCCATCACACGCTGACTGACAGACTGTACTGTACCATGCAATCACAGGGAGTGAAAAAACAGAGTAAGGAGTCTTTTTGGAAACGTTTCATACAGATCTCTTTTCCTTAAAGCCAAATACAGAGTGATCACTAATCTTTTAAAGATCCATTATCCCAACATTTGTTTGATAAAATGAAAATCATTTTTTTTCTTCCCCCATTTCAGTCACATTATAAGCCTGCTAAATGCAGTGTGGAATTTTTTCCATTGACTTCAGTGGGACCAAGATTTGACCTTTTATTATTAAAGTGATGATTAATAAATACATATAATCACTTTTCTGGATTTATTCCTCCATCTACATCGATGTGTACATCAGACAAGAGAAGTGAGCTAGAAGCCAATTGTTCTTCAGAACATTTTTCTTCTTTTTTTTTATGGGCCTAATCCTAAACTGATTGAAGTCAACAGAAGGCTACCCATTGACTTAAGTGCCCTTTGGATCAAGTCCTGTACAAATAAATAACAAAGAAGAGTTCTGAAATTAACACAGATGAAGACTACATATCCATTGGACTGGAACTTGCATTTGTATTATCATCTTGTGCAGTGATTCAAACACCACAATCCTCACCGAAATGAGCTCTAGGGAAAATAAATTGAGAACTTTACAAATACTATAGCTGCTTCAATCTTCATACATAATAAACCCTGCTACTGTAAATAACTCATTTTATCTGTCAAACATTGTAGGCACATATGCCACATTAACTGTCAGAGGGGTCATAAATAAACAATGTATCTGTCTACATGTTACTTATGTCTGGGGAAAAGAATGAGTATACAGGAAAAATTGTAAAGGACATATTTTAATTGTAAAATAAAAACATTAGCATTTCTGTGTTAAATATTTTGAAACATGTTTAATCCTAATAGTGTGCTCATTACTCACCAGACGATAGAAAATGGCAAAGAGACAGCTTTAGTGAATCGTGTTCTACTGTGCATTTCTTGGACCAATTTCTGCTCCCAATTGCGGGAGTGTAACTCAGAGCAAATTTTGAAACTGTTTCTTTTTCCATCCAAAAAAGAAAAGCTTGGTGGATCTAGATTCTGGAATAATAGCAACATCTGCAGCAGGTTAAAAATATATATTATTTCTCTCTTCAATTAACTGTTGTGTATCTGGACTAACTCCATTAAAGACAATTGTAATTCTCTGGATTTAATCTGCTATTAATTAGATTCTCTTTTAGGAATATAGAACTAGAACCTTAGTTGGTGAATACTGGTAATAGCTTCATTGATATAATTGGTTTTACGCTGACTTACTTAGACTCAACTTGCAAAATTTATTCTCATCCTTGTCATTATACAGCTTGAAACCATATTTTCTTAAAAATATTCTTTCCTATGGTTTCCTCCATATTCTGTGTAGTCAAGATGCATCTGTTCCATCCCTGACCAGAAATAGTAGCAGACTTTTAGTTGGGGGCCAATTGCTTGGAAAGTCCCTTTTTTTGGACCCCTGACCTCTACTTATAATTGAGGCATGTGGAATTAATTTTAAATTGTCTTATCTAGGCATTGCTAACTAGAAAACTGGTTTCTGCTCAGCTTGTCTGCATTAAATTTTTATATATTTTTAAATTTTTTATCTATATTTGTATTGTGTTTAAAATTTTTGTAAGCTGCCTCTAATATTTTAAATAGAGAGGCGGGGTAAAATATTTAAATAAATAAAATAAAATTAAAAGTAATTTGTTTCTTTTTATATATTAAAAAGAAAACCCCAAAGGTTTCCCCTCCCCCCATACTTCTTTCTTAAGCATATCTGTAGTTTCAATGTAACAACAGATATGGATTGTTTATATAATGATTTGATACATATAACATACTTGATTTCTGGAATAGTAAGATCAACTGTGTATCTTTCATAGCAAAAAGTGACACCGTGTCCTATGTTTGTACTCTTAAGGGATATAGTCATTATTCATTTATTAATTCTTATGAATTGTGGCAGCTGATCAGACTGCAAGCCACCTAATCGTTTGCTTCATAAAATCGAAACAAAAGTAAAATCTTCCTCTAGTTGGAATCCAATGGATTCTGTTCTTCTGATTGCCTGAAATACCCTGAAATTGATCTAGCAATATTCTTTTACATAAACTAATGAGCCAATGCTACCAAAACTTAGTATATTAATATAATTAATATAACAGGTGGATAATGATGATGATGAACCAAACCAAATATCCAATACCCTTTGGATATTTTTATACAGCAGAATTTGACCGTCACTGAACAACTATTGCTTTGCTGAATCAGCCTACATCAGAGGAAATGAATGATAAAAGTTTAATCTTGGTATAGAATAGAAAGTCAACACTGTCAAGGAGCAATGTCTCCTGCTTTGAAAAAAAGAAGTAACTTTGCTTTTTCTTGTCATTTAAATAGCAGGAAACTGACATGAGCAACAACGTTCTTTTTCCTTTGACGTTGTCTGTTAAATATCCGATAAGTTGTTTTTAACAACCATTGTAACACCCACAGTATTCAAAGTGGCATGCTGGAAAGCACCTAGAGCACAGAAGGAGCTATCATTGCCAGGTGGGTTTTAAACAGCACAACTACTGGGAGAATTCCAATGCAGAACCTCCCGTTAGCGACTTTTCCATAGGTGCTTAAGTTCAAATTAACTGTTCTAAAACCCAAATTAGAGTCAAATCTGATGCGAGCCAATTTACTCTGCACAACAATCCCAGGCAGTGAAAAGTGTTCTGCTAGATTGCTGCTTAAATCGGATCACTGTAGCTCCCTCAGTGGGAGAGCAGTGCAGAATAACAATGGCCAACGGCTAAATGTAATTTAATTATTAGGTTTGCACATTGGTTAGTTCTTGCATTGTTTAAAAAAGAAACATTTTCAGCCAGGTGTGCAGTTCCTGGCCAATGTTAGATATCATTATAAAAAGCTGGAGGAATAATAGACCGATGATCTAACACGCTCGCATTTAAATTAAGTGAGGTCTGATTGTCGAATGCTGAGCTCTAGCAAAAGGTGGGGAGTTCATTTCCATTGGGGGCTGACATTTTGTCCTTTCTGTATATTGCATTGTTAGCTGGATAATGCAGACAGCAATATGAACACTCAAACAATGACAAGCCTGAAGCCAAGGAGGTTGAAAATAAAACTTCCACGCGGTTGAGGTGTCTGTTGTTTCAGGAAGCAGCCTTGATGGCAGAAATAACTCAGTGGATTTGAGAACTTCCACTTAACATTTGCAAACACAACACAAATGTGGATAAGAAGATGTCAGCCCATCTTTGTCTTTTATCTTTCTATTAGGGTTACCTTGTAGCTGAAAGATATTCCAGCTGCCTGAGTGTAAGATGGTGCATGATATCATCAATATTACACTAATATCACACTTCTGCTTTTTCCTAAGAGTGAATTTGCATTTTGGTGTTAACATATAATCTCCTCCAAAGGGTTTAATATGGATCTTCTGTTGTTGAAAAGAAAAATGAGTCAATTCAGGAACAATATGAAGAGGCAAATTTCTGCTAGGGATTGTGAATACAAGTCAGTGCCTGGTCAAAGGTGTGTGTGTGTGTGTGTGTGTGTGTGTGTGTGTGTGTGTGTGTGTGTAAAAATAGTATTGCTATCTTCTAGTTCACTGCTGAGCACAGGTTTCCTGTTTATGTCCAGAGCCAGCACCAAGAGGAATTGAACCTATAAAAAAATTACATGCAATTTCATTATGCATATTTTTCACTCAAAGCCAGACTTTCTAAGGTTTTTAGGTGCCCCAAAATGCATAGAACTCCCACTGAAGGGAAAATACATAGTTTTGAAAATTCCACTGGGTTTCATTATTATGCATCTAAGTACCCTAAAATTGTACAAACTCAGAACAAAAAGATGGCTCCCATCCCAAAAAAGCTTAAAGACAGTATGGTTGCCAGGCATACAGTTTCTGGCTGAAATGCCCAGTCAAAAATGGCCCCTAGCAACTCCAGTCAGCACCACTGACCAAGCTGTTAGAAGTCTGGTCAGTTGTGCAGCAAGGCTAAGTCAGGCTCCCTGCCTGTCCTGACTCCACTCAGCTCCCAGAAGTGGCTGGCATGTCTTAGCACGCAGAGCCCCAGACCCTTCTGCTTAGTAGGTGGACATGCTGACTGCTTCCAGCCGCCTGAGGTAAATACTGCCTGGCCAGAGCCTACAGCCAGAGCCCATATACCAAACCTCCTCCTGCACCCAACCCCCTACTCCATGGCGGAAGCCCTTCCCATGGCTAACTCCCTCTCAGACCCCACACTCCTCCCTTCCTCCTGAATCCCAAACCCCTGGGCCCCAGCCCAGAGCCATCTTCTGCTCCCCAAGCCCCTCATCCTGGGCCCCACCCATGGTCTGCACCCCTCAGTTGGAGCCCTCATGCTCTCCCAGACCCCAACCCCTGCCCCAGCCTGGTGAAAGTGAATGCGGGTGGGGGAGAGCAAGTGATGGGGGGGGGGGAGGGAATGGAGCGAGCATAGGTGAGACTTGAGGAAAAGGGTGGGGCAGAGACAGGGCAAGGTTTTGTGCAGCTAGAAAGTTGGCAACTCTAGAGATGGACATGGACAGACGGGAGGACAAGACAAGTCTGGTCAGCATTTTAGGCTGTGCATGTCTGCACACCAGCAACCTAACCGTTGCCATGGTTTTTTGTAGGCATCAGAGCAAAGGAAAGTTTGAGGAGAATAAATGGAATTAGTTTTGCCAATGCTTATGAGTTGTTCCTGATGCGGGCTGCTGATGGGGGTGGGCAGCAAAAGGAGCAGCTGCCTAGAAGCCTGGAAATTTAAAAGGGCCTGGCTGCTCCCACTACTGCCACAGGAGCAGGGTGGCTGGAGCTTTGGACCTTTTAAATTGCTGCCAAAACTCCAGACAGCACAAGCTGGGCAACACTGAAGGACTGGCTGTGGGAGGCTAGTTCCCAGTTCTGTCCCTTCTTGTTGTGGCCCTGCTCCTTCTGGGGGGCCTGGAGCTTCCCCCCACGTTCCCCAAGGGCCCAGCAATTCTGTTGGCAGCCCCGCTCTGGATTGCAATTTTATTAAATCTTGTTTAATTTGTCCCACTGGGACAAACTAGGAGCCATGGAAATCTTAACTTTAAAGCAGGGTGGATAAATATTGGTGATTTTTAAAACATTTAAATCTGGGTTTTTTTTATTTTTTAAATCATCCGTATAATGCCTCATTTAAAAAATAACCATTAGAGTTAAGTCTTATCGCAAACATGCTACAGTGGCACTTACAGTCTCATTAAAATGAATTCGTGGCTCTAGTTTGTCTAGCCTAACAACTGGCCCTTGCTTCTTGAAAGGTGTGGGCTTTCCAATTCTGTTTCTCCTAAGATTAAAAAATAACCTGTGCAAAGACGGACACAAGCTGGGTAGGGATTGTTTTTGTTCTGTGCTTATGGGGTGGTGGACCTGGGCCAAGCATGGCAGAGGTGTTAGTTAAGTTAATAGGAAAGGGTAGCACAGAAAGGAGCAGTGGAGTGGAATGGAAAGAAAGAGGGAAGACATTATTCAGTTTGCACACAGCTTCTTATAGTCTCTCTGTCCCCTCCTCCCATCCCTCCCGCCTTTGCCACAGAAAAACTGTCATGGTTTCTGGGCATAAGAAAGACCCTATCTGGGAATATTTTGAAGAAATGTGTTCCCTTAGTAAAAAGAGAAAATGTGTCAAGTGTAAGCAGTGCAAGAAGGAGATGCAGGGCCTAGATGCAAGAATGAAACATTGTAAGGAAAACTACTTATAGGGAGAAAATTATGTGGATGAAGATGTAGATATGGCTATGTGGATCAACTGGGTGGGCTGCCTTAGGAATAGAATTGCCAGCAGATCTAGGGAAGTGATTATTCCCCTTCATTCAGTGCTGGTGAGGCCACATCTGGAGTATTGTGTCCAGTTCTAGGCCCCACATTACAAAAAGGATGTGGACACATTGGAGAAAATCCAGCGGAGGGCAACAAAAACATTTAAGGGGTTGGAGCACATGACTTATGAGGAGAGGCGTTGGGATTTGGACTTGTTTAGTCTGCAGAAGAGAAAAGCGAGGAGGGATTTGTTAGCAGCCTTCAACTATCTGAAGGAGGGTTCCAAAGAGGATGGAGACTGGCTGTACTCAGTGGTGACAGTTGACAGAATGAAAAACAATGGTCTCAAGTTTCAGTGGGGGAGATCTAGGTTGGATATTAGGAAAAACTATTTTCCTAGGAGAGTGGTGAAACACTGGAATGGGTTACCTATCCCTAGAGGTTTTTTAAGTCTCGGCTTGACAACCCCTGGCTGGGATGATTTAGTTGGGATTGGTCTTGCTTTGGGCAGGAGATTGAAGTCAATGACCTCCTCAGGTCTGTTCCAACCCTATGCTTCTATGATTCTATGAACTGGTTAGTAATTTGAATTAAAAAAAACAAAAAGGAGTCCTGTGGCATCTTAAGGACAAACAGATTTATTTGGGCGTAAGCTTTCATGGTAAAAACCCAATGCATCATTCTTCTAGACTCCGCCTATGGCTACATCTAGACTGGCATGATTTTCCGCAAATGCTTTTAACAGAAAAG
>JANRFK010001158.1:7473291-7491515 GCA_030068395.1 Apalone spinifera | reverse complement strand
TCTGGTCTTTTACTATGCGTGTGATTTGATAAGTGTAAATTCCCAAGCTGTTTATTGTGTTGGATGTCGCTAGGAAAAAAAGTTTAGCTTAGCTAATCCTTATGGCTTGTTTAATTAGTTAACTAGATTTAGAATCTGTCACTCAAGAATATAATACAGAAAGCTGCAGTAAAAGAAATCTAGAGTTGCTAGTTGCCACTGAGTGTCATTTTCTTATTTTATATTATGTAATACATGCCGCTTATTTTGGAATGTCATGGCCATAGACCATGGCACCAATAACAATGCCATACGTCTATTTGCCAAGGTCTATACTAGGCTGGCCAGGTCGGCTTAAGGTAAGCCAAGCCACTGAGGCATCTACACTGCGGGAGTCCGACAGGAGCACACACTCCTGTCGGATTCCCATATTCCTCGAAGAATGAGGGGTGTAGGATGCCAGCTGTGCTGCCCTCTGTGTTTGATTTGGGAGTCTACTCTAGATCTGCTAAATCAAACACTAGAAGATCGACCTCTGGAGGATCAATCTTCTCTGTAGTGTAGATGTACCCTTCCCTACTTTACGTCAGCATGACTCAGCTTTTCCATGGGAACCCCATTCTCAAAAAAAAAAAAAAAAAAAGAAGAAGAGAAGACGTGCCAGTGAATTCAATGGGGCTTAGTCCAAAATTAAGTCTAAGCACAATCAGTCTTAGCTCTTTTGGTAACTTGATTTAAATGATTTTTTTTTTTGTGAGTTAAATCATTTTGATTTAAATCAATCCACTCTGCTTTAAAATGTCTTGCTTTTGTGGTTTTTCCTTCTTTTAGTGCTAGCACTGACAATCTGTGAAACGTACACCAAGTGCGTAGTTGGCTAAAATGAAATCACCCCTTTCTAGTTTCAATTGATTTGGTTTCAATTTAGAATAGGCTTGGAAGACGTTTTTTTTAAAAAATGTTTCTTCACTCAGTGGATGCATACAGATCATATTTGGCTGCATGGTCTATTCATTTTTTAGGCCACATCTGACACATATCTGTGGTATTTAGACAGTGTTACCATTCAGCTTGTTACTGGTTTCAGGAAATTATTTTTATATCTTGGGGTTTTTTTGTGTATGAATTGAATTAAGTTAAATAATTCATTTGCAAGAACAAATCAATAAATATATCTTCATTATTATGTCTGTGAACTAACCAGGCTAAACTATGAGAGAGATGGCTCTGTATTCCGTTTCATTGTAGAAAACCAAATATTTCAAGTTTTAAACCGGCTCTCAGGTCTTAAAATTTCAGGTCCCAAAGATTTGTAAAAACCTTCCAGCAGTGCAGACAGCTCTGAGTTTTACAGGTATTTGCAGAGTGCCAGTCAATATTATTGAAGCCTCTACTTATATGCAACAATTTTTCATGGTACAAATAAACAGAGCATTTCCAAGATGATAATGTTGCAGTATGAATACGTGAAATCTATAGGCATTCTTGACAAATAGCAACGGAAGCTGACAGCAAAGAATCATCATCAACAACAACAACAAGAACAACAAAATAGGACACAGCAGCTTGCATGCTCTTTACACTGTCATGGTTGATTGGTTATTCTCATCACCCTTTGTTTTAAATCATTTCAGAATTAATTGGCGTTCATTAATGCAAGTCTTTGTAGCCATATGCAAAAACAGTCATTAATGTAGCTAATAAACATAAAAAAGAAAAAAAAGGATCATATGACCAGGTCCCTACAGGCTGTTAACTAACATTTTGAATAAGAATACATAAACATAAATTAAGCATTTTTACAAACAGCTAAGAATGTGGGAATTTAACATGGTGGTCTATAGCAATGCATTGAAGTAATCTGTTGTTGTATGTCTATTTTTTTTAAAAAAAGTTTCTATTATTATGATGCTGGCTCAGATTAGATTAGAAGTTTTCTGGTTCTAATCTCGAAACTCTTTTCTTGATCTATGTTCTTGATTGCTTTAAGAATGTGTTGGGTGACATAAATTCAGAGAGCCTGATCCCGCAGTTCTCACTCAGGCAAACCTCTCACTCAAGCCAAAGGAACTTGTGGGGCCCAAACTATAGTATTTTGAGGCATACAGATGCAAGAAGGCTCAGGTTATTTAGTTAGATGGTGTTTGAGCTAGGCAGGTACTTTTCAGACTGTAAAGATATTTAGACATTGCTGCACTCAGTGATGCAAGACCTAAGAGACGTAGGAACCCACATTTTCAGTGACAAAGCCTAAGGCCAGGCCTACACTACACCTTGTAGTTTGGCTTAAGGTACACAACTCCAGCTATGAAAATAATGCAGGTGGAATTAATGTCCCTTAAGCCACACTTTGCACCATCTCCACAGCAGGAGGTTGACGGGGGACATGCCCTTACTCTTCATGACAGTGGGGAGTACCAGCATTGATGGAGGCACTCTCAGCATTCAATTTAGTGGGTCTTTACTAGACCCGCTAAATCAAACCACGAAAGATCGATCACCAGAGCATCGATCCTCCGGTATGTGGAGATGTGGCTTAAGTGACTTTTGAGATGTTACTTTGGCTCCTACATCACTTAGGCCTGGCAATGCTGAGCAGAGCAATACCTAAATAACTTCAAATATGTGAACCCTTGTATTTTCTTTTGTCATTGTTCAGATTGGTCATTTACATTATCTGGATAGTCGGTCATTATCTGGATATATGTACAGATAATGGCAGGCACAGTGTTACACCCACAAGTGTTTGCTGGACTTCTCAGTACTCCATTTGCAGTCTTGATGAAGTAGTGGGCCAGCCAAGAAAAGAATGCAGATGCCAAATTGTTCCCACAGTCAGTTGCTCCTGAAATTAAATAGATACAGAAATGGAGGACTGTCTGAAAATGTGACCTTTAGTAGCTATTTTTGCTAACTAGGTATCTTTCATACCTATGAATAAAGGCCTGCCAATCAGGGGATATCCGCTTTATATTGCAGTCATCCATGGATGTGGATGTCCATGGCTTGTTTTTGCAGATACACATTTTATATCTAGAACCCTTCAAATTTGTAGATACCTGCTTAATATCCACAGATCATTTTTGCAGATGCAAATGCAGATGTGCATATCAATTTTTTATCTATGTAGGGCTCTACCTATGGCTGAGTCCACTGGAAGGTAATCTGCAGATGATCTTTCTAATGTATCTAGTTGGCATATTTCTAGGGCATTGGCAAACCTGAGTACCATTGACTGGTGCACTTTTAACTTCAGAAAAATGCACAGTCCCCATTACAAGTTTCCTTTTGTAGTGTAAGTTGTAGTGTATGTTATGAGATAATTTCAAATAGGAAATCAAATAGATAAACAAGTTACTGCATGTGTTTGACTCTCAGTAGCAACTATGTCTATACTCTCTTGGACACACATAAGCACGTGTGCAGTGCTAATCCACATATATTACTTTTTATAGCCTGTGATTTCAAACAATTCACCTTAACTAGGATAAGACTGGTTGTGAGAAAATGAAATATGTTTTAACTCTAACAATTATACTATAATAAACGAAAGAGACTACAATTGTTTTAGTCTCACTTTTGTTTATTGACTAGAACATATAAATGGCTTGAGGCACTACTAAACAATAAAAAAGTGGCCCACTATTGTGTCTTTTATCCATTTTAATTTATTTTTGATGCTGCATGCAGTTTCTGAATATCTTTTGTAGGTTGTAATAAAATAGCCGTAGTGCAATTTTGCATGTATGTCAAGCGGTGCGTGACCTGATATGCAAATTTAATACCAAGGTGCCAAAACTGAATTCATAATGTTTCACATCTACAGAGCTGTTTAAGGCAGTTTAGAAATCAATGAATATGTAATATGAAGGTGATAAGACCTAAATAAAAACCCTATTTATCTACTATGAAAAGTATTTATACACAGAATATTTAGCATGAGCAGAAAATGGACAGTTTCCAATTATATGGTTTACATAAACAAATATTAAACCATGTGCTCAGAATAGATAACATAGCTAGTTCCTTTGCAGTATACTTTAAACTTTGGAAATGTTTACAGATGTGTTCCTTCTGAGTGTGTGCGTGTGTGTGTGTGTGTGTGCGTGTGTGTGTGTAGACTAAACTGAAGCAGCTTTTGAAGGAAACCTCTTTGAGGTCTCTTATTTATTTTGTAATTTACTGTATATAAGGTGCTTCATTATAGGTTTCTGTTACAGGCTTTCGGGTTATTAAAAATCAGTGAAATAACATACACATTTATGGAGTTTTTATGGTGAAATAAGGAACATAAATGTAACTGTAGTATAAATAAATAAGAATAAAATATTTTCCATCTGCTTACCTTTAAAAAGTAAAGAAGATCTCATTTCTGAAGTGCTTTCACTTTGGAGATCTCTCTCTGAATCAATGAACTGGTTATTTCTATGGGCTTGTCTAAAAAGTTAATCTATTAAAAATCTCAGGAGTATACCGACTTTTACTATTGTGGCAGATTGGCCTATCACTCAGCAAGCCTACTCATGTGTAGAGATGGACTGGGAATATAGACCTTGATTGATGGTAATCAGTCCATGCTTTATGACATTGAAAATACACAGCATCTCCCCAGAGAGCGAGAGTGAGAGCGTGTGTCTATTTGCGCAGAATGCGTTGTTTCCCAGCACCCTGCCAGTCAGTACAGAGAGACATTTATATCCCTTGGCGTGGAATAAGCTGCTGCAATAATGAATACCAGTGTGTAGAGCAATCAGCAAAAATGTAGGGGAACGGTAGGATTTGAAAGGCATCCATCATGCCATCCATGTGCCACCGATATTTGGAGGAGCTCAGCATTCACCTAGCTAGAGGCCAAACTCCATCATGACAATAATCAATGCATTAGACTGACAGGTGAAATAATGATTCTAAATAGACACTGATTGACCTTTGCACTTAGTCAGTGGTTGAGAAACTGTTGAAAACTCAGCCAACAGAAACATATTCCAATTAAGCCATGGGTTGATCTGAAACCAGCTGACATACTGGTTGGTTGTTGAAAACTGGTTGGCCAACAACTTGTTGACTTAACACATTGAGCCCTGTCAAAGATTGAAAGTTGGAATCGAATTGTAATGCCATATCTCCCTGACCAGAGGTAATTCTGCCTGTCATGGAGGTGGGTAAAAATGATGAAGAGTCTACTCCCTCTCCCTCCTCCCCAAAATGGCAATTGTTCTGGGACATGGCTGACTCCCTCTGAGAAGTGCATGATGGGTTGGTTTTGTGTTTCAGCTTCAGGGTCCTGCCTTTGTAACACTGGCGTGTTTATGACATTTTCTTTGCCTTGTGCCATTATTTATTGTCATCCAATTAGATATCAAAGATTAGCCAGGTTTATAGTAAGTAGTGGACGTTATTGGGACTCGGCTGTGTGCACGGGTCTTGGGTCTTCACAGTAAGGATTAAATCCCCCTCCCAGCGGAGAAGATGGCTCCAGGAAATCTATGTGAGGGGATATTCATGGAAGTTCCCCCCTCCCCCCCCCCCCACACACTCACTAGTTCCTTGTCATGGGTTCCATTCACAGTTTTCCTGGCACAATTCCTAGCTTTGGGGGGGGAGCGGAAGATTTTTCCAGAACACACTCTCCAATACAGCAGGTACCTGTGTCTCAGTTACCCTTTCACATGAAGCCAGAAGCCTTGTTGCAGAAGCCTCTGCTGAGCCTTTCACCTCTTTCTGTCAATACAGAGGCTGTGCTGCCTTTGTCTTGGTTCGGTAGCAGCTGTAGGTGGGATCCAGAGGGTAATAACCGATGTTCCCACTATTTTTTTTAATCCATGGGCAGAATAAATTTTGTTACGTGTACAAAAGCATATGCAGATGTGCACCACTACTGGTTGTGGGCGCTCTGCTAAACAGCTGGGCGGCGTTTGAATCTCTCCTGGGTGGCTGCTCAAGTAGGGATGTAAAAGAGTGGTCGATTAGTTGACTAACTGTTAAGCCCGGGCTTATTGGGTAGTTGAGTCAGCTACTCACATTCCCTCCTTCCCTTGCTGCCTCTATATCAGAGGGAGCGAGGAGGGCAGAAGCAGGAGCCGGTAGCAGGAGCCGGTGCTGGGGAAGGGGAGAGGACTCCCTCTATCAGAGACAGCAGTGCAGGGGCCAAGGAGGCTGCTTCATCAGCGCAGTGCAGAGTTGGGACCCCCCATGGACAGGAGCTGCTGTCACGAAGGAGCTGCTTCGCTGCAACAGCTCCTATCCATGGTGGGGGTCCCAGCTTCCCGCTGGGACTCCCCGTGGACAGGGGCTGCTGGACGAGGCAGGAGTTGGGACTGAATAGCCCCGGCTCAGTCCCAACCCGTGCTAGGTCCAGGAGTTACACCCGCGGCGGCTCTGCAGTTTGAATGTAGTAGGAGCTGGGCTGCCTGCGTGCCCAGCTTTTAACTGCATTTAAACTGCAGAGCCGTAGTTAGGGTAGCTTCTTCTGAGCACCTTCCCTCATTGACTAATCGTGTAGTTGATACAAATTCTATCGACTACACGATTACCCAGTTACCCACCTCTTCACATCCTTACGCTTAAGTGCTCAGCTCACAGGGAACACTGGTGATATCTAGAGCTGGTTGACCTCTCTTTCGCATGGATTGGAGCTCTGCCAGAAAATGCCCTTTCACTGGGAAATGGCATTTTGCCTTGGCGTGTATTTGGTTTCCAATTTATCAAGAATTTTCATCACTCCCCCACAGTTCACAATTTTGGTTTTTCATTCCAATTCAGAGCCATGTAAAAAAAAAAAAGTGAAAAACATTTGCCCTAGGATGGAAATTCAAATACCTAACCAGCTCAAGTAATAACTCATCATGGGGCTGTGTTGTCACACCTCAGATTTCCACGTGCAACTTAGTGCATGGGATAGTGCCAAAATAAATGGTCATTTCCTTTATCTAGCCTTTCCTCTTTTGGCCCTTCCTCAACTTCCTACAGATTTCCCTCTGCAGTCCCAATCCCTTTCTTACTATGGATTTCCCAGTTCGGTCTGATTTGGTCTTCATGTTAATATATTAGGGGGCAAGGAGGGTTTGTGGCATGCTGACCTTTCCCTGTGGACGTTCCGAGTTCCGCAAGCGCAGGATTCTTTCCAATCAGAGACCCTGATTTATAGCACATGACTCTGGGGAGGGAGGGACATTTCTGAACTTCGAAAGAAAGTTATACAGTCAGCATCTCCCCAGAGAGCGAGAGTAGGTGTGTGTTTGTACATGTGGCGTTGTTTCAGTCAGTATAGAGAGACAGTTATATTATTTGCCTTGGAATAAGATGTAAATGAGACAAAAAGATCCAGCTTCAAGGTTAGATGGAAGTACTAATGTTCACCAAACGAAATTTGCATTAAAACAGGCCATGTGGTATTGTGCAAAGCTACTCTTTGTGTCTTCAGTTTTTGTAACAACTTTTGTCCAACTCTAAAAAGGCCCAGTTCTTCAGTCTTTACACCACTAATACCTATCAAAGTCAATAGGAGTTTTCAATGCAGAGGGTTTGGGTGCTTAAAATTGATAGGAGCATTTTCCTATGATTACTACTTCTGAGAAAGGGCACATTTATATTAACAATAACATGAAGACCAAAGCAGCCCAAATTGGGAAATCCATAGTAAGAAAATATAACCTTCAACATATTTTATATCAAATTTATTTTTGATCCTGGACTTTGTTTACTTGCTTGTTCAGCTAGTATCCAATATGAAAATATCCAATATGAAAATAAATAAGGGACAACTAATCCCCTTCAGAAAGGATTTCTGTGAATGAGAATTCATAATTTTGTACTTACTTTTGGGTTTATTTTAGAGACAGTTGTATTGCATTTCAGAATATATACTTGTGATAACAATATTGGTACAAATAATTGTAAAACATTAAAAGTTATTTTTGTGGCAACTTAAATATCTTTATTTGCGATTTTCATATCTCTGACTTTTAAATCTGTGTCTTGTTGTGAAATCTGCAGTTCTTGCCACGACCAATGCATGAAATTTGTCATCTTAGTCTTTGTTATTTGCATGGAGCCCAATTTGTGATTATCAAACTGAGTTCAAAAAAGTGTGTATTTCTACAACTATGTCCTTAACACTGAAGCACTGTGGTTTTTAATCCTTCCGTCCAATGAAAGAGAGTGTGATTGGTACAAACCAAATTTGGATATTTTGACATTTATATTCTCTAGATTTCACTTTATTTTAAGTGTGTGGACACAAAGAATTCATTTGCTCTTACTGGAAAAGTACTTACCATAATGAATTCATGTGGTCTCCATGTGGCTGTCATATGTTCCTTTTTATACATATCCTGCTGTAATCCTGTTTCAATTACACTTTAATTTAGCATTAGTTATTGGACTCAGCATAAAGGTTACCCATTTTATGTGCATTCTCCAACTAACATTTCTCGCATTTAAAACAGCTAAGCTGTACATGAGAGCACTAAATATTACCAACAGCACTTCTGAAAAATTAACATAATTATGCTGCTCTACTGTCTGTCAATTCCTTTTTACTACTATACAAATTATTAAGAAAAACAATAAAGAAAAAGAGACAACTAGTTGGGAAGAATAAAGTGTCTTGTCAGGGTAGCAGATACATCTCCCCTCATGGAACTTTCAGAGGATATTGTTGTATAGAATAAGGATGTTAAAATGCGGTTAATTGACTAGTCGACTAGTTGATGGAATTTCCATCCACTAGTAGGTAGGCGCGTCCGCATTCTGCCTTTGAAATGTACAAGAGAGGAATGCGGGACTCTGCGTACAGCCGGGGCCAGCAGGAAGTCCTGCTTTGAAATGCACAACAGTCCCCAGCAGGAACTCTTGTGCATTTCAAAACCATGGAGCCCGGGGTCAGCGGGAGACTGCATGCCGCTAGGAGCCCAGGTCAGCTGGGGAGTCCCCAGCTGACCCTGGGTTCCATGTGGCACTTCCCTGGCCCTCCGCCCACCCCTGTTTAATTGGTTAACTGGTTAACTGAGGTTAACACAATGAAGTTAACATGATGTTTAATCAGTTAACTAATTAAATGGGATTTTACCCCCCTAATTTCCACCAGAGAATTTACAGGACTCATGCCAGATTGAGGGCCTTATCCAAAGTGATTGGTAGAGCCCTGCACAGATACAAAATTTGCATCCACATCCACATCCGTTTCCACAGAAATGAGCCGCAGCTGTCCAAATCCACATCCACAGATGCGGATTCCCATGGATATAAAGCAGATAGCCACTCATTTTCAGGGTTCTAGGTACAAAACATGTATCCACATCTGCACCTGTATCCACAAAAATGAGCTGTGGAGATCCATATCCATGTCCATAGAAAACCTACATCTGTGGATTTGCAGGGCTCTAGTTAATGGGAGTTTTTTCATGGTGCTGAATGAATACTTCACCATGGACTGCAGTGTGATAGGGGAGTCCGAGATATGTGACTCTCGGTTTTAAAAAATATAACAGTGGATAAATCTGCTCCATCTATTTATTATCCAATATTTATGAAGTAGGGAAGTGCCCTTGTTCGATAAGACTGGTGATGAATTTTCATAGGGTGTTTTAAACAAAAGTGGCTTCATGTCAAATTCATGCTGGAAAGGTCAACATTAGTTTACATCAAAGATTAGGGTTGTTGAACAATAACATAAGGTCATAATTTCAGCTTGTTTGAAGAGCTGCAGTGAACTGTTTGCCAGAGATTCGATCTCTGGTAAACAAGCCCCTCTAGGCCAACTTGGAAACGCTTGCAAACGGAGTGAAACTCTTTGCCTATTAAGTTCGGGATGAAAGGCAAGTCTGAATGCTGCCAGTATTTACATATAACAATTGCTTCACTTTTTTTATTTTTAATCTACGAGTAAAATCAGTCAGGAAGAGACAAAGGCCTGGTGAGAGTGGGGTGGGGGGAAGTCGTTAAAGAGAAACTCATGACATTTAGACCCTACTTTAATCTACTTTTACAGTTGCACGACGCAGCTGAAAACGATCGTATCTGACATTTGTAACGTGGCTTTTGTTGAAATACTTTAGAACCCCTGGGCTGGAGCCTCATGTGCCACCTGGATTCTTTGTACCAGGGACATCACTTGACAACTGAAACATGGCCTGGTCAGGAGGTGTCGTGACATGGCATGGGGAGAGCCTGTTCAGATTGTACGCCAGCATTCCCCGCAGGCCCAGTGTGCCACAGCTGATAGGAGGCCTATTACTGAGTTCAGACACTTTTTAGCTAGCGGGCTGCTCTTCAGGGCTGCTACCTGCGAGTGCCGGACATGTGTCCCTTCTTGAGGGTGAAGCTTGTAGTAGGCTTTCCTGCCAATGGTTTCCTATATTCTCTTGCCCCCAGCTAGGCTAAACATCATAGAGATTACATGAGTACACCACTTCCCATCATGAATGCACAGATAAAGAAATGCCTCTCTTCTTCATGCTCCAATAATGAATGTTCTTCTCTCCAAATGCTCTTAAAAATGTCAGCCTGCAAGAGCCTTAGGAGAAGTGTGTCTAGCACAGATATTACAATTGTTTACATTAGGGATGTGAACGGTTAACCGGTAACCGGTGGGGACTGCAGCTTCCTGCCTGCAGGGTGCTGCTCCAGTTGTGTAGGGGGCCCGCAGAGGACTGGGGATGCTCACATCTAGAGCAGCCCCTGTCCACGGGAAGGCCAGGTGCCCTGCAGGCAGGAGCTGTGTCGGGGTCCAGAGTAGCCTCTGTCTGCAGGGAACCTGGCCATCCGCGGACAGGGCTGCTCTGGCCGGGGCTGGGAGCCAAGAGTTGGTGGCAAGGAGCTGGCAGCCAGCCCCAACGTGGGGCTGGGAGCAGGAGTCCCATAGACTGGAGCAGTCCCCTACCCAGGATCCAACTTAGTTGGTTAACCAGTTAAATATTAATCTAACTGGTTAACTGATTAACCGGGATTTTACATTGCTAGTTTATATGTCTTTCCAAATCCATGCCCCCTGTGCATTAATCGGTTTGAATAATATAGCTTTCACGCTTTCACACACATGGATGCTATAATATTTCATTACTGATATAAGAGGCCAATGAGTCGCATACATAATGTCTAATTTGGGGCAGACTGGCTTTGAAAAATTGAGACTCACTTTTGTTTAACTCAGCTGAGGTCCGTTAGCTCCAAGTGAACTTTATTGGCACTTTGCTTCTTAAGGTAAAATACTAGGCCTCGGCGACTTATTGCAGCCTTAGAGTGCATGAGGACCAGGTGATAGAACCTAATAATGGGAATACCTGGCAATTACTTTCAGTTCTGGTTTTTAGTCTAACATTATTAGTGGTACTTTTTGTTTAAATTTCTTCATGTATTTCTATTCATTGTCCCACAGTGATGTGCTAATTAAAGACATAGAATGCCACAAATGAGCCTGTTAGTGATTTTGCAGGGACTAAAGTAGCGGTCGTTTTCTTTAGTGCCATAAAAATGCTATGAGATAACTTACATATTATATATTACATATAACATATATTATATGTAATAAACCAGCAATAAAGGATTCTGGACATTCTGACTTCACTAAAGAGAATTGCTTTTGTTTACTTTGGACTAAAACAGTAGTGTGAACCCTGGATTCTTAGTTTAGGTTCTATGGAGGAATGTTTTGTTTTCTTTGGGGGAATTGTTTGTTTATCTTGGCTTAGTTGTTTGTATGTTTGGGGGTTTTGTTTTTTGTCCTTAGAAGTAAACAGACTTTGAGACTTATTATAAATATTATTTTGTGGTCACTTGATATAGATGGGCACGTATGAAACATGAATGCAACTTTTGGTGTTAACCAAAATAGTCAAAATACTAAGTCTTTGTTCATCTCGGCAACAAACAGAACCCCCAGGACCAGTAAAGTCAATGAACTTAAAGTAGTAGAATTGTACTCAAAGTAGTAGCTCAAAGTAGTAGAATTGTAGGACTAGAAGGGACTTCAAGAAGTCATCTAGGGTATGTCTACAGTAGGAAATTATTCTGAAATAACTATTTTGAAATAACATGTCCACACTAAAGGGACAATGCCAAATTTCAAAATAAGCTATTTTGAAATTAGATCGAAATAAGATAGGCAATTTGCGTAGCTCAAATTGCTTATCTTATTTGGACCCACGGGTGCAGTGCAGCTGCAGCCTGAGAGAACCAAGTTACAGATCTTTTAGGGCTGGGTAGGTAGAAGCCAACATCTCCACTTGCAGAGAAAAGTTAATTAAAAAACAGTGCATAGCACTGAGCCCTTGTGTGTGTTCTTACTGCAATGGGGGCAACTTCATTCTCCATTTCTAAAGCTGCTGGGTATTTGTGAGACACATTACGCCATATTAAATCTGCAAGAGAAAGCACATCAAAACCCTCTTGTGTGTGTGCCCTAGCGTACAGGGCTGCAACTCTTCCATGAGAATCCCAGGGCCTTGCTTTTTATAAAAAGGAAGTAACTATGCTCGTGGATGGGACAGTAGATCCCTCATTGTGACATTCATTGCTCATTCAGAACTTCAGCTGGTATAGTAGGCAACCTTCATCCCCAACGTTGCAGATGGATGCATTAGTTCAGTTAGCGCACTGAATTAATTAGTGCTAGGATAAATGTAACAATACTCTGGATACGGAATCACTTAAGAATGCAAATTAAAAAAAATCTTTTGTGTCAATGTGCTGCTTTTTATTCACTCTCTTTTCCCCCGGCACAACATCCTCTGTGGAAAATGGGAAATTATGAGTTAGACTGAACAAGCAAATGCGCCAATGTAGTAACACCTTTCCTGCCACACAGGAAGCAGCATTTTAAAATGGATTTGGATTGTGTGATAATTCTGTGCTAATTTCCTACTTGGACAACTAGGAGATGGAGACTCTCCAATCTCATGCCAGATTTAAAGTCCTGATGTCTAGCCTGGTGGGAGGTACAGTATAGACACGAATAAATAAAGAAGTACGCTTGTAAAGTTGGATGAAGTAATTCTGGATAGTTTTGGCCCTGATTAGAAGGTCAATTGTTTTGAGCTATATGTCCATGTTTTCCCACATCATCTATTCTTAAGTCTGTGAAGTGTTGGGATTCCAGCTTGGAGCCTGATGCTGCAACTTGGTCCTTTTGAATTCCATAGGGTGACTCACCTGCGTAAGGACTGCTCACACAGGTGAGAATTTTGCAGGGTCAGAGTCTCGGTGAAGACACTAATTCCATAGTTAGGCTCACTTCAGTCTCACTTTCAATGATTCACATCAATTTACTCCTTTGAAGAGTCACATTCTGACTCCCAATGGGTCACAGAGTAAGATTCTGCTTTAAGTGGCAGAATCCGGCCCCAAAGAGACTAGACCCAATACCTTGCTAACTGAATGTATGTACATCTAGCAAAATGGAATAGGACAGCTTAATAGACATATTAATTTGGGTTCAGAAATTTTTAGCAGATGATCAAATGACTAAACAAACCATACAGGCATGTTTTTGAGCCATTGTATTTGGTACATGTGGAGGTCTAGCTTAATTAAACTCAGTCACATCATGCTTGAATATCTTACCTAACAACAGATACAAAAATAAAACTATTTTCAGATACCCTTAATAACCATTTTGCAGAGGAGAGAAGCCACAAGTTTTGAGCTTTAATCTGCATCCTTTGAAGTCAATGGCAAAACTCTGGTTAACTTCAGTGGTGTAGGACTGGTTCCTTGTTCTATTCCAGTACTTTTTGGTGACTTCCTAAATTCTGATTCACTTCTGCAGCATTATTTGAATATATCTGTGATTATGCATGCCAGAGCATGTCAAAATAATTGTATGGGGGACTATGCTGGGTTAAGGAGAATCATATTTAATGTTACTAATTTTCACATTATTTCACCCATAAAAATCTTTCTAGCAGCAAAACTTTTATTGCACTGTATTTCAGAGTCTCTAATTTATTCATGGGATAAATGTTTCATATAATGAATTTTCTAGTAAATGTATTCTGAAATTCATGCATAAGTAGGGCTTCTGTAAAACGGATCCAATTTTCTTCAAAGAGAGAGATTTCCCCCAGCTCCAGCTGAAAAGTTTGGAGGGCAAACCCTGTGGTTTTCTACTCTTCCAGACAAGGTTTCCTTCTTTTGTGAGGCATTTGGATCTTTAGCAGCTTTATAGAAATACTTGATGCAACTTAAATTTTGTGTCACTTTATATCTACGGTTCTTCACATTAATTAAATGTTTATTAAGATTTATTTGTTGATGGTGGGACTTAGTCTCTTTTTAGTGCTGAATAAACTTCCTTTGGAACCTTTTCCCTTTCTCCTTATTTGCTGCTAACTATCCATTTTCACTAGCTAGACATTGGCTATGTCTACACTGCACAGTTATTTTGGAATAAGCTATTCCAGAATAGTTATTCCGAAATAGCTTATTTTGAAATAGCACGTCTACACTGCAGGGAAGCCTCAAAATTAGTCCGAGGCAGGCTTCCCTAGTGCAGACGTGCTGTCTCGATATAGACCCCCAGGAGGAATAAGTTAGAATGGCCCTGGTGAGGGGCTATTTTGAAATAGCAGCAGTGGAGCATCAACACACACCTTATTTCAAAATAGCTACTTCAGAATAGGCGTTATTCTGCACAGAATGATGTTTACAGAAGTCAGAATAAGCCATTCATTATTTTGAAATTATTTCGAAATAACGGAATTGCTGTGTAGACACTCACATAGTTATTTCGGAATAACGGCCATTATTCTGAAATAACTTTGCTGTGTAGACACACCCATTGGTGGGGCAGTTTACTTTTAGATATTGTGTTAGTGATTAGGGAGTTCTGAACACTGACATCTTTGCCCATGTAAGGCAGCTTAGCGCAACAGTTCCCTTAGACTTCGAAGGTCCAGGGAAAAACATTCTTCAAATCACTAGTCTGAGGTCTCCTCCATACTGCCTCTGCTAATTGCTAATTTATAATTTGTTAAAATCACAGCTGTACAAGATATCCCAGTTGCCCAGAGCAAAACATCAGGCACTGGCAAGCAGCCATCTTGCATTGTGGGACCACGTGAGATCTGTGAGTGACCATGGAATGCTCATTCTCTGGGTCCATAGAGAATCAGCCAGCCATAGAATATCCCTTGCCAGCAAAACCAAGGATCAAGATCAGCTCTCTAGAAGCAAGGCGCTCGAATGTTAGTCATTGCTGAGGGATGTGATCAGAAATTAGATGCAGAGATTATGTCATCAAATGAAAAAGTGAGCAAGAGCCACTGGTCAAGTGGCTTCTCATAGTGACACCGCACAGCAGTCCTAGGCCATTTCTACAGTGAGTGACTAAAATGGCACCATTGCAGTTGATGCAGTAGCCTCAGTTTAGTGGGGGTACATCTAGCCTATGTTCTTTTTTCGAAAACAGATATGCAAATCCGGGGCTAATTTGCATATCTTATTCCGATTGCTTTTTCAAAGGTGTTTTTTTTGAAAAAGAAAGCAGTTTAGACAGTTCTTTTGAAAAAAAAAAACCCAACCCTTTTCTCGAAAGAACCTTGCCCACCTCATTTTTTGAGGAAGAAGGGTTCTTTCAAAAAAGGGATTTTTTCTAAAGAATTTTTTTCTTAGATTTTTTCTAAACTGTTTTCTTTTTCGTAAAAAAAAAAACCACTTTCGAAAAAGTGACCAGAAGAAGATATGCAAATTAGTGCCACATTTGCATATCTCCTTTTGAGAAAAGAACGTAGTCTAGATGTACCCTGGGTCTAGTGAAGATGTGCTAAGTTGATGGGAGACGTCGCAATAAGAGGCAGAAGCTGTGTCGCCAGGCGAGCATCTCCTGTTGATATAACATGGTGTGAACACGGCTGTAAGCTGAACTTATATCGACTTAAGATACATATGTAACTTAATGATCATAATCTAGATTGATTTAGAGTGTTAAGGTAGAAAAGATAGTCACTGTGAGAGACTAGCTGTGATTTGTTGCAAAGGAGCGGAGGAAAGGGGCAAAGTAGGGGAGGTGTAGGTTGGTTATTAGGAAAAACTATTTCACTAGGAGGGTGGTGAAGCACTGGAATGGGTTACTTAGGGAGGGGATGGAATCTCCATCCCTAGAGGTTTTTAAGTCTTGGCTTTACAGAGCTGTGGCTGAGATGATTTAGTTGGGGTTGGTCCTGCTTTGGGCAGGGGTTGGATTTGATGACCTCCTGAAGTCTCTTCCAACTCTACGGTTCTATGATTCTAAGAAGGTGCCTCTAACATGTACTGCCCTGTAGACAGTAAAATTGTAGACAATGCTGATCTTGACTAATAAAATAAAATTATGGCAGGGACATTTGTCCTCAAGTTTTCAGAAGTTACTGCCACTCAACTTGGTTACTAATGAAATACAACAATGCAAATTCACTTTTCTGCCCTGCTGCATAGAAATACACAGTTGTCTTCATTAAGCTACACATTAATCAATAGCAACTGACCACTCTATCTGAGATACCTCAGACAGTGGAGAGATATTTGCTCCACAGAGCTCATCTTCAGGACTACCTAATGATGATCACAGTAGTAAAACATGTGGGACCAGGTCCTAACTTTGTAGAAACTGTCACTGCTCTGTAACATCGGTCTATTTACACCCCCTGGGAGTCTGGACCCCAAAGTTTACTATCAACAAATAGTGAGGCGTTGATGCTGCATTCACTTCAGTGTGAGCAAGATAAAGCTTAGGCAAATTCAGAGAAAAGGCCAATTTAGTCCTCATTAATGAGTGGCTGGATGAAGAGGACATTTATAATCTAAATAGGCTTAATCTCCCTGTGGCCCTTTTGCAGGGCTTTGTTTTAAGTAAATGAGTTAATCTCAGCCTGTTCGAGGTTTCTGTTTTAATATTTCTTTCAGGGTATGGAAATCTTAGGATGTGAATCTTTGAGTGACCAGATAGAAGCAGGTTTAAAACTGCTACAATCTAATTGATATATGCTGCCATCAATTTTGACCCAGGTAATAGCACAGCTAAAACAATTTCAAGTGGGTCGAAACATCCCTGGAGTACTTACTGCAGCGATATAAAAATCTTGAAGCAATGTGTCTTAAGTCCTGTAAATCATGTTAGACTTAATGAAACCTTCTGCAAGAGCATTCCATATCTGTGATGCATTTAACTGCAGTCTGTTGATGTCTTGTATCTGGTTTAAGAAATATTTAAACTTTTGATGAAGTGCAACAGCCAATGGGGGATGAAAAATGCGTAGGCCAGGTTTTTTTTTTTTTTATGGTTAATGGCTTATATATTTAGATTCAAATAATTAGAAAAGAAATCCCCTAAATCCTTTGGACTCCATACAATTACTTTGATAGTATTTTTACCCTCAGGGATTTTTCTTTTATGAAAATTCTGAGGCTAGAGGTACATCGTGTATTTGTTTCAGTTGGTTTGATAAAATTGAACAAGACCAGCTTCAGACGCATGTTGTTTCAGTGTATAAACTTTGTCTAGCTACATAGAACTTTATCTAGTTCTACTGAACTAGAAATGTCCTTTGTGAGGGAGGCAACTAGATAATTGTAACAGACAGCAAACAGGTGAGACTGCGAAACACGTTGACCATTGGTGAGCAACCTGTGGCCTGAGAGTCGCGTGTGGCCTATTGGGGTTCCACCAGCAGCCCACGTACCCCTTCTCTGCTCCCTTCCCCCACTCTTCTTGCTTACTGGGGCACTGGACCCCTGCACTTTCCTACTAGGATGTTAAGTAACGGTTAATTAGCTAATCAAATAGTTGATAGAATTTCCATCGACTACTCGATTAGTCGATAAGGGGGACACTCGCTACTGCCACTGTAGCTCTGCATTTCAAATGTAATAACTGCTGCTTGGTTCTTACAATATTAAAAGTGCAGAACCACAGTGGGGTTAGCTCCCAGGGGTAGTGCAAGCTGAGACTGAGCAGTACTAGCTCACACCTACTCCGGGATCGCTGAGGCTCTGACTCCTTTGCCCCCCAACCCCACCATGGAGATGGTGCTGGGGGAAATGGCTTTTAAGCTGCCCCCCCAGCACTGGCTCATGCTTCCCCCTCCCATTTGCTGCCTCTGATACAGAGGCAACAGCGGAGGGGGAGAAGCTATGCTTATTGGGTAGTTGACTACATTCCTAGTTGCTTACATCCCTATTTCCTACTCCTCCCTCACCCTCCTAGTCCTTTTGGGGTATGTCTAAACTACACCCCTCTGCTGACAGAGGGATGTAGATTAGGCACATTGCTA
>JANRFK010001158.1:7453798-7473191 GCA_030068395.1 Apalone spinifera | reverse complement strand
ATTGGCCTCATTGGCCTCCCACAGTGGAGACAGTGCAGAAACTTCAATTAAGGTGTGTTGACTCCAGCTATGTAATTAATGTAATTAGTGTAGCTGGAGTTGTGTATCTTAATTCTACCTTCTCGCATCACGAAGACATGACCTACGGGGAAAAAAACATATATTGCAAGATTGGAGGTAGAATTTGGCAACTCTGTTTCCTCACCTAATGACAATCAGCTTAGCTCTAATGAAGTCAATGGAATGGCTGGAGCTAAGAATATGCCTCCCTTTAAAATGGTCACTGTTTTAAAATAAGACCACAGATGGCCTGATTCTGCTCCCTTTATTGACAGCAAGTAATATGAGTAGTTCTGTTGGTTTCCACATGAATGTGGCAGAATCTAGCTTTAATTATTGTATTTTAAATGAACACTGCATGGTTTTAGTAAGTTATTCAAATGTTATTGTTTCACGGGCAGTTCTGACAGGCGTTGGCATGTTCAGAGAGGTGAGATGGGGGAGAGAGAAGCTTCTATTTAATGAAAACAAACATTTCACATATAATGCTTCCCAGTCCTATAAATCTTCAGCTGCGTAAAAACAGACCTCCTGTCTCCAGATTCTAGGCTTATGCTTAGTATTTCGCTATCTCACTGAATTGTGTCTTTTCAGACCCTTTGGAAGCAGTAAATCAGTGGTTCCACAAACTCTGATTTCTTGTCAAGGAAAGGTTTCCCCTCGAGTTCTGCTTGTAGACTTTAAAAATACTGACCTGGCTCAGCCTCCTCAATTCTGGAAGGGTCAGAAAGGAGAAGCGGAGACCTCTGTGTTCATAACACAAGAGATCACATACTGCAGATGCCTCCTGACCTTGTTGATAAGGACTTTCAGAAATGACTGACAGCGCCAGCCATCAGTGGCTTTCTCACACTGCTATTGAAATTCCTTTTCTACGTGGGCCACACCGTCACACTACATCCAGTGTCATTATTAAACAAATCAGTGACCACTGATTTGGGGCTTTAATATGAAATTAGAGAAGTGAGGCAAAGGAAAGAGTTATATGGACTCCTAATCCAGGCGCTCTCCACTGAAGAATTACTCACTACCGTATATTTTCTATTGCTTTGTCTAGTCCTTACTTGAAATATTAACATTTTCCTATATCAATTTGTCAGCTGCAGGGCTAACTGCACCTTTTCTCTCTCTCCAGTCCTCTCAGGTGGCAGGCCTTTTGCCTTTACATCCACTAAGATGGACGTTTGTACCTCTCCCACTTCTGGTGTAGACAATCTGCTCCAGTAATCTGTATGTCAGTCGTGCTTACCTCGCAGATCTAAACTGAATCTGTGCACAGCTGTTCTTCCTTTTGGAGTGTTTGTAACCAGGGATATACCGCTATAGTCCCTTTGTTCCACTCTTCTAGAAACAACTGGCCTGGTAGGCTCATTTGGAGATTGAGACAAATGGCTCTGGCATTGTCCCTTAACAGTCCACAAGTGTTTGCCAAGGCATGACTTATTTTGCGCAAGTCGTCTTCCTTCTTCTTAACCTGTCTTTCCTGATCCCATTAAATTAAACCAATATATACATATTGTTAACATCCCGAGAATCAGGTCAACCTATGTTATTCGTAACTCCAGTTCCATCACAGTCTTGCTGCACTCACCTCTATGCTGAGCAATACAGTGCTCATTATTCTGTGGACAGTCGGTTCTGAGCTTCTTTCAGATATCTGGCCATTTGTGTTAGAATGGAAGCTGTTAGATCTGGCCTTGGACAATAATTTTTGTAGGGGAGCAATTTCACCTATTTTGGTAGTGGTTCCTGGGCGGGGCATCAGGCAGAAGGGGCGGGGCCTAGGCAGAAGAGGCGGTTCCCTCTAGGCACCCTGTGCGGAGGAGGAAGGGAGAGAGGAAATCTCCCTCGTTGTACCAGGGGTACACAGAGCCCAGAGGGAACCACCAGCCATTTTGAACAGCCATCCCGCTGATGCCGGGAGGACACTTCACGCACCTGCCCCCAGGCACTGATTGGCCTTCGGGGGGGAGCATGCAAAGTCTCCTGCCTCCCCTTGCTGACCTTACAGTGGCACACAGCACCTAGAGGGAACCCCCAGCTGTTTTGAACTGCTGGCGGTTCCCTCTAGGTGCCACATGCCCCTGGCGAGGGGAGGAGACTTCACACGCTCCCCAAGCCCCAACTGGCCTTAGAGCAGGGGCGTGTCAGGGCAGGCCATGGGCCAGATCAGATAGCTTGGCAGGATGGATTTGACCCACCAACTCTATCGTGCCCACACCTGTGCTGGATGCTGAGCCCTTATAAAAAGCTGACTTGTGCAGATGTCCACGTGACGTTCATGTGTGAGAAAAATGGTCGGATTTTCTGGATAAATCCGAGATTTTTTTCTCTTTGATGCCACGTGAGCTTCTCTGCTGCCGATTGGTCAGGTAGCAGTGACCGCGCTGCACTTGTCTCACCCAGGGTAGCTGTATTTATTAATTGATAATGGCCACTTATGGCCAGTCAAAATGCTACTCCCCGCACTTACCCCGATCCACAAGTGTCACCTCTGTCTTGTCTGAGTTGAATCGTAGCCAGATTTGCAAGGGGTTGCATAAATGGGTAAGGTGCCATTCAGAATGAGAGAGGGGAATCAAAATCTAGCTCTTAATATATGGGGGGAAGCGGAGCCGACACCCTCTGCAGGTCCCCGGACAACTGCGGCTCCTGGAAGGGGCAGGACTGAGGACAGCCGGCTCTCATTGCTGCGCAGAGTGCAGCGCGCCCCCTGAAGCCCTTAGCGCTGCTCAGAGCGTGCGGCCTGGCACTCCGGTGTGGCGCTCCAGCGGTGATTTCATTGGCAGCGGGCCCCTTTGAATCACCGGGGCAATTATCCTCCCCCCCACCATCAGCAGGCCCGATGTGGGGGCCAATCTCTCTCACATTCTGGGGATGGAGATAATGCCTTTCTCAGAACATAACAGCATAGTACACTCCCACCTCACTTAAAAATAACCGCAGGATCTAATCATAGGCAGAAAGCATAATCCCTTCTAAAACCCATGTGAAGGGAAGTCTCTCGCATTCAGCCACTGTAAACAGTAACCTCTTACCCCAATCCCGTCTCTGTACCCCCTCCACAATCTCTGTCCCCGTCCCTACTTACAGTATCTATCTTTATATTTTCTGTTACTTTACTCCCCCTGCAGAATATTAATCATCTGGCCACTATTGCATTACACTCAATAAATGAGCAGTCAGTCTTATTTAAAAAAAAGCCCATTTTTTGGTCTGTGTTTAATATTTTCCTTATTTTATTACTAGACGCTGGGTAGCCACTGTTTGCACAAATTTTTGTAGTTAGTGAAAGAAAATAATGACTTAAAAATAAGTAAATGAATATAAAATAATATTTTTTAAAAAACCTTCCTTTTTTTTTCTAAATGTATGGGCAGGGAGAAGGAGAGAAGAAAGATAGAAAATTAGTTCTTATATGTTTAAAGAAAAGTACTGAATTATAAATCATGTTTTGCAAATGAGGAGGTGTCATGTAATGCCTGTGTTTGTAAAAGGAGCCAGTGCCAGGCCTGGAGGAGAAATCAGGTTTCTTGAATGAAATCCTCTCCTGGACAAACTATTCCTTTAATGGGATGAAATGTGTGCACGAGCATTTAATTCACCAGTGTTCACATCAGTCTTATGAATATCCCAACAGTTTGCTGACTTTGTTTCCCAAATAAATTCTCTTTTCGTGAAATGAGTTTTATGCCCCATGCTAAATTAAACGTGCGTTGTGCTATTAACGACTCCAAAAGATGTGTAAAAATTATTTGTGAGCAATGTTTGGACATGAAGATAAGCAGATATCTGTCGTGCAGTCCTTAATCATTCACAGACGAACCCTTATTGACAATGTCAAGAAAGACTGATGGCAATGTTAGTGAGATTTGCAATTTATTACTTGCTTAGGTTTTCTAGGAAAGCCGCTTGGATTTACTGAAGAAGACATAAATTTTTAACTATAAAGTTTTAATCTGTTCACAAGCAACGAAGCCAATCAGATTTCTAAATGGCAATACTATAAACACGTTATGACTGCGAGCGATTAACTCCTACACCTGCATAACCACCTCAGAAGAGGCTTATGTCTGCAAATAAGCCCACATAGAATTAGTTAAATTTGAGTCTGAGGTTGAACTTTGACTGGTGCAGCTACTACAAAACATAGTGGAAAATGTAACCAAATTATTACAGTCCTGGAAAATGTGAGACTAATAGCAAGCTCCGTTTGGTTATATAATGCAGACTGACAGTTGGCATAGACTCAGTGCATTGCTGAGCCCCAAAATCAACAAGTTTGTCTCTTGACACACGCAGGGCTGGGAGAAATTGTTCACTTCGGACCAGAAAACAGCTAGTGCTGTGAAGTTTCTAATCCTTCTGTGAAGTCTGTCCCGCCGTTTGGCAAGGTTCAGCGTCCTTTCTTTTAATTCGCTATCTCCTACAAATTATAATAATTGAAAACACATTAGGAGGGAGATGGGGAATGGAAAAAGCTAAGCAGACAATCACCTTGTAAACATCTTGTGATGGTGATGGCTATTAAACGGGAACGCTCAGTACCAACTGAGGCCCAGGCCAGCTTATCCAAGCAAATCAATGCAAGTTAATCTTTCAGTGTCAGCTGGCTGAGTTTTGGGCTAGTGATGAATGCCTTGACTGGAAAGATGAAATGCTGGAATGCCAGGCAGTGCTCTGACAGCTACAGATGGTGCCAATTACTGCCAGTAGAGCCCGTCCTGCTGTGAGCCCAAGATGTCTGATTTGTGGTCACAGAAAAATGAAAAAGAGGTTTCCCAGCTGGGCCTGTCACCTGTCCTATATTGCTCCATAGCAAGAAGAGTATTCATGTTTTAAAATCAAATTTCTTTGTATATTTATGCTAATGATACCACCAAGCTAATTACCAGACAGATGCCGTGCAAAAATGCAGACTCCAACAGAAAAGAGAGTTTTCCTTCTCAGTAAACTTTAGGAATAATACAGAACTTAGACTAAAATACACCATTGGGGGGTATCGGTAATCACCATTTTTAGTAGGTCAGGGAGGCATTCTTTGCTTTATTCAGCTCTGTGAAGTCAAGGTGGATTTACCAGAACAGAATATATCCCGCAGTCTGCGGCTCCATAGAATACTAAGTTCAACAGGCGTTTGAATGCTAACCTCAGTCTTTGTTTTTCATTGTGTATTTTCGCTTTTCCTTGTTTGTTTTCATGCTCCTTCTCTTTCCGCTTCAAGCCAAGCTATGCAAAATTGTCATCTATTGCACTTCCCCATTATTTCCTGCCTCTGTGATATTTAAAAGGATTAGACTAGACATCTGTGATCTGTAATTGGCTTTTTCCATGAAAGGGGATCAGCTATAAGAACTTAAGCAACCCCTGACTTGTTTTACTTGTGGTACTTGAAAGCCTTCTGGACAGAGCACCTTTGCTGCAATGAGTTAACGCCAGGTTTTTCAGCGTGTGAGCGGGGCTTTATCCAGCTCTCCACTTTGCTGTTGTCGTTCTATTCACCATTATTTTATTAACTCCAAAACACCAACTTTTTTATTAAAATATATTTTACACTAACTAGTCCCAGCTTTGACTTGCTTCAGTAATTCTGCTGTGGCACTGTACTCTGGAAAAAGGTTGTTCACTGAAAGATGTTTCGAGACGGATTTTATTTTATATATTCAATTAACAATACCATGGTAATTATCCTTATTGGAGCATGAAATAAAAGTCTGTCTCTTGTTCTCTGTACTTGGAATTAGTTTACCGGGATTGCCTAACTCTTAATAGCTAGTAGGTTGGAGGGGGCACTATTTTCCATTTTATTAGACCCAGCCTTCGCTAATGGAGCTATTTTGCCTGCAACTTCAAACAAATGTTTAGCAAATTTTAGAATCCATTTAACAATAATAGTAAATCAGAAGACAAATTGCACTATAAAAATAACCCCTTGCAGCAGCTGTGAAGTGGAGTGGGCCAAAGTACCTTCAAGGTCCTGGCTTGAATTGTAGTCCTGAGCAGATTGTGTTTGGTGGTTTCAGATAAGTGCTTAGTTGCCAGTAGCCCACATTATAATTCTACCGTATAACTTGGGAGGATTTGTGATATGAGCTCCAAATGGTCATGAATGCAAAATGACATACTTTTGAACGAGTGATATGTATATTAGGGGCAATAAATTGAGAAACAGGAGGCAGTCTTTGCGTTCCAAACTTTTTGCAGCACGCCTTCTGTGTGCACAGGGTTAAGGCTGCTGTAAATCTGTGTTCGTGAAAATATCCTAAGCTCTCACTGTTGTAGGTGCTGTTCAAACACAGAACAAAAAGGGTCCCTGCCCCAAAGTGTATGCAATCTATGCTCAGTTTTCTGCCCAGCAGCACTCTTCTCCTTTGTTTTATGAAAATTGAATCAATTGCATTGAAAATAGCATAAGCATGAAGGAAATTAAGAGGCATAATAATAATAATAGGAAGAGCCACAGGAACAAATTATCTAGGTAGCTGGATACCCTAGGTTCATGTTTGAGTACAGTAGTAAAATTTAATCTATAGGCACTTGCGGCTGTGAGTTTTATAGGTGTGACAACATGAAGTGAAATTGTTTCTCAAGCACATTTTTGGCATCAAAGTAAAGGTGGTAAAGTAGAGAAATGCTACAGTTGAGACTAAATCCTGCAGCTGCTCCAAGTGCAAAATGCCTGTTGACATCCACTCCCCGTCTGCTGTTGTAGCCGAGTGATGCTGGTGATGGTTGGAAGCGTGGCATACCTGCTATTTCACCCAGGCAGCTGCGTGTGACATTTGTGTCATTCTTATTTGAAAGTGCAAATTACTTGCAATATTTTATTTGCTCTCCTTTTTTTCCTGATCAGATAACTGTTAAAACCAAATATTTAGACTTTGCTACCTGGAGCCCCAGCTTCTGAGAGAGAAATTATTTCTGTTGTTTTCCGAACAACTTTTTCATTTCCTGACTGCTGGGAGAGAAAGGATAAAACCAGTAAATGCCACAACCACCGGGCCCCTGAATGCAACCTTTTCCAGGGCAGAGACACTGTTTTATGTAATATTAAACCTGGGGAGATACTTAACCACTTTGCCTCAGTGCAGCATGTCTAATTCTTGGCACAACTGAGAGTATTCGTGTTTCATTCAGCTTGGCCACCAGCCAGCGTGGAGACTCTATTTTCATTTTTAAATTTCACTTGGCAGATCCTTAAAAGTCACTGGAGAACTTTGCTTGGGTAATAAAAAGCAACTTTTATTGAAAACTAATTATTTTTTCAGCCTCCTGTGCCAGCTGTTTAAAAATGTTGTGGTCACATTAGTGCATACTTTAATGACAGAATTCTAGAAAAATGCAGAGCCTCTTGTGAAAAGTTTCTAGCAGCAGCTAATAAGCCCACTCATTTTCTGCCACCTCCAAATCTGTTCAAATACACGGCTAGGTTTTAGAAATAATTGGATTTCAATTAAGATAAAACGCACAAAATGCCAACATAAAATGTTTGTCTTTTGAGCGATCGATTAAAAAACCTTGAGGCCAGAAGATTTCGATAAGTATTTGGGGGCCTAGGAGGATTTTCAGAAGCACATAGGTGGGATTTAGGCACTGAAGCACTTTTTAAAAATCTCACCGTTTCCAGGGAATCCTACTTGGCAGCAATCTGCACTGTTAGGCACCTAAGTGCCTCTGAAACTCTGCCCCAAAGAAGCGAAGGGGGTCCTGGTATCTGTTCCTCTGCACAACACATAGAATCTCCTCAGTAAAATAGAAAGGGCTGTCCAGCAACAAGGGGACAGAGGAGCCAGAAATACGGTTGCCTGACAACTGTTGTTTTGGGTGGGAAGAGTTTTGGGTCTCATGGAAGGCACAGGGAACTATTTCCATCCTCTCAGAATTTGGAGGTGGAGGGGGGGAGCAGAATCAGTGATGAAAGGAACCCTAGGATGTCCTGCTATTCCGCCAGCTTCAGTCCCTGGAGGACCAGTAAGAATTATACTACCATTGTCTGAAGCCCCCACAACAGTGGAGCAGCAGGCAGACAATGTATTCTACAGGGTCCGAAGGTGGGGATGTGCGTGGGGAACAGTCCCATGAAGGTATCATTATCCATTTCTACTACCTGAAGTGGATTCTCCTGTTTCATAAGTGGATGTGCCAATCTGATTATTTTCATGTTAAACTATTTTTATTATTTAGAAGCTTTGGGGGTAGCCGAGATAGTGTGTACAGAAAAAAACAACCAATGGTCTGGTAACACTATATAGACTAACAAAACATGTCGATGGTATCATGAGCTTTTGTGGGCACAGCCCACTTCTTCAGATGACAGGAGTTTTGAGTTTAGGATGTGCAGACCCAAAATAAATAGGAGAGAAAGGGGGATTAGCTATATCTGAAGTCCGAACAGGCAGTAGTAAACACATCCATTCCTAATGCCAGGATAGAGTATATATGCCTTATTTATATTGACCTGCGATTTCTATTTAGAATTTAAGTTCTTTGTCATCCCTTACTCTTTGTATGTGTAGTGAGTATATGTTACAAAACTGCCTCTGCAGAACACACAAATGATCAGAGCTCCTAGCTACAGAGCAGCCGGGAAGCTCTGTCATTCAGTTCCTGGTGTGTCCAGCCAAGATGGTGACCACATGTGTGTACAGCACAATGGGTTCTTGATCTTGGTTGGTACTTGCTTCTTGGAGCTACCATAATCCAAAATGTGATAATTATTTATTATAATCTACACAAAGAAAAAGTGTGCTCTCAGGAAAAGCATAACATAAATTTGTATAAAGAAATGAAAAAACAGGAGATATAGTGAAATAGTTTTCAGTGCACATATGAGAGCAAGAGACTCATAGATCCGTTTTCTTTGCAACCCCGTTTCTAAGAGTTTCAAAGCCTCAAGAGACAATGGGAGATGTATTTCCTTTGTATACCTGCTTCTTCCGACTTCCCTTCCTATGTACTTCCTGCATGACCTAATTTCCTCCCCAGAGGAAGCATTTCTTGCAGCATCCAACATCACCTGAGGCATCATCATTCTTAGTGCAAGAACTTGCACAGCATTTGGCCAGGCAGACATTACTTCAGATTAAAGACTGGTCTGAGCCAAAACCCCGGGGTTCAAACACCTTCAAATTCTAGGAGTTACATCCAAAGTACAGCTCAGTCCTCGCTCTTCTTCATTTCAGTCTTATCTAGTTACCGCTTCAGGTATCCTTGGGCAACCAGAAGCTATAAAAGATATACTGGGTACAGGGTGAGGAAGTTCCATAGGTGAATAGTCACATTTTGATTAGCTAAAGTTACGCTCAGTTTCCTGAACCAATTTATTGTACACAAAAAGTATTATTCAAGGGACAAGAACAGTTTTGCATCCTGACTTTCTAATGATCTATTTCTCAGTATATTTTTCATGTAATTACCTCCTGCCTATCATACAGCCTCATAAAAATCAACATGTTGTATGTGCATAAGTTAAATATTATATACTGATTGGACCTCCCTGGTTTGGCACCCTCAGGACTTGACTGGCCCTGAACCTGGGAATTTGTAGGACCAGAGGAAGTCATCAGTGGCCCAGAGCTCCACTTTCTCCCATCTGCCCTGCTTTCCCCCCAGCCTCTGGGGACTCAGCTGTCCCTTGACCCTCTCTAGTGTGACAACGCTCCAGGCTCAAGCCTGCTGTTTTATTTCCCCAGTGAGTGTTCCCATGGGTTTGCCAATTATTCTGGACCAGTGGTGTTGCTGGACTAAGGAAGTCCAAATTACGGAGGCTGCTAGGGTTGCCAGGTATCCGGTATTGACCCGGACAGACCAGTATTTTCACCTCCTGTCCGTAAAAAAAATCCAGAAAATACCGGACACCTTAAATGTCTGTTATTTTCTGATTTTTTTCCCGGCCAGGGGGCAAAAATATGGGACTGTCCAGGTCGATACCGGACACCTGGCAACCCTAAGCAACCAGGCCCAGCCTGCCCCTTCCCTCCTTACCTAGTTCTGCAGGGGAGCTGTCTGGTCCGGAGCAGGGAGAAAAGGCAGAAAAGATGGCTGCTGCCTGTTAAGAGTGGCGCTCTTATTTTTTTTTTTTCCTTAATAACTCTCAGGGTCCTTTTTTTTTTTTTTTCTCTCAACAACTTTGGTGTCTCCCCCTTCTTTTTTTTCCCCAGTGGTTTTTTTTTGGGGGGGGATGAGGTGGGAGTGAGTTCGATATTTTTGGTTAAACCATCTGGCAACCCTAGAGGCTGCAACCCCCCTGCCACTCACCTGCAGGGCTGGGGCACGCAAAATCTAATAGCCTGGGCCCCCCAGGTTCTGGGGTGCAAAGGAAATGTGTGGAGTGACTTTCTCCTTCTCAGTTAGGGGCTTCTCACTTTGCTTCTCACTTGTTTGTGGCCCTTGACTGATTTTTTTGTGGGCCAATGGCCTCCCTACCCAAAAAAAGGTTCCCCGCCTCTAGTCTAGATTATCCCTGATAGATGTCCATCTAACCTGCTCTTAAATATCTCCAGTGATGGATATTCCACCACCCCCCTAGGCAATTTATTCCAGTGTTTAACCACCCTGACAATTAGGAAGTTTTTTCTAATGTCCAACCTAAACTTCCCTTGCTGCAGGTTAAGCCCATTGCTTCTTGTCCTATCCTCACAGGCCAAGGAGAATAATTTCCCCCTCTCCTCCTTCTAACATCCTTTTAGATACTTGAAAACTGGTATTATGTCAGCTCTCAGTCTTTTCTTTTCTAAACTAAGCAAGCCCAGTTCTTTCAGTCTTCCCTTCACAGCTCATATTTTCTAGACCTTTAATCATTTTTGTTGCTCTTCTCTGGACCTTCTCCAGTTTCTCCTCATCTTTCTTGAAATGTGGTGCCCAGAACTGGACACAATACTCCAACTGAGGCCTAATCAGTGCAGAGTAGAGTGGAAGAATGACTTCTCATGTCTTGATAAATTACTTCTCATGTTCTTCATAAATCTTTCATTCCTCCTTTTTGAGACAATTTAGGTTACAGTTGAGTTCATTTTTCTTTTTTAAAATTGTTTTCAGATAGATTGAATATCCATTTTACCTATTTTCTTGCATTTTAAAATCTAAGCAAGTAATTATGGAATATAAATCAAAGTATTGAATTCGCTTGCCAAGAGAATAGGATCCTAGCAAATAGTTGTGTCATGGATACAAGTGTAAACCTTTCAACTAGTGTTTAAATGTGTGAATTTCCAGCTGGCTTCCCTGTCCATAAAATGGGCCAGAATAATGCAAGTAAAAATGTGTTTTTCAAAAAGGGGATAATTTATAGTGGCTGATTTAATTTTGTGCAGTATGACATTTTCTCCTAGGAAACTGAGAGATCCAGGAAGCAAATGAACTGCTTTAAGGTGAACAGGGAAGAAACAAAAAGTACATTTTAATGAGACATTTACAAATTGTGCTGCACACAGAGAAAGCCCTGGTATAGTAACACTTTGTCACTGAAAATATTGCAGATGTCTTTCTTCCACGTTTGTCCTGAAGCACTGGTAGTACAAAATGTACAACCATAAGGCCAATTCCCGTTATGCAGACAACACAAGGCATGAGTGCGGGATTCAGAATTCATCCCATAATAAAAATACTTGATAGGGCATAAAAGTAAATGCTGTTAACAATCAATTCCTTGCATGCCGCTGCATTGGTGGTTTCCGGAACGGCTGCTCAGAGGCTGGGGGAGGTTAAAAAGGGGAATCCCAGTGGAGATGAAATCCATGTTCGGTGTTAACTGCCTCTCCCTAGATGTGCCTTTCCCCAGCATGCCCGTGTTTCAAACAGCAGGGGAACGCCAGTGAGTACATTCAGCCAATCCCTGGGGAATTCTTCCCTGGGGACCAGCACCTTCCAACTCACTGACTGACAGGCAGCTTGAGGGAGGTCAGCCTGCGAAAGCTGTATATTCAAAAAACACACTTCTACCTGCACATTACTGATCTCCCTCAGACCCAAGAGACCGGCTGCTACTCCACTCTCACAGCTGACTCTGTTGATCTTGTCCAAAAGGAAGTTTTGATATACTCCTTGTCAAATATCCTAGGCCTGTCACTGCATGCAAACAAGGCCCACTGCATATCTTCACTGAACAGGCAGAGGCGTGCCTGGTATATATAAGCTCCACCTGGCTGACCTCAGTGAAGGGGCCTGTCTGTCATCCAGAGTGTTATTAAAGAAGCAACAGGCTCAAGTGGAACCAAACAGAAAAGAAAACAGAGGAGGGGGATCAATAAAGCACTCACATAAGAATCCACATGCTAGGGGGATAGATACTTAAAAACAAACACACCTCTTTTGGCTTTGGAAATGTACCCTATACTGCCTGACACCCTAATGCTTTCCTGTGCATCACTTGAACCTTGAAACATGCCGTACTTATGCTGGTAATTTATTTGCATAACTTTCCTTCTGCACCCCTCTGTACAGGATGGCAGATGAAGGCTAGCTGATATAAAGGTGATCTTGACAGTGTTTTCGGCAGGTGATGCGCTGTGACTCCTGACAGTTATGCTGACTGCTATTGTCTCGTTGTTTCCTTGTACTTTTAATTCACGGAACACACTGTTGTCACTTTTCATTCCGGTGGACTTAAAAAAATGCAGATAAGCACCAATGTCATATATATTCATAAAACTAGATTATTCATCATGTAATTATAAATGTTTTACATTTTTGGCTGCTGGGGTTTTTTTGTTTGTGGGTTGGAGAGCTGCCATCTTTTTAATATACCAGACAGAGCGTGCACACAGTGCCACCAATGGATATGATTAGTGTGTGGGGTAATTGTGGCTCTCACTCTTACCAAGCACAGAAAAATGTTCAAATTTGACAGGATGGCTAACAAAATAGGAATGTGTTTTGGGACAGTCCTTCGCCTTGTTTTGTAGAGACAAAATACAACCTGAGTTGGGATGGTGGGAAGAAACTGTTTACAGAACTTCCATCAGAAATAAATACCAGATTATAATTTTTATTTAAAAATGGTCCAGTCCACTACAATTATCATTTTTTGAATATCAGCAATCTTCCTTACTGTAGTATTATCTGGAAAAAGTGCTACTATGAACTCTTAGTAAAGGGGCCTAAAAGAAAGGGAAAGCCATCAAAGTGACTCATTTCATTTACAATACTATATAGGAAGAGCTGCACATAGTAAATAGCCTTTCCATTTAAAATGAATTGAAACCTGAGTGCAAATAATATATAAATAAAACCATAGAAAAATCCAAACACTGCGAGCAGTATATGATGGCCGACATTAAAGTGAGAACAAAAATCAAAGCTTATTTAACAGATGCGTCTTTTTTGCCATACTGTGTAACATTTAGGACAGTCAGAAATTGTTTCCACAATGAGAGAGCTATGTCTAAAATCTTTGCATGGATCATACTTTGCATAAGAAACTTTCTATAGTTTCTGTGGATTCTGTATTCTGAATCTTCCATTTTATTCAGCGTGGAACTATTACTATGGAATAAACATTCATAGTTGTATATATTACACCCAGGAAAAGGTACATGCCTTTCAGTATGGTCAAACAATGAGAGCCTGTTCAGAAGATTCAATGCTTCTAACTCAATTTTTTTTGATCGGATTAGATATGTGTTCACTGGGCAGAGTTCTTTCCTCCAAGTGTAAGTTCTTATTAATCTCAATTGTCATTTTTCTAATGCACCTCCAGATTCTTATGTACTATTGCTCCAAACACAAGTGTAATGTTGAATTATAAATATTCAATTAAATACTTTCATTGAGCATTTAAATAGAAGCAGAAATTAACATTTTTTATTTATAGGCATTTATGTGGCTTCTAAAGTACGGGTGTAAAATCCCATTTAACTAACCAGTTAAATGTTAAGTTTAACCAGTTAATTGATTAAACGGGAGCAGGCTGGAGTAGCCGGTTTGCTCCAGCCCCGCACAACCCACACACCTAGCCTATGTATACACTACGGCAGTGTTTCGGAAGAGGAAATGCAAATGAAGCACTCATTTGCAAATTTCGCTCTCTCATTTGCGTATTCTCTTTTGATCCTTTTTGCGGAAGAGGTTTTTGCAATAAAAAGCCCTGTTTAGATGGGGACATTTGTCAGAAAAATCCTGTTTGGCGCAAGATCCCTTATTCTTCAAAAAATGAGGCTTACAGGATCTTGCGCAAAATGGGGATTTTCCGAGAAATGGCCCAGTCTACACAGGGCTTTTTATCGCAAAAAACTTTTCCGCAAAAAGGATCGGAAGAGAATATTCAAGGGAGAGCACGAGATTTACAAATGAGCGCTTCATTTGCATTTCTTCTTCTGAACAACTGCCGTAGTGTAGACATAGCCCTAGTGTGGTTCACTGCCCCATGTAGTGGCATTTAGACCAGTTAGTGAGAGATAAGAACAAGGGAGCTCTACAGCCTGAGCTGAAAAGCAGTTGGCTTTATAGCTCAAGCTGTAGAGGCTCCAACATTAAGTTCCAGCAGTCCCAGGTTCAAATCTTCCCACTGATGGTTACGCAAAGCTGCCAACTCCCAGCCTGCATGGGCTCCCTGTTCACATCCCTATTCTAAAGCCATTTCCTCCCCCCAGACTGAATTTAGAGTTGCACATAATATAGGAAAGGCTGCTAAAGAGAGCATTTTTTGTCTTACTAAGTCACCTAGTGCCATGATTTGTAAAAATCTGAGTAAATCTGCTTTTCTTTCCCTATTAGAAACACAGGGAATGCTGAATAAAATACTTAATAAATTCCCATTCAACAATCGAAACCCATAAGAATAGGCATGGGAAAATAAAATCAGATTTTAAAAACACTAACTTGAAAAAGCTTTTTTTAATCATATACATATAGTTTTATTTTATGTGCCTCTAAACAGTTTTTTAAAAGCTGTGGAAATAGGCCTTTAAATGTCGCAAAGTCTTCAAAAGCTGCAGGTTATGTCATCTGGCACATTAGGTGAAGGTGTAGATAACATTAAACATATGAGCTATATAATGGTTATACAAATATGTACAAATGCTGTAAATCAAGATCACACACAGAATCTGTATGTGAAAGCATTAGGTAGATCTTATCACAGATTCAACATTTATACTGGATCTGGTAAGATAGTTACTCACCAGAGGCACAATAAATAATTCCTTAGGTTATCTATTACACTGATCTGTTCTGAGGTCATCTGTACAGACGGGTATGTGTTTTCCTTGTAATTTGATGAGTGCATTTCTATAGGCCTAAACCTTCTAAAAGGCACTGAACAACTTGTAAGTTTAAGATCAGCATGAGTGTAGTGAAATTTTGATATTCAGCTCTCTTGTTACTCAGAACTGTAAAACTAACCATTATGCACCTGCAACAGTTTTGAGGCTTACATATATCACACATTACTCACACATTTCTGGCACCCTATCAGAGAACCCTGGAATTGGTAATGGTCTTGGTGAACCCCCCCCCCCCCACAAATTTTCAAGTCCAACGCAAATTGAAGTGTTCTCATTCTACTGTAGGTTGCACCTCTATAAACTGGGACTCTCTGGTCCGGCAACATCTGTGGATCAGAGAGTTGTGGTGCACTGGGGAGAGGAAAGGGATCCGAGAGCCCTGTGCAATGTGTGTCTGGGGGGTGGGGAGGTTGGAGCCCAGTGCGTAGCCCAGCTGGGTTGCTGGGGGGCTGAAAAGCAGTCGTTCTGCTAGGAGGAGGTGGGGGAGCCAGGAGCCGGCTCTGCCAGCCAGCCACACATCTGTGCTCCTACAACTCTAGCAAGGAACTTAACTGAGTCTGGGCCTGCAACTCTCTTTATATTAGCTTGCTGGGCCCTAATCTTTCAACTTAACTGCTGTGAATAGATCTCTCTGGGTGCAAGACAGTAGAGCAACATAATTCTTCTTTCTGGGCTTTCAGTATCTATTGAAATAAAACTGAGAATTGATCTTTTTGAACTGGCTCTGGGCTGCTGACCCCAGGGGTATGTGCTCAATCCCGTTTTCCAATACTGACCGACTCCTTAAGATGATTTTCCAGGCTGTGTTGGTGCAGTGAGGGACATGATTCTTTCAGTCAGGCTGCCCCATCGCTCTGGAGCATGATCTTCCCACTCCACTATGCTTGAGAGGAACAGCCTCTCTTCAAATCTTTAAACACTTCTTTTTCCTCCTTATTTGGCGGATGACTGTCTCGGCCGCTCTGATAGATTTGTGACCCTCTGTCTTATGGATGCTGTATAAATAGTGCATGGTATTGTCGCGTTACAAAGAGAGCTGCGGCATGAAGGAGGTGCTTTCCAGAGAGTAGCAATGTTTGTCAAGCAGATGTTGTTCTGTTCTGAATAATGGGAACCATTTGGTGTCCTTCAAAATTATCATGGGGGGAGTAGGTGGAAATGAAAAGATTCAGCAGAGATGTAACAGGTGGAGACTTTTTTCCCCCCTCCGTATCACGAATAGTAGCTATTGCAGATGTTTAAAAATGGCCGAGGTACTATTCAGGAGAAAAGATCCACAGCTTTCTGAACCACATGATGCCACGGATCTCTCGCCTGTATTCTGCTGAGCTATTCAACAGGAAACTCAACTTAGGTCATGGAGCTCTTCCAAATGGAGTCTCTGATGCCAGAGGGCCCAACATAGGCAATTTTGATAGTTAAATGACTTTGTATGCACTACATTGTAGTGGATAATAGATTTGATAATTTTATAGGTAAGGCAACCAATCTGTTCATTTACCATGTTTATTAAATAAAACAAAATTCGTTTTCAACGTCAAGTGGATCAACAGAAATGCAATGTACATTATTTTAGTTTAAAAAAACTCTTCATATATGAACGAGTACACTGATAATTGGCAGCTTTCTGCTACTTAGCTCCTGGAGGCCTTCCTGAACAGATATAGTGTAATTTGTAATGACTGCAGGTGGTAACACCCTGTCGCTTTAAGAAGGATTCAGGTGTTTCACATCTTGGCCACCCCCTGGAGAATAATCAGGAAGCTATGTAAAATAATCCCCATTTTACAGCCAGGTACCAGGTGGCTCCAAAGGGCTACATGAGGGTCAGGAATGCCTATATACGTTGTTAGACCCAGTCATCTTGTGTGCACATGAATCATGCCTGCCTTTGAGAAGAGAATATTAGCTGTGTCCAAGGAACCCAGTAAATGACTGTAAACCATCTGCCAATATTGTTCTCTGGCAAAGAATCTGACTGTATCTCTACGGTATAACATCTCTAACAACCGGCTACACAAACAATTTTTTCCATCTGGAAAAAAAAACAACAACCCCACATAGCAAAAGTGATGTCAGTGAAGAAAAAGTTGACATCCATTCTGTTCCCTTCTATGCACTGCAGATTGCTTTGCACTGGTTTGAAAGACAAGCAGCAGCCATGGCATGGTGTAAAAATTGCAGTATGCAGCACAACTGCTTATACATCATGCCTGCTGTGATTTTGAGAGGTTCGGTTGCATGACTTTTTTGATTTTATGAATTCGCCAATCTGCACCTAGTTCATAAGGTATGAGTACTACTGAAAATGGAACCGGAGTAAAGTACCCTATGACAGCAGCTATAATATGGAGACCTTTTGCTGGCCTGAATCTAAGTTGCCTTGAGAGATATCTGTGGTGAAGAGAGTCTATAGACATTAGCTAAGCCGTCTATGGTGCAATGCATTATTGAAAAGGGGAAAAAACTCATGCATACATTATCACAACATAACTTGTCAATTAAAGAAAGATAAAGCAACAGCAATATAAGAAATATTCATCTTTAAGAGTAGCTAAAGTGTCAGTAGAAATGGCTGCATTATTAGCGAGAGTTTGATGATACTACAGCCACTCAAGAAGAATATTCATCTACTTTAGATCTATTCTTAATTAATTCTGGAATACTTGACAGGCTTTTTCATTTAAAATTCTGTTTTCCTCCTTTGAATATCCATCCTTGTTTGTACGATGGTATTTAATTTCCTCATGGCTACAGTCTAACCTTTCTTTTTCAAACATTTTTGAAATTAATACTTTATCTCATCACTTCCCTGCTTTGACACACATGTTCCATGGTGTCTTGGACGGGAAATAAGATGATAACATGAGTTACAAAACCAAGCCCTTTCTTAAAACCCATTTCTTCCATAAAGTCCCTGAATACTACCCCCGCCAGTGACATGGCTATCAGCAACCCATTATTGAAACAGAAAATAAACAAGACCCCTTCCTCTGAGTTTCCCAATATATATTGTATGTCTGATCTTTGTTTACATCTGGCAAGCTCAGGTCTCACTGATTTCAGTGGGGTTACTCTGGAGTTACACCAGAGTAACAGATCACAATTAGTCCAAAGAAACTTGCTCAATGGTAAAATAAAGAATATTCAGTCGTCTTGATTTCAAAGCTCATTTGATGGATGAACTTCAGAAAGATCAATGACTCTGTGTGATTTAGCAGGTTAAATTTCACATGATTATGTAGACAAAATGAACAAAATTTCAAAAAACACTCTTAGATTTTTTCATTTTGGTCTGCTGCAGTTTACCAACCCATGAAATAAGTGCTGGTCAACAAGTGAATAAGTTAGACTGTGAATTTAAAACAGATTAATTATTATTTGGACATTAGGAAAAAGTTCCTAACTGTCAGGGTAGTAAAACACTGAAATAAATTGCCCAGGGAGGTTGTGAATCCCCATCTCTGGAGATATTTAAGAGTAGGTTAGATAAATGTCTATCAGGGATGGTCTAGACAGTATTTGGTCCTGCCATGAGGGCAGGGGACTGGACTTGATGATCTCTTGAGGTCCCTTCCAGTCCTAGTATTCTATGATTATGAAATAAGAACTTGTGCCAAGGCCTGGTGTACACTAGACCAGGCAGGTCGGCTTAAGGTATGTCATCCAGCATAGCTGGATTTGGTTTACCTTAAGCCAAGCTGCCACAGCATGTACACCAGTGTTTCTCAACCTTTTTTTTATGAAGTACCCCTTTTAAAAAAAAATTATAAGTACCACCAGTACCTACAGTTTTCAGACACACACTATTTTTTTCTACCATTGAGACACACATGTTTCAACAACTTAATCTGAGCTGGACGGGCGATGAAATTTTTGGGTGTAAAATGTACAAAAATAATAAAACTGTAAAATTTAAAACAAAAATTCAGTTTTCTCCAAATTTCAGTTGAATTAACGTACCCCCCAGATTTCTCTCAAGTACCCCTAAGGGTACTCATACCACCGGTTGAGAAACACTGGTCTACACTGCAGAAGAATGACTGGAACAAATGCTCTCATTGGCTTCCCTTACTTCTTACTTCCCTTAGGGTATGTCTACAATTGCACCC
>JANRFK010001158.1:7416394-7444685 GCA_030068395.1 Apalone spinifera | reverse complement strand
TTTTGTTTCAGCTACAACAGACTAACACGGCTGCATCTCTATCACTATTCTGCTTGTGGGATGAATTTCTTGTCACTAGGTAGGTGTATCCTCAGCTCTGTTGGACATTTCTAAAGGACGTGAAACTTGCTCCATCAATGTGCTCCTTAGAACAAGATGAGTTCTGCTCAGGATAGAATGGATTACTGGGGGGAGGTCACATTGATGAGCTCACCCAAGAGAAAAAGGGCCTGGCTTTGCCCTCATGGACCCCAGTTCTGGAGATCACTTAAGCATGTGCTTAATTCCACCCTATTTAGGAGAGCACTTCAGCATATGTTTAGACAGGGGCCATGATGCTGTCCTGAATAGAAAGGCCTTCCTGAACTAGGGCTTAAATCAAGAAGAATTCCACTGTTGTCTCTTCCCCTTTCCCTGCTTGCAAATGGTAAGAACTTAAAAGATTGATTTGTAAAAAACATCAAGGATGTTAAAATGCGATTAGCTGGGTAATCGTATGGTCGATACAGTTTATATCGACTATACGATTAGTCGAGAAGTGTTGCTGTGCAGACCACAGCAGAGGTCGCTCCAGGAGCTGGCTCTGGAGCCACCCCGCACTGCTGCTGTACATTTTAAACATGGTAAGAGCTGTTGGGCTCTTATTACATTTAAAATGCAGAGGCGCAGCGATCAGCAAGAGCCGGGACTGCTCGGTCCCAGCTCACGCTGAGTCCGGCAGCTCCTGTTGGTGGCAGACAGAGACTGCTCCAGCACCAGCCCCTGTTCGTGGCATGGGCATGTGTCACAACATTGTCAGTGGGGATGACCATGGTATTATTCCACGTCCTCTATGATATCTACCATCTATCCATTCATTTTGCAGAAGGGCGTGGTAAAATGCATCCCGTAGACAACAAAATTCTCACTAGACTATCCCAGATACCTGATTTCTAGACCAGTGGTTTTCAGACTATGGGGCTTGACTCAGTACTAGGTGGCGGAATATCAGGCACTGGGGCTTGTTGCTGCAGGGTGACCAGTGGGGGGGGGTTAAGGCAGCTCCCTGACAGTCCTAGCACCGCAGACTGTGCTGCACCCCTGAAGTAGCCAGCGGCAGGCTTGGCTCTGAGGTGAAGGTGGGGGGCAGAAGAGTGCACAGGGCTTCACGCACTGCCCCTGCCCTGAGCACTAGCTCCGCCCCCCCATTGGCTGGGAACCTGCTGCTGGCTGCTTCTGGGGTGCGGACAGGCAGGAAGCTGCCTTAGCACCCCCATTGTACTGCTGACCAGGAGCTGCTTGAGGTAAGCTCCACCGGCCCCAGCCCTGACCCCCCTCAAAATCAGAGCCCCCTCTTGTACCCCAAAGAGCTCATCCTCACTCCCACTCCAGAACCCACTCTCTAGGCAAATTATGTTGGGTCGCGGTCATCAAGAATTTTCCTCAACTGAGTCACGAGAAAAAAATGTGAAAACCCACTGGTCTAGACAATCAGCAAAATATCAGTGTGAGAGCTGTTTGTGCTCTTCAGGGTAATTTTAGGTATAATTATCTTTCTCTTGCTGTTTAATCTATTATTCTGCCTACAGGGTACCATCCAATATTTTCATTGTGCTCAGGTTCAAAGCCCATAAAGGTCATGTTTCTTTAGGAGCAAAGGGAGCAATTAGGGCAACAGGTTTTAGTTGCTCATTTCATTTTATAAAAGTTCACATGTTTTAATATTCAACTAATAATTACTGTAATCTGTAAATTAGCCAGCTAAAATATTAATTCATTTGGCACAGGCCTAACATGCACTGTCATAACAGTGCCTGACAGACCGAGCAGAAATCCTGTAGTTACCTTTTAAATACCACAGAATTTCTTCGTTGTTATGATAAAATACAGATGTGGCCTAGAATGAAACTTGCATAGTGAGCAGAAATGGATTATCTAATTAGAACAAAGGGGGCTTAAATCAAATTAATCTTCCTCTGACAAGAACATTTACATTTACATTTACATCACTGAGTGCAAAGTCATAGCCAACATCGAAATTAGAAACAGATAATTATGATAAGAGAGGACACTTATGCTGACTTTTTGCATGCATAATAGCAAAGCACACAAAATGTGCCACTTGTTATCATTAGAATTAGAGTTAAAAATATACCGCTTTTGATGAATGCTAGTGTGTTGCAATAAAAAGTTGCCTAAATAAGTGTGTGATACAAGAGGCTGTTTGCTTTGGATTGGAACAGGATTTCCTCACTTATGGGTTGGGACCCAAATATGGGTTGCCATTACATTTCAAAAGGGTCGCCAAGTGTCTCCCCAGGTGGCTCTGCCCTCCCTCCTCCCTCTGTTTTTGAATTGCCTTGAGTCACTAAGTCTTCCTGAATTGTCAAAATGGGTCCCCATCTAGAAAAGGTTGGGAACCGCTGGATTAGAAGATTATAGAAAAGGTTAGCTGGTTTGATCACTGGTCAAAAACATTCATAATAAGGCCCGTCCAAAGAGTTTGCAGGGCCAAGGAAGCATGTTGTGGTTGGCTGCACCGCGTGGCCGGGTGGATCACAGCCAGGGCAGCCGGGCGGGCAGGCGCCAGGCAGCGCAAAGCCCTGAAGGCGCGTGGTCCAAGGCAACCGCCTTGCTCACCTTCCCCTAAGGCTGGGCCTGTTCATAATGGTAATGGACCGAGGAACCTTTCTAACTAGCGTATGCCATATCATCTGTGTGTAAGTGATTTCTCCTAGGTTCTATGCTGGGGCTAAATCCAGGTGTGTCTGTGTGTGTCTTTGTGTGTGTTAGAGATTCAGAGAGCTCCTCTGTAGTAAGGATGGCTCACGAGTCACTGAACAAAGGGCCTGATCCTGTGCAGTGCTGAGTGCCCTTTCTTCTCTTTGTTACTTTGCCAGATTGCACCTATCTAATGCAATCAACTCTAGAGAGAATCCACAGAAATAGCCTTCATATGCAAATTTGATACTATCTTGCATGGCTTGAACAAAGACACGAAAGGGATGGGCCATTATATTCAACACCCAAATGACATCAAAAGCTAAGTATCAGGCACTTACAGTCCACTCTATTAGCCTCATTTAGCACAGACACTCTAATTGAGAGTTTGGGGGGGGAGGGGGTTTCTTTCTTTCTCCTCTCCGCTCCCCTCTTGTTCTGCTTTATAATTCAAAATCTGGGCCCCTTGCTCCATATTTGTCATCTGGAGTAGTGGGTTTTGCCCACCAAAACTCACTGTACTATTTATGTATTTTTGTTAGTCTCTAAGGGGGTGTCTAGACTACAGGATTTTGTCGACAAAACTATACCTGCATCTACACTACCGCTGAGTTCTGTCGACATAACATCAACAGAGCTCGGCAGTTTTGTCGATGGTGGTAAACCTCATTCTATGAGGAATAACGCCTTTTTTGACAGAGTTCTGCCGACAGAAGGCGTTATTGCATCTACACTGTCCTTTGCATCTATACTCTCATGTCAACAAAGCGGCTTGCTTTGTCGACAGAACTGGATGTAGTCTAGACTCTCTTTGTCGACAGAAGCTTTGTCGAGAAAGCCTCTGTCAACAAAAGCCTGTAGTCTAGACGTACCCTAAGGGTTTATCTAGACCACACGAAACAGTTGAAAGAGGATATGAAAATTCTGCGGGAATTCGCATATCTTCTTCCGATCACACTTTCGAAAGCAGAGCTTTCTTAAATGAAAGTAGTTTAGACGTGGCTTTTTCAGTGACCTCCCCCACCTTGTCGAAAAGCCATGTAAACCTCATTTTTTGAGGAAGAGCGGCTTTTCGACAAGGGGGGGGTCACTGAAAAAGCCACGTCTAAAATGCTATCCTCTTTCGACTGTTGCGCATAGTCTAGATGAGCCCTAAGGTGCTACAGGACCATTATTGGTGCCCTTTTTAGTATTGGTAGGATATCTGTCTTCAAAGTGGTTTACAGACACTAATTAACCCTCTCCAAGGACCTAATTCCATATCACGGATGTCAGCGGGAGCATTGCCATTGGCTTCAGTGGGTCAGGAACAGTTCTTCTTGTACCCATGGGAAGGTAATATTTAGCATTCTCATTTTTTAGGGGAGATGGATACAGACAGATCTTGCCTACAGCCACAAAGGATGTCAATATCAGACCAAGAGTTCAATGTCAGGCATTAATTCCACTTGGTTCTCAGTTGTGCTGAGTCTACTAGATCTTACCTCCCTTTCCCACAGGTTTGCCAAATAAATAAAACACTGAAAAAACAGAGGGCAAGAACATCAGCTGCTTTAAATCGAGACGACACCACTTCCTTCCACTGAGCTTTCCATCAGATGAGAATCGGGGCCTGTTCAGACACCCACATGTTTATAATTTTGGCAATAGCCAGATTAGCTCGCTGGTCTGCACGAAATCCAGATGATTAGATTATTCTGTTTCCAAAGAACTATGGACTGAAATCTAATGGTTTTGTCTGACGCTAGAGAAGCCATTGCCGTAGTGGTAAAGATTAAGGGGAGAGCAGTATTGGGTGGATTCTCACCGACTCTGAGCAGTTTTGCCTTTGGTTTCCACTTGCAACTTCTATTAATGAAAAAAGAAGAAAGAAACAGTTCCTGAGGGTCTCTGGGATTTCACCAATGTGATAGTTTAGTATGCTGTCAGAATGCAGCTTGTCAGATGATTCTATTGTACTGAGATGTGATTTTTACTAACATGTAGGATTATGGAAGTGATTCATGTATTGTGTACTGTTGAAAAGAAGGGTAATTTGAGGTAACAGAAAGGAATTTCAATGCCAAAACAATAATGATAATTCATCCTGTGGTAAGGAATTGTTATGACACATTTTCTATTATTAATCTGGTTAGAGGGTCTGGGTTAAATGACTGCAGTCGATTAAAAGATATATAGATAGGAGAGTTCTGTGTATTTATTACCTGCTTGAAGAAAAGGAAATTTATTTGAGAAAATTACATCACGGAAGAGCGCACAACTGTGATTTAAAGAGCTACTGCCACGTGACCGTCCCAGAATTATATATATATTTTTAACATGACTACCCCTAGTGCTGAATGCAGAAGCAAGTTTTTAAGTTAGATTTAACAAAAACAAGCTGCGTGGCTATAAACCTGAATTCCAGCCTCTCCCGGACCCCTGTCCCACAAACACTTCTATAAGTTGGTGCATAAATTCTCCTTCACTCTTACGAGCACCTTCATTTAAGTCAATAATGTAAAGATACGCATGTGTGTGTGCATTATTGACCTCTGAATGACCAAGACCGGAAACCTCCATCAGTATTGTAAAATCCACCGGGCTGTGGAAAGAAAACCAGCCTCCTGGGATTGACTTGGATTGATGGTACAAGGTTCAAGTGGGAGAAATTGACCACCAGGGCAGAGGAACTGCACAAAGTCTATGCACCACTCATTTCTCACTTTAACCTTCGAAATGTAGCTTCAGTAGGCCTGAGGTAATGCATGGTCATTGTGCAGGCTCTTCACAAGGTGAATGTCACCCGTGCTGGCAAACTCGTTTGCTAAGAACCTGAACAAAACCCAACATCTGAATGTAGCCATCTTGACACAAAGGATCTGATTCTGATTTGCAGGTCAAACTCTGCTCTGCCTACACAGCACAGAGGGCTGGAAAGCCGCAAGTCCTTCACTGCTAAGAATTCCCTCAGTGTGTGTGTGTGTGTGGGGGGGGGGGTGCTTTCTACTCACAAAATTGGTGTAATTGACCCTGACTTATCCCAGTTCTGAATATAGCTGGTCCTAGGACAGGGGTATGGATGGGCTGGGACCAAAGGGAATTATACATTGGCTAAGCTCACCTAGCGTTATGGTCATCTAGGTTCTGTAGGCAGCAAGTGGATGTTGCAGCCGCTGTGAGGCAGCCCAGCACAGATCTGAGTGGCGAGTTAGAGAGATATAACCCAGCTTCTTGACCTTTCCTGCCCCATGAGAAGCTCACTGTAGCAAACAATCTGGGTCAAGGTGATTACAAAATGTAATCCACTGGTCGAGTCCATTAGCCAAAGTGTGAGTAATATTGGATTACACAGTAAGAAATAAGGCATATTTCAAAATGTGTCCGACAAGGAAATAATGCTGTTCAAAATGCACAGAGAAATATGCAGCTATAAGCCTGGTTACATTAAAAAATGACACTATTCTTACTCAGGTAAAAACAGTGCATGCTGGGAATTCCCTGTGCTGGAACACATTGGGCAAAATGGTCCACTAAGTTCCTGTTTTTCCTTAAAAACACTTTCTCAAGACTGTTGGCTTTGTACAGTTAACCTTGCCAGGTGCCATATTTTGAGATGTTTTGTACAGATTCTAGCCAAACTCTGGAACATTTTAACTAGCCATGGCTACAGAGCTAGATTTTTAAACCAAAACATCCTTTCGACAGCTGCCCAGATTCATTATGCATGCACTGGGTGGTAAACTACTACATAGTTAGCTGGTATGATTGGACAAACTTTTCTACCTGTAGTGCAGGACAGTGGTTTTCAAGCTGCTGTTCACGGATCCCTGACAGTCCACAGACAATGTCTAAGATTTCCAAGGGGGTCTGCACTACCAAGCAACATTTTGTAGGGGGTTGCAAATGAAAAGAGGTTAAAAATTACTGATATAGTACAAATACCAGGTTAATTTATCCAACAGCCCTGACTTGTATCCCTTAAGGCAAAATTAGATGGGTTTGTGTTGTAGTATTTTGCAAATCAAATTAAGGATTGCGTTAATAGATTTTTTGGAATGAGGTACAGTGCAGAGCTGATATGTCTGATTCTTGGCACCGGTGTCTCTATGGACACTAGCACTGTCTTATTTAGGGAAGATTTAAAATTTAACCTCTCCTGGAAGGAGTTCTTCTTTAGAAAAACTCAAACCATGTCTTTAGCTAATGTAAACTGGCATAGCTCCATTGAAATTAATAGAAGTACCCAACCGATTCCTTGTAAAGGATCTGACTCTTTCTATAGAATTCACTTTGCAAGAGCAATCTCTTGCAGGACAGGTGGAATTTTAAGGACTCAGAGTTGTAGGTTATTTAGTATATATTATCAAGTCACAGAGGAATTTTTATTTGCTAGTTATGTAGCTAAAAACCTGATCCACTATAATTTGGAGAGTCAGCTGTTGATCCGTATGGAAGGGAATAATGTCACTGGGTGTTCTGCTGTTTAGGCAGTGACATTACACCCAAAGGCTTGATTCTCCACTAAGGAAAAGTCCACACTGCAGCTGGGAGCTTCCCAACAAAGTTAGATAGGCACACAAGGTTTGCATGCTAAAAAGAGGCTCATAGCCTGGGTTAGCCCAGGCAGATTTATAGTCAGGTGGCTAGTCTGAGCTGCTAGCCATGCTTCTTCCTGCAACACTGCTGTTTTACAGTGCAAGCTGGAGCAGAGCTGTCTGTCTACCTGTGCTGGGAATGCATGCTCCTAACCCTTCCACATACCAGCATAAATGGAGAGGATTGCTGTTGAAGACCACAAGGGTAAAAGCAGTCAGAAAATTAGATTAAAAGGGCCATATCTTGAACCCCCTCTAGTCCCCTTTGTGCTGCTCCAGCAGTGCAAAGAGGCAGAAAGATTGATCTAATTGAGGAAAGCTGTGCATTTCTCCAGATGATACAGAACAAGTACAGCCCATTCTATGGCTCCCCTTCATAGACTTCCCCCACCACTATAGAGAGCATGTGGCTGGAGAAAGAGGTATAGGTGGAGCATTAAATAGGTACCTTACCTGATTCATGAGTACAAAGCAGTGCATCTGGGCAAACCCAAATCCAGTGTCATTTCTTTAATCTTTGGCCCTCTACATGTAATACCACGATTTGGTAAATTCTATTCAAACCATTCTCCTTTGGGTCATTTGATTAATTCTGCCGAGGGCTCCAGCAAGTTCTACAACCCGCTCCCATCATATTAATGAAGGCAGGTTATTAGAAGTCTATAAAGTCATGATTGGTGTGGACAAAGTGAATAAGGAAAAGTTATTTACTTGCTCCCATAGCATAAGAACTCGGGGTCAGCAAATGAAATGAATAGGGAGCAGGTTTAAAACAAACAAAAGGAGGTTTTTCTTCACACAGTGCATAGTCGGCCTGTGGAACTCCTCGCCAGAGGATGTTGTGAAGACCAGGACTTTAACAGGGTTCAAGAAAGAACTAGATACATTCATGGAGGTTAGGTCCATCAATGGCTGTTAGTTCAGGTGAGCAGGAATGGTGTTCCTGGCCTCTGTCAGAGGTTGGGAATGGGTGATAGGAGAGGGATTGTTTGAAGATTCCCTGCTGTGTTCACTCTCTCTGGGGCATCTGGCATTGGCAACTGTTGGCAGACAGGATGCTGGGCTAGATGGACCTTTGGTCTAACCCAGTATGGCCGTTCTTATGTAGGTTTGAAACAAAGGCACTCTTCCCTTCTGTGCTGGACTGTTCAGAATTTGCTAATATAGTTGAAGGATTCCCATTCTCGTCCATTCCAAAACCATGAGTTGGACCTCAAAGAAATCATGAGCTTGGCTTAAAATCATACATTTTAGGGTCATTTGATTTTCCTTCTTATCTCTTGAGCCTTTCAGGTCTATTGTTTTAAATTATTCTCCACCCCTGCGAGGGCTGGAATCTGAGCATAATTTTAAAGTGAAAGCTAAGGGTCTCCTATAACCACCTGACTTACTTCATTAAGTTAAGTACCATCTATCTCAGTATTCTGGGTGAAATCATGAGAGTGCCAACAAGTTAGTCATGAGTCAAATCAAAGTATACAAAAATTAGAATCCCCTTAAGAAAATGTACTTCTGCTTGTCTGCTACCCAATGTTTTGTGGAACAAAAGGAATAAATCCTTTAAGACGGGGGAAATGCATGTAGCAGAAGATCCTGTACCCTAGTGTCTCTCCAAAATACATTAAGAGAAGGCGGGAGTGGAAAGAGCAGTGTTTCTATTGCAATGGCTGAAATAAATATGTTTTGCTTTGAGATAGAAATAGAAAGAATAGAAACCACATATCCTTCATTGCCCAGTGCTACTTTTATGAATGCCTTACCAGTTGCCACAAATTGTTCCTCAGGAAAAAAATACTTCTGTTGATTTTGTTAGTTTTTGCCCAATATTCTCACCCCAGCATGATTATGAAGGTGACTTATCCCCGTAGGAGCAATGTCTAACATGGCACCTGATGGCTTACAAATTAAGGCAGACAGGTAAGCAATTTATCTCTACAGATACCGCTGCAGAATGATTTTATGTTACTGACCAATACTTTAAATTTCCCCTGCACTGGGTAGGAGGCATTTCAATTTCTTTTGCAGCAAACAACATTCTCGTTAATTCAAAAAGTGAAAGAGAGAGATTATGTGAATCCCCCAAATGTGAGCTGTGCACTCATGTACTTGATGCATACAGGACTGTGGATAACACTCCTACCTGGAGCTGATTTGAATTTAGAACAGTTAAAAGGCAGTGTGAGTGATATAAAGGAGAATGAAGTATTATCAATTAGCATAAAAACACAAGCTAAGAGAAAGAGATAGGTGTACAGATAGCATTTCTTGTAATACCTTTTACATTCAAGGTTGAAAGTCACTATGTAATGCTTCATTTATTAAATATTGTATTTTCTTTTCCTCCCAACAGATAGCCTGGTTAAATCATGTTTCAACAGCATATTTGCTCTGAAAGATACAATTTAATGCCCTGGGCCCTATTCTTTTCCTTCTTGCATGGCTTTTACACCAGCTTACCTCCAGTGGCTTACATTGAGCTCAGTTGGCATAGCCAACCCATTTAACAAAGAGAACTGAAACAACGGCAGAAAAAAATGGGAAGAGCTGCACCAGAATTCTCGAGGAAAAGGAATGCCCCCCAGAATTGTCAAGCAAAAAAAAAAAAAAGACTACCCCTTTAAGAAACAAGCTTAGGCTTTTTGGCCATTTCAGGTTCCCGTCAATGGTCTTCATCTTGGGTGCCATTTTGAATTGCCGCCCCGGTGAGCACAGAGAGGGCCAGGTGGGGAGGGCATGGGAGCACTTTTGGGGGAGAAGACCCATGGGTTGGCCACCCCTGGCATAGCCCCCATTAAAGTGAATTGTGCTATGTTTATTTATGACCACTGAAAATTTGGCTCAAAGAGTCTTACATGCATAATATTCTTCTTGCAATCTTCAGTGGTGTCACTTACAACCTTTAGGTGTTTCTGTGTCAGTTCTAAGCAAGCCAGTATAAACCCCTAATGGTAATGCAGATCCTTTCTTCATACAGTGCAGGTTGAACCTCTCTAATCCGGCACTTTCTGGTCCGGAAACATCCATGGTGCAGCATGATTTTAGTTAGCCTTGTGTCCCCGAATCCTGGGTATGACCAAGTTTCCTGTGGTCCCAGAAAGTGCTGTTGTTTTTATTCTAAAATGGCATTTGGGATACAAATTCTTGGTGTGAGCACAGGCAGGTAAGATAACAGGGAGAGTGTAAAAACAGAAACTGAAACGATGGATTTAAAAAGACACCTGCAGAAATCATGCTAGATTGGACACAGCCATGAGACCGTTGGCCCAACAAATGTGGTTTTTGACCCATAATAGGCTGCAGCTTGATTTAATAGGTCACATTTCACTGCCTTTATGGACATCTTTACATCTTCTTTTCAGGGTAATTATCTTTACACACATCTGATGTGGCAACGTAATTGACTCCTGCTTTTGTACAGTTATAGGTTAATGAAGCAAACGGATAATTTTTTAAAAGAATAAATCGTTCATGTATTGTTTTTTAAATTAAATTGAATAAGCATATTTAGAAGGCTGCCTTTTCTTATTAAGAACTCTCAACTGACAGGCAACTTTGATTGCTGGGCTTTGTGTGACACAGTGCTCAGCCACAGAAAGTGTTACAGAATAATACTGAGGCATTTTGGGATCTTTGAAATATGGGGCCAAATTCTCAGAGGCTACCATTGAAATTAATAAACTGAAGCCAAGGCACATCAGCTGAGAATCTGGCTCAGAGTGCAAGTGACAACATGCTTAAATTCTGGAATCTGGAACTTGATTACACCCCCACCCAAAAAGAAATTGGCATCCAATTTTTATTTTACTAAAAGTCAACATTTTTCCCCAAATTGCACTCACATTGGCTCAGTTATTTTTCAATCATTCAAGTTGAAAAATATGCATGTATCAAAGTTTACCCATCTCAGGTGCCAGGTTGCTGTCATACAAGTAAAGAGAAAAAGTGGCTTTGATTAAAAAAAAAAAAAAAAAAGCAATTTGGCATGTTGTTCTGGACATAACATGGTTGGTATAGATATTGTGCAAACATTTTTGAACAGCTGAGATGGGAAAGCTGAAAGGACCTAATTTATATGTTCGCTTAAGCACTTTTTAAAATGATTTTTAATGTACACTGCACCTAATTACATGATTATTTAATGGCTTGGAAGGATTCCAAGGAACCCTTTTCATTTGGGGGGAGGGTATATTTATTAAAAACCGTATTTTGTGTCCTGCACTTTTGTGATGAGCTGTAGAATTGTGCAAAATCTCCTTTCGTCAATATCCATATCCAGCTAGGACAGTCACATCTGACCTACCTACGTTCCCTCTGTAGTTTCAATTGGACATCATGTCCTTTTTTATGATGTAAGCCCCAAACTTGCATCGGTATCCCATAGATCAGACCCCTGCTTCTGCAGAGAATGTCACTGAGGGCAATTAAAATTACCCATTGCAAGAGGCAATGCTACTAGATAACATGGCTGGATTAGGGCCTTAAACTGGTGCTCAGTGTTGCTCTGCACTGTTTGCACTGTGGCTGCAATTCTTTCCAAGAGAAGTATTTTTTGCCTGTTAGAAGAGGTGACGGAGGGGAATGGTGGGCTAAGGACGTGCTCCAGCTAACATATGTTTGTTTAATTCAGTGAGACTACCTGTGGAATTAAGGACCATTTTTGTGAGTGAGGACCCGAAAGAATTTTTGACCACAGAAAAGGTGCTTTCAAAGCACAGTCTTATCAAGGAATTGTTTGTCAATCTTACTATGGATGTTGCCATCATTCTTCCTATAGTAATTTACTTTATTTGTGACATCTGATTAGGGTTTTCAGATGGTTTAAACAAAAATACCGAACTCTCCCCCTCCAAAACAAACGAACAAACAAACAAAACCTTCGGGGGGAAAAATTCTGTTGAGGGGGAAAAAAGGGGGAAGAACAAAGATGTTCAGCAAAAAAAAAAAAGACCCCAAGAGTTATTAAGCTAAAAAAATTTAAAAAACAAACCCAGCATAGCCCCTTTAAGAAATGCTTTTGAGGCTTTTTGGCCCAACAGGCTGCTGGCAGCCATCCACCATCCTGCTCCGGGCCAGACAGCTCCCCTGCGGAACCAGGTAAGCACCCGGTATTTTTGCCTCCTGGTTGTGAAAAAAAATCAGAAAATACTGGACATTTTAAGTGTCTGGTATTTTCTGAATTTTTTTACTGGACAAGAGGCGAAAATACCGGACGGTCTGGGTCAGTACCGGACAACTGGCAACCCTACGTTCTGATAGATAATTGGAGAGAAAGTCCCAGATTCTCCACCAGACTTTTGACCTCTTCGTGTCAGTTTCTAGTGCTAAGGGGTGATAAACCCTGCTAAGGACTGGTGAGGGGGATTCATTGGCTGGCATAGAGCTAGCATAGTGACTTTCCTCCAGGCCCTACTGCAGCGGGAGTGGCCAAAAGTCTCTTTTCTGGCAAGACCTAGTTGCCAGAACAGCTCTTGGGAGCCATTGACATCCAGCATGTTTTCTGATCTACCTTTGAAGACGAGACACAATCTGAGGATCTGGGAGTCATGTATGCCTCATTTTCACCTTTCTGAAATCTGCCCAGTGCCTAATGGGCACACCCAGAATAGGGACACTCATATGTAGCAATTCTTAGATCAGCTGGTTCTTGAAAAATAAGATCTGGCCCAAGCCAAACATTTTTAAAGGCGTGATCAAATGCGGATACGGAAGACAGCCCGTAAGTCTTTCAGTTCCTGGGATACTTTAGCAAGTGACACGGAGAGTATGTAAAATGTCACACACTCTCAGTTCAGTAATTATTTTAAGAATTAACTTTTTTAAAAGATTCCCTAGAAAACGACTTCCCTGTAAATATTCCTTAGAAAATTATTTTAGTGCAAGTCAGGTCACGTTTTACACTTTTCAAGCAAAGCTCCCCGAGTGGACACTGTGCAGGATGATAAATTTATGTGCATGAGGAAGTTCACTGATCTCAGAGGAACTACTCATGTGCATGAAAGTTTGCCGGATCAGGGCCATCAACTTCATGAGGAATTTGGCCCGAATCTGTGTTTGAATGCAGGATTTGGTCTGTTGTTTTTAACCATCACACTGATCACTGCATTAGCATATATCTGTGATGTCATCCTGAAAGACAGCTGGGAATTAGCATACTGCATCTCATTATATCATGATTTTATATATTCATATTTAGACTGAACAGTGTTAAAAGAATACTTTATTTCATTATGCAATTTTTAGTGAGCTTATTATCGGTAATATGTTTAGCATAAAATTTATTAGTGACATGCCCTTTAATTTAGCCTGTCTAATTGGTGCTAATTTAGTTAGATTGCATTAAATTACACCCTTTAATGTTGCTATGTGTGGGTCAAGAAATTCATTCTAACAGGTTAGGTGATTTTTCACACAGCAGAACAGTAAAAATGGTATTGAGGTAGCTGAAAAATGCAATCATGTTCCAAAATAATAGTTTTCCTAGATATTATCGGAGAAGAGGGATTTCTGTGATAAATGCTCCAGTGAAGGTTCATCTTCTATTTAAACTCATCTCCCCAATCTCAAAAACTAAGACAAAGGGGCATTTAAAATCATGGCTCTTAAGTAAACCTGAATTATTAAGAGTGATCCTTATTTCAGCCTTCATTCCTTGTTTATCATGTTCAACAAAGAGATAACAGTGAAAAATGTTGTCCATTCTTTTGTCTGAGTTTCTGCTTTCTGTCCCTTTAGAATTACTTTGGTCAGATGGCTGGAGTGGAAAACAATTGATTTGATCTCAGGGGCGTGCCAAGAAGCAATATAAGTCTGGCAAAAAAAAAATCTAACCTGTAAATGACATTGATCTTTAACGGTAAAAACAGAGGACTGGAATGCAGGACTCCCGGGGGAATATACTAAAGTTATTGGCACTATGACATTTTAGACCAACTGAGACGGCCCGTTTGATTCAGTTTCTGATTCCACTGCTTTCTCTGGCCAATCTGGAGAAAACCACATGTCCTCTCTAGTCTCTCAGGGTGAAGGTGCTTCCATCCAAATTGTCTGTCATGTTGGAACTAGTAGGCCTTCAGGCTTTCTCTCTATCCTAGGAATGAAACCAGTGTTACACACTCTTGCCATGTTTGGCAACAGGATGTCATTTGCAAAGGAAGTGTTTCGGGGAATGGCCTACCTCCTATGGTGGCCCAGTCTATTCTGAGCACCCAGTTCTTATGTCTGAGTATATAAGAAGTATCCTAACCTAGAGACAATCTGTGGGGAAACATAGTCAAACCTTTATTGTCCCTGCTTAGCTCAAGGCTTCCTTTTACTCCTCTATGTACTGTGTTACAGTGGTCCAAAACAGAGCATAAAAATGAGTTTCGGGTTTAATCTCAAATGATAGTGATAATCCTAGTCATTTAGGGTGCGTTTATACGGCACCTTTCCCTTGAAATAAGCTACACAATTTGCGCTACTCAAATTGTGTAGTTTATTTTGAGGTAATTTTGAAATTTGGCGCTGTCTACACAATGCCAAATTTAAAAACAACATGCTATTCCAAAACGTCCCTTAACCCTTGTGGAACGAAGGTTACAGGGATGCAGGAATAGCTTGCCCGTTATTTCTAAATCAAAAGACGCGGAATAACTATTTCAGGATACTTCCGGTATCCCAAAATAGCGCCGCAGACGTAGCCTTAGAAGGCATATTCTGAAGCCGTATGAGATCACTGTGTCCAGGATGAATCACCCTGCTTCTTTATTTTCAGATGGTTTGTATCAAGTATTAAAGGCTACAACTTGATACTGTGAGGCTCCTAAAAATATGCCTAATGGGTCACTGACCCTATTAGTGTGATTAGCTGATCTCTTGTGTGGTGGTGTTCTGTTGCTGTTGTCACCTGTGAAGTACAATGTGCTTTTCACAGCTGTCTGTTATCCTATTAAGGTTGACACAGTCATTTTTTTCCCTTTTAATATATGAGTCACTGTGTCCTTGAAGGTTAATTGACTGAACATTAAATTGTTTATTCACCCACTGGCCTAGGCTGTGGGTAGGAAGCTGCAGTTTCCCTCTCTGGCACCAATCAGAGAACAGACCAGGAGGAACAGCACAGAGAGTAATTTTGTTGTTTGACCAGGTTTTAAGTCTCGGGCCTCTCCTTGAAGATAATTTGGTTTATGGTTGTTGTAACTTCAGGTTGGACTGTCCTAGACTGGCACCCTCGGGACCTAACTAGTACTGGATGAGGGATTTTGCTGGACCAGAGGAGGTCATATCTGACCCCCTGCTAGTGCCCTCCCATCCCTGGCTGGCTCCCCAGCTGGCTTCCCCCATGCCATCAGCCCTGCTGACTTACCACTGCTCCCCATTTCTCCTGCCATGCCAGGCAGCCCAAATCCCAGTGCCCCGGGCTCCCGCCCCCCTGAACAGCCCTGCTGCTGCATGCTCAGCTCCTGGCTGGGCAGCCTATCTGGATTGTGAAAGGCAGCCCAGTGGGGCAGAGAGCTGCCTTGCAGGCCCACAGAGTTCCTAGCCAATAGTCCTCCACTGTACTTTCTGTTCCTGGAACATCCATGATCCTATTGGACCATGGATATTTGCAGACCAGAGAGTCCTAGTTTATGGAAGTTCAACCCATAGGAATATGGGGGTCCTGCAGCACCACCACCACCCCAGTATGAAGTGGTTTTCATTATAGATAGGGCTCACAGTTTGGTGCAATGGCTCTCTGCACCCCTCCCACACACACACTGTAGAAATTGTTCCAACATACCTGTCTGGTTGTGCCAAAATATCCACCTGAGTTTTCTAACATGACCTGCTGATTATCAGGAACAGTGGGACTAGATCTAACTTTATGGGCTTTGGATTCGGCACCCTGAGATTGTTGTGGGAGATAAAACCACTGCACATAAAAAGAACATCTCCCTTTTAAGAGTAAGGCCAGGTCTTAACTCAAGGGGAAGGTTGAATCAAGATATGGAACTCCTGCTACATTAATTACGTAGCTGGAGTAGATGTGCCTTGATTCAAGGTTCCCTGCCGTCCCCACAGGGGAAGGCTGAGGGGGGCAAACGCTCCCGTCGGATTTCCTTAATCCTTGCGGAACCAGGATAACCGGCTGCCAACTGGGTCACCCTCTGAGTTTGATTTAGCAGGTCTTAACTACACCCACTAAATCAAACTCCAGAAGATCGATCACAGCACCATCAATCTTTCCCAGAGTAAAGACATGACCTAAGTTCCAAAGTCCGAGTGGAGAAATGATCATGGACAAGATACATGGTCCACTTTGCCTTTGTCAGCCAAGCTGTAAAACAGCCTGAAAAGAGAACAGAGGCTCAGAGAAAACATCATGCTGGCTCTAGGTTCCAATATTTTGTTTTGAGTAAATAAATGTACAAGAGAATCAGTGACAAAAGAAACTTGCAATACGAAGACACATCAGTAATACTGTAATTAGAACACCAGCACTATTTTTACTGTAATGACAACCACTGGTTATTCTGGGGAGTTATATAAAGAAGCAGAATATCTGTGTTGGAAAGGATACAGCAGCTGCCTAAAACAAGTTTCCTAAATCTTTGCCTAGGGGGACAATTGGTACTTGAAAATAGAGCACATAGACGACCAAAGGGGAGAGTATGCTAATCCATCACGGTCAGAGCATAGTGCCTTGGAGGGTGTACCTTGTTTTGTAGTGAAACTGCAGCACAGTAGTATTGTGATTGCAAACAGAACCCCCGCCCCCGTCCCATAACGCAACAGCCCTCGAAATTAGTCTGCCAAAGCACTGGAGTGGCACTTGGGCCCTTTGTGCAGCTGTAATTAGATAGCACTTATTCTAGAAGTGCCGTTCCGTAGTCCGTGTGGTCTTGGGGGCTTCAAAGGAACAAACTGGCTATTTTAAACAAGATGTTTGTTTGTTGGCTTTGGCTTTAGAACACTAAACAAGCGCCCACACACCCACACTGAGCACCCTGCCAAGTAGCTCCGTGCTACCCCACTAAGTATACAACCGTCAATTCGTGTGGTCCCTCACGCAGATGAGGCTTCCAACCCATGCAGCCAAGCCAGTACCATGCCCAGCCTGACCCAGCTCAAGGAGTTCTGAGGCAGCTGCATGCAGGGAGAATTATCTCACCACGGTGCTCTCCATAACCTCACCCACAAGCAGACGCCCCCAAACGAGCTGGTGGCTCGCTAGATTTTCAATATGAAGATATAATGTTGTGAACAGTGGAGGAAGCAGGCAGGTCTCTTTCCAGGGATCTTGTATAGTGGAGGCGTCGGCAATCTCCGGAAATCACAGACCCTGTTCTTCCCTCCAAAGGCACTGGGCTCTGCCCAGTTAGAACCCCACTTCCCTCTTCCACCACTGTAGATTAATAGACTGTGAGGTCAGACCAGACCACGGTCATTGAGTCTGACCTGCATACCACAGAGCATAAGTTTTCTCTCAGTGATCCTGGCATTAAGTCCATACTTATGGCCCTGACTCTTCCTTTCTGCCTTGTTCATTCCTTTATCAGGTGGTAATTGCCTCCCCGACAACGATTTTCTCATTATCCCCCTCCAAGACCAGGTTTGGTTTTCTCCCTTCTCTCCAGCTGCACGACAATCTCCCCAGTCCCTCATGTGTCACAAATGAGCTTTGGTTGCATTGTTTGTGTTTAAAGCACTGCTAGAGGTGCTGCCAGGCCTGCCGGCTACGTAGATGAATGTGAGGTGTGCTGGATCTGGTGCCACGGGCATGCTTGCCAGCCTTCCAAAGCTGTAAATGGGGACATCTGAAGAGAAAAAATAAGGCCGTGATTTTTAAACTCTCAAGTGGGAGAGCTAAGAAGCCACCTGCTCGATATAGCATTAAAATAGGGGTCTCTTTCTTCCCATGCAGAAACATGCGGGGGGGTCAGTTGCTGCCTCAGTAACATCCCTGCTGTCTCCTGGAGATTGGGGATGGTTGTTTCACAGGCTTAGAGGTAGGCAGTAGGCATGCCAAAGGATGACCAGAGGGGACAGGGACCCATAAAATATAGCATTTCTGAGTACCCTCCCCTCCCCAGCACAAAAGAAATGTGCCCAGGGAAATGTAACTTGTCACTGAGGCCCGGAATATGTTGACACAGAGCTTTCCTGTGACGGGACAGACTCATCACCGAGGCCAGGTCTACACTAAAAAGGAACATCAACTCAAGATACACAACTCCAGCTATGTGAATTACATAGCTGGAGTCGCCATATCTTGTTTCGAGGTTCTCCTCCATTCCCTCAGTGGAAGGCTGACAGGAGCAAAGGTTCCCATCAGCTTCCATTAGTCCTTGCAGAAGCAGGAGTACTGGCCGCCAGCAGGGGATGCCCTCTGAGTTTGATTTAGCGGGTCTTAACTAGACTCGCTAAATCAAACTCCAGAAGATCGATCCCGGCAGTGGTGATTTTCCCTTTAGTGAAGACATGGCCTGAGATTCCAACATATCTGTGCAATTTATGGGCTGGACTTCTGTTTTCTTCTGCAAGGACCAAACTCTTCCTTCCCTGGGATAGAAGAGTCCAGAGGAAACTCTGTAAAAAGAAGCTTGTCGTATTTAGACAGGCATCACCACATAGGGGCATGGTCTGGTCCACATAGAGAAGCCAGCTGACCTTTTCTGGTCCCCAATAAATGTTCATTACTGAATCATCCCATATTTGGGCAGTGGTTCAGGTCAGTTATTAACTTGAACTGGTTCATACCTCCCTACAAATAACAGACCATGTTCTGCCCTGTGTAAACTCAGTGATCCAAGTGGGGTTACATTGGGGCAGAATTTGGCCTCTGACCTGTTATACCAATCCTTGGAAATATAGAGAAGCAAAAGAGTTGATGTGATTTTTGCAAGGCTGCTCAGTGAGTCAGTGCTACAGCCAGAAGGCAGGACTCCTGGGACCGCAGCTCCTCTCATTCCCATCCACTATCTGATGCTCTCTCTCCCTTCTTGAAACAGTTTTTCCTACTGAAAAAAAAAAGCTGGAGTAAAAACTGGGAACAATCCAGAAAATTCAAATAAGGCTGATGCCTTGTGCATTGTACCTTCCAAACGGCTGCCTCCCCCAGTCACATTAGCAGAAGTGTTCCCTCCAAGCTGCAGGACAGCACAGCATCACAGGTGATTAATCAGCCTGCCCAGTCAGAGACTCAAGGCTGGTGACAACTCCTTCCTGCCTCTTTGTAGGTTCTTCTTCTTTTTAGGTTCGGGAGCTGCATCTGCACTCAGTTTTCTTTTGGCATGGCTTGTGGGAAGAGGAGAATTCACACAGAGGAAGGGTTGATCAGAAGCAAGCAGGGCAGAAAGAGCCCAGAAAGGTCTATTGGGCAGGTTAAAATTAGCAGTGAACTTCAACTTCCTATTTTCTTGTCTGTTTACGTTATAGCCACAATAAGCTTTCAAACAGACATTATTTGGGTTGCCCCCTCCCCACAGTACTCATGGCATTGACACACTTACAATGCTGCATCAATTCCTGTAAATCACAGGCCGGTAGATAAGGTGTAGTTGTCATGTTCGTAGTGATTAAAAGAGGTAGAATCTCTCATCGCTGCAGTGAGGGACTGTCAGCCATAAAGGGAATCTTGAGCTGAAGAGCAGTATTGATCTGCTCAGAGAAATTTGCAAACTCCATTTCTCAGTTCTTGCTCGGTTTAAGCCTACAACAGAACCCTATAAAGATATATCGTTAGCTTTCTCCCCTCCTTCCCCCGGCCTGGGGAATACAATTTATACATTTACATCTGTTTTGGTCAGGCTCACTAGAAAAAAGGGTTTAGAGGGGTAGCCGAGTTAGTCTGTACAGGATAAACTTAAAAAACAACAAATAGTCTGGTAGCACTTTCAAGACTAACAAAACATGTAGATGGTATCATGAGCTTTTGTGGGCATGGCCCACTTCTTCAGATGACCAGAGTGTTGGATGTCCAGAACCAAAAATAAGGAAGGGGGAGGGGAGAAGAGGCAGTGGGAAAGCCGAGCAATATGCGCTAGTTTGAACCAAACCCCTTGGTTCAAATTAACGTTGCTCCTCAAAAAATGAGGAGAAACATTAGTTTGAACCAAAGGGTTTGGTTTGAACTAACGCGTCCCGGCGCACACTTCCTGGTTCAAATCAGCTGTTGAGCAGAGTAACGTACCGGCGAGATCAAGCTAATGATATTTAAATCCCCGCTTCATTAGCAATTTCGGTCGCCTAAATTTGCTTCCCTAGCTCGAACTAGGGAGCAAGTGTAGACATGTCCTGACAGACAAAACTGATAGTCTATAAGCACCCGAAGACTGGATAGTTAAAAGAAGCAGATAAGAACCATTCGTTAGCAATTAGAGAGGAAGAGAACTAACACCAGATTCTACACTGACAAAGAACCATTGGCACCTTCATTGTTTGGCAGGGGCCCCAATACGTTGCATTGGTCAATCAGATTTACAAAACAGCATGACACTTGTTTCGCTGAATGTAGCATCTCAACGCATCTTTTGTGTGTGTGCAACATGCTGACAATGGTCCTGATGCACTTCCCGGGTGGAACACAGACTGCTGGCCTGGCGGGGGTAAATTCATCTGCTACAGCAGACAGGGGTGTGAGCATCATGCAGTCTCTGTAGGATGAAGTGGATGAGGCTAGCTGCGGCGGGATCATCACATCTCCTGGGAAGCCTTTACTAGCAGTGTGGAAGGGGCTGTTAGGGCCTCTTACCCACAGTGAAACGCAGCCCGATTTTGGAGGAGAATGGCAGGGTTACCAGGGTTTTATCCCCATCATAGACTGAATCAGGAGCAGTCCTAGATGAGCTGCTGGCAACTGGCACCCTAGGCAAAACGCACGATCGGCACCCCCGTCTCCAAAGCCCTCAACGGCTGTTTATCTTGGCACCCTAGGCGACCACCTAGTTCTCCCGTATTGACGGCCGCCACTGGACTGAATACCTGTGAGAGCATAACCACAGATTTCTTGCCTCCTGCACTTTCAGAGGTGGCTCAAAACTCAGTGTCTTCCCCAACCTGTCACCTCATGAAAATTTCAGTGTCTATGCAGAGCAGGCCCAGGGAAGAGCCTGTCAGTAGGCTGGATCCAGCCCACCTAGTTCTTTTATCCGGCTGTGCGGCAGTTTTTGGCCCCGCCCCCTAATGCATTGCCTGGGAGCTGGGTATGAACGAGCCCTTTCAACTGCGTCTATTTAAAGGGCTTGCAACTTCCCAGTTGCTGCTAAGGCATGAGCCCTTTAAGTAGAAGCAGCTGGGAGGGTTTGCAGCTCCTGGCTCCACCGCGTTGCCTGGGACTCACCAGGGAGGTGTGAGTCCACTCACTTGTTTCTATTTAAAGATCCCACCCCTTTCGACCCATGACCACTTTGAAAATTTTTGAAGTGCCCCCCCCTTCAAAAATTATTGCTCACCCTCATGTAGAGTGTTCCTTATCTTTAAAAACAAAACCAAAAAGTACACTGTCACGCATACAATATTTACATTCAAACTGTAGAATTATAGGCAGGGATGAATATTAAATGACCAAGCATGATAAAGATGGAAGAATTAGCTCTGAATTTCCAGGGTGATCAGTTAATGGTTTGTTTGTTTGTTCTTTAAGAAGCTGGATGGGGAAAAAAAGTATCAGGAATTTCTGCAAAATATTATTAATACAGACCTGCGTATGATGAAAAATATATACCTTTCAACACACAAAGAGTTCTCTCTATCTTTCGTGTATATATAAATATTAAAAATCTCTGTGTGTATCTTTAAACTAGCATTCTATGTATGGAAAAGCTCTAGCTTTGTATTTCAGTTTTCCTGGTTTTCACCACTCTCTTCTTTTATGCTTGGGTGGTCATATTTTGAAATTTCCCCAGGACCAGTTTTTCATGCAGTCACGTTTCTCATCACATCTGAAGGATGTTGTGCTTCGCATGGTAATTAGGTCCTCTTTGTTTCATCTACTGAACTGCTCTCAGTTACTTCCTGCAGCACATTCGCTCCTGGAGGCTATTGCTGTAATGTTAGAGCAGTGTAGATCCTCTAGGAGTAAACAGCTTCACTTTTACTTGTTTTTTTAAATACTGATTTACATCCTATTTTATATTTTGTGCCTTTATGTGTATCCTAATTATTTTCTTGGCGTAATGTCATTTTTGGGAATAATTTATTATCCATTTGGGTGGGTGAGGAGCATAAGCCTACAATGTGTGTGTGTGTGACATTATATATAAATATACACAGAGACATATCTGTCTACCTTGGGCTTGACAATTCTACTTGCCTGGAGGGAAAAGGAAGCTTTCCTGCGTGAGTGCCATCAAGCACTGCAGAAGCCACTAAATATGCAGGTTTTTAAGGCCCAGTTGTCAGTTGCTTCGGTCCCACTTATGGGGCAGGGACGTGACAGGCTTCAAGTCAGCTTTGTGTTCCCCATGTTGCAGGGCTGGGTAGAAGCCTTTTCAGCCCCCAGGGCAAGTTTGAGCCAGGGACAGCAAAGAACTGCTCTTGTGCTGTGCATCCAGCCACACTCCCCATGTCACGGTGGGACGAGGGCTAGGTCTTACGCTGTCCAGGATCACTCCCTCTATAGCAGTGCTCTCTTGTACCTCCAGTAAGTCCCTTCACACTGTCAGAATGCCATAGCCTAACGGAGACCATGACCTGAGCCTTTACAGTTGTGAAGAAAAACAGCACATGAACCCAGTGTGAGCTGATGCACAGCTCTCTTCCTGTCTGCAAATGCTTCATTCCAAGCGTCTGTGCTTGCAGATGCCCCGAGCTATAGCAGAATGACAATTAACCAGAGTCTTGTCAGTTTTCACTACCCTGTTGAGAACCCTATGGGCAGTCATGAAACTGACAAGAATCAGGTCAGTTTCACTCTGATGCTCTTGAGAAGACTCTGAGCAACAGGACAGGCATGCATTCAGCTATTCACTGGGGAGCACGTAAACATCAGAATCTTGGGGCAGGATGGTGGTAGATCAGGGGTAGGCAATAATTCTTGATGGAGGGGGGCACTCCAAGATTTTGGAAAGTGGTCGAGGGCCACATTCTTCCATGATATTAATGGAGGAGGTGCGGGTTTTGGGATGGAGGTTGGGGGCAGAAGGGAGTTTGGGGTAAGAGATTGGGGAGCAGGAGGGAGAGTGGGGTCTGGGAGGGAGTTTGGGTGAAGAAGGCAGTTGTGACCTAAAGCAAGGGACTGGGGTGCAGGGTTTTGGAGTGTGACCTAGGGCAGGAGGGGATTGTGATATGGAACAGAGGATTGGGGTGCCAGATCGGGGAGGGGATATGGGTGCAGGAGGGGGACAAAGGGTTTGGGTATTTGGGGGAGGGGAACAGAGGGTTGGGGAACAGTGGGGCTGAGGTGCCAGAGGCAGGCTCTGGCCAGGAGATTTAACAGCCAGCAGCCCAGCCAGCCTGCTTGCCTGTAGAGCTAAATGCTTGCAGAGCTTAAAAGGTTTCTCTGCCAGCCTGCACAGGTTGCACGACCATGTGCTTGTGTGAATAACTGAACTGGAGGGGAGGGGGCGTGGTGCTTCGTGTGCTACCTGTTATTCAAACAGGCAGCTCCCATTTGCCAGTTTCTGGTCAGAAGCCAGCCAATGGGATTGTGCTGGAGGTGGGAGTTATGCCTGAAGCTCTCTCGCCTTCCCCTCCGGGCTCACAGTTTTTAAAGAGAAACGACCCCACAGTCGCTTTTCTGAGCAGCGTGCGGAGCAAGCAGGAGAGCCTGCCTGTGTTTTGCCCAGGCCTGTGCTAGATTAACAGAGACAGCCCACACAGAAAGACGAGGGTGAGTAAATAGCAGAGATGTCCCTTTCACCGTACCCATTTACAGAAGCCAAGGGGTTGGGAAGTTATAGCATAGCAGAGACTCACACTCCTTTTGCGTAGCCAAGACACTCTTGAATGAGAGACAGAACAGTCATTCTGTTTTTATAGAAGCCAGAGCGGCGGGAGGGAAAAGACTTGAAATTCATCCGAAATTTTCAAGTATGTGGCCCATCAAGGTAAGCTGCAAGTGAGCTGCCAGAGAGAGGTTGTTTACCATCCACAGCACTCGTTAGCTGGGGACAGCAAAGTATGGCGACTAGGACCTGTGGGGAGCTATACCTGCTGATGTGAGGTAAACAGCTTGTCTGGTGACCCGCCAGCCGCTTACCCTGCATGCGGTCTACCATTGTTCTAGACAGAAGTAGGTATGGAAGCTGGAGATCACAGACAGAGCTCAGGAGGACACATTAGCCAGAATGGCCAAAGCGATCCTGACATTCTTCTTCCTGTAGGCTTAGTCCTCACATTGGTAGGTGTTAGATTAACTATCTACATCTTCACACACAGTGACACGCACCATCTGTGTATTGTCCTCACACACACCGAGACACACACAAGAGCATAGATATTTCAAACATGTACCTATGTACAGATGTGGGCACACCTGCGAGAGACCTAGAAGGATGTGCATGGATCAGTGACATAAGCCGAATACCTTCCCAAAACCTGGCATTCCTATCAGTCATTTATCTATTTTTACACTGTACTTAATAATATTACTACAGTGAATATAATGACTGGCTGTTCCTTTAAGTGGTCTCTAGCTTATTGGGCTGCTTTTTTCTTGTTTGTGTATTTTTCAAACATATTAAGAATGTCTCCAAACTAATATTACCAAATGTCAAGTAAAATCCTGTCTGCTGAAGGGCTGATGAGGTCATATGCATATGAGACTGTGTTATCTTGCAGTGACACATGGAATTAAGTCTTGGAGCCTCATCACCTGGGAAGGCGTCATTATGCCAGCCGTTTCTCCCTGTCAGCCCTTCGGGACATGACAGCTTTTTCCTTTCAGCCAATTAAAACAAAACTCCTTATTTTCCACCAGCCAATCAGAATTTGGCAGTTTGTTCCATTCTAAGGGTCTCTTCATTTCATTTCATGGGATTGAATAGTAATTTGCAAACATTAATTTATTCGCGTTCGAATAACACCATTTATCTCTCTGAGGATGCTAGAGGCCGGATGTTTTACTGGCTTGTGAGTTGCAAAGGAGAGATTGAGTCTCACATCCCATGACTAAGGCTGAGTGGGTGCATCTGAAGCATCAGAGCAAGTCTTAGAATTCAGGAGTCCCTAGCTCTCACTCTTGAGTTTTGGTGCTCATGCTGCAGACAGGACTATCAATGGGTAATAGTAAAAGAAGTATCCAGGGGTGAGTTTTCTCACCCTCCAGTTAAGGACGTTATATTGCGTTTAATCAGCTAATCGAGTAGTCGATGGAATTTCCATTGACTACTCGATTAGTCAGTAAAGGGGGAAACTACAGAGCCGCAGTGGGCTTTTAAGCTGGCTCCCCCTCCCCCAGCATTGGCTGAAAAGAGGCAGCAAGGGGCGGGGGGGAGGGGAGAGAGAGAAGAAGTGACTAGTAGAGTGGATAGTCGACTAGTCGCTTACGTCCCTACCTCTAGTTCTATTTTATGATGGAAACTCAAGTTGGGCCGTGAGCTGCAGGACGGTGGAGCTGCCAGTGCTGATTGGGCAGAAGGTTGTGATATGAGAAGATGGACCTGTGGCCTGAGCCAGTATGGCTGTTCTTATATTAGCCTACTCTCAGGACTGCTTAAGAGGGGAGTGCCTCCTGCTTGCAGCCTTATAATCAAACGGCGGAGGTGGATCCTGTGACAGGCTTTTTGGATTTTGTGCTTTCTCCATTCCTGTCACAGACGTGCAGTCAAGACACACACCTTACATGACCCGCCTTGCTTTGCTTGGAGGTGTGAACTGCAGATGAAACTGTGCTGTGTGCTTTGTGTTTAGCGGACATATCACTAAAATCTGTGCCTTGAAAAAGAGACCTCCCTGGATGACAGTGGCACGTGCACAAAGAGCTCACAGGTTTGTTAGTTTAGCCAGCAGACAGGTGCTGGGAGGCTTTTTGTACTTAAGAACAAAAGCATGGCAGCACTGCCTCGCTGGGAGATTTCCAAGGTGCGATGTGGGGCATGAGGCTGTGAACTCATCCTCAAACAGCCATTTTCCCCCTGAAATGATCAGTCTGTCATGCTTGATTTCAGTTATAAAATGGAAATAACGGGAGAGGGGGGAGTTCAGACCATTTACTGAGGACTGACATTTACAGCCAATCAGGGATCTCCATTTGTGTGCAGTCTCACCGATGCTTGTCATTCCTATGTAGTACTTTCAGCTACAGGGTCTTGGAGCAGGGGCACGCAACCTTTTTGCATTTGCGAACCCCGGACCCAAAAAAAGGGGTCCGGAAAAATTTTTGTTGAACAAAAAAAAAGCAAAAAAAAAAAGCACGGCCCCTTTAATTGCCGCTCCACTCCTGCCACTCCCCCCGCAATGTGTACAGGTGCCAAGCCGGGAAAAGAAAATACCGGGCAGCCTGGATCAAGGCACTGTGCCCCTTCCCACTCCCTCCTCCCCCCCGGAGGACAGAGTTGCGCACCGTTGTCTTGGAGCTCTTGAGTGTAGTAAGTCTCAAACCCAATCGCCACCTGCTCCAACCCACCATAAGGTAGATTAATGTCATTCACCCCATTTTACAGGTGGAGAAACCAAGGCAAGGGAAGTTCGTAAGAACATAAGAATGGCCATACTGGGTTAGACCAAAGGTTCATCTACCTTCCGACAGTGGCCAATGCCAGGTGTCCCCAGAGGAAATGAACAGAACACGGAATCATTAAGTGATCCCGACCCTGTCGCCCGTTCCCAGCTTCTGACAAACAGAGGCTAGGGACACCAGTCCTAACCATTCTGGCTAATAGCCCTCAATGGACCTATCCTTTATGAATTTATCTAGCTTTTTCTGAACCCTGTTAAAGTCCTGACCTTCATAACATCCTCTGGCAAGGAGTTCCACAGGTTGACTGTGTGCTGCACGAAGAAATACTTATTTTTGTTTCTTTTAAACTTGCTACCTTGCTTTCTTTTAAACTTGCTACCATTTAATGACCCCTAATTCTTATGTTATGTGAACAAGTAAATAACTTTTCTTTGTTCACTTTCTTCACACCACTCATGATTTTATAGACCTCTATCATATCCCCCCTTAATGTCCTCTTTTCTAAACTGAAAAGTCCCAGTCTCAACATACTGAGTGTGATTCTAGGGATGTAAAATCTCATTTAACTGGGTAACAGTAAGTTCAAGTAAAAACTTAAAAAACAACATAGTCTAGTAGCACTTTAAAGACTAACAAAACATGTAGATGGTTTGTTAGTCTTTAAAGTACTACTAAACTATTTGTAGTTTTTTAAGTTTTTTCTGTTACAGACTAACTTGGCTACCCCTCTGAAGTAAGTTCAAGTGATTTCCTTGAGGTCACATAACAATTCTGTGACAAAGCTATCTTATAGGTCCAAATTTTCCTCCCATTTTTTTTGTTCCATATTTATTCTGTAATATTTCAATAAATTAGTTTTAAAAAATGTACATGATACATTTCTTAAATGCAAAAAAGGAGGAGTTAAAATGAACTTTGTGCCCCTTTTCATCCTGCCTATTAAAGGACTTATTATGCCCTTGATCTCAATGCTGAGACAGGGAGTTGCACTTTGGATGGAAGACAGTATATGTGGATCAACTAGAACATGGTAAATTGCTTATAGAGGGGAGCTTCCTGGAACCCTGAATCCAAAGACAGAATTCAAAAATAGGAAAAACTATTTCACTAGTGAAGCACTGAAATGGGTTCCCTAGGGAGATGGTAGAATCTCCATTCCTAGAAGTTGTTAAGTCCCAGCTTGACAAAGCCCTGGCTGGGATGATTTAGATGGGGTTGATCCTGCTTTGGGAGGGGGTTGGACTCGGTGACTCCCGAGGTCTCTTCCAGCCCTAGGATTCTATGATGCATGTGCTGCTTCAGCAGGTGAGATGCACGAGTAGCTACAGTTCCATGCATATAGGAAATAAAGTTAGCAACAGACTTTGGATCATTGGCTCTAGATCACTGGCTCTTCCAGGGCAGTCAGATCTTTTTTTTTTTTTTTTTTTTT
>JANRFK010001158.1:7385663-7398270 GCA_030068395.1 Apalone spinifera | reverse complement strand
CTTTTTGCCGACAAAGTGCTGAGTTGGCAAAACATGGTGGGCATTTTTATGCAAATTAGACACAGGATATTTAAATCCCTGCCTCATATGCAATGTAGACCTGCCTAATCTGTATCCCTCTGCCGACAGAGGGATGCAGTCTAGACATACTTTCAGATCCCTGAGTCTTCTGAGACAAAATTTCAGTGTTTCAGAGTTTCTGAAACACTTAGCCACTTATGTCATCTTGTGTAAGAGCCTGAAGAACTGCTCACGATACCATAACTAAAGGTTAATGAGAGACCAATCTCCTGTTGATTTTGCTTTTCTAACCCTCATAGATGAGAAGTTTTGTTTGTTTGTTTTTTAAAAAACTATTGCCTTCAAACTAAAGCCAAACTAAACGTAATACGGGACATTTGCACTGATTACAGGTTACCAGTGCTAGGCCGATAGGTGGAGATGGATAGATGGAGTTAGGTAGGCCTCCTTCTGTTCCAAAATATGTCTTAACTATTTAAAGATAATGTGATCTCTGAGAAAGAGCAAATAAGATGAATAAACAAACCCCAAGAAAATATTTTTCTTTATTGAAATGTGACTAATAATGTAGATTTTAATTAGCCTGTGAATTGGTAGGCATAAAAAGAGAATTCAATAGGAACATGTGTTACAAAGTAGAGAAAAAGCTCAGATGCTTTAAACCAAGGTTCCAGGTCCGATGCTTCTGCTTCTTATACCAGTGTGCTCTAATGTTTTTCTTACATGTTGTTTGCATTGCAGTAACACAGAGGGGCCAAGAGCCCTAGTGCTAGGCACTTTGCAGACACATAACAAAAAGGCAGTCCCTATCCAAAGAATTTATTATCTAAATTAATGGAAGCTTCAGGGAGTAGCTCATGATTCCATCTACGTGTTTTGTTAGTCTATAAAGTGCTACCAGACCATTTGTTGTTTTTTTAAATTAATGGAGTTACTCCTGATGTACATCATTGTAAAGGAGAGGAGACTCAGTTTTGCTTAGCATTAATTTCCATCAGTTTGACTCTCAGGGTTGTGCCCAATACATTTTTGGAATCAGTACCAAGAGCCCAGCATCTGCTTCACCAACATGTGAAAAACTGAAGTAACACTTTTGACTTCAATGCCTCTTCCTGTTACCTCAAGTGTATCTGATGCCACTAGAGACCACCAGTGCTTGATGGCTAGAACACAGTGACTAAGATTTTAGCCATCCCATGCACACCTGTCTGGGACTAGCCATTGTCTAGTGATATATGTGTGTAAGGAGCCAAATACTGCCCTCAGATTCATTTTCAGTCCCTGTGCATTTCATTGAGGTGCTGGGCAGAGGGCAAAATGTATCCCACTGAATGAAAACTAACAGTGATATCCCACTGCCCAGAACTTTCTGCAGAACATAGCAGGAATCCCCTTAGAAAGCCTTAGGTCTGCTGTGAAAAAAAATGTGCTGGCTGCATTAATTCCCATGTAAGTCTGCTCTTCCTGCAAGGATCACTCTACCAGCCAACAAAATGCAGCCACCTCTAGAATGAAAGTGGTCATGGCACTAAAGAGTACCTAGAATTTTAGAAAAGGAAAAGAAGGATCCTTCATCCTGTTCAAATTCCATGAGGAATGTGGGAAAGGCTGAATGTAATTACCGATTGAGAGTTAGAGCTAGACCTTCAACTGGTGCAAAGTGGGATAGCCCCACTGGAATCAAGATCTGGCCCAGTAGAACAATCATTTCTGTGTTGCTAAATTGCTCTTTTTACAGCGAGATAATCATTTAAAACCAAAGAGCTACCACTGGCTAGGAGGGCAGAAAAATTCTAGAAGTTGTCTATTTCATGGTTGTGTAGTGTCAGGTAACTAGACAGATTTCTGATATTATACAGACAGTAGTGATATTAATTAAAAGCTTTCTAGTCTAGAAGCAAAACAAATCCTAAATATAATTTAGATTGTAATTAGTATAAAAATGACTGGAGTTAAATGAGCAAAGTCTATAATTTATACTGTCTTCTATTCTTCTCATGACTAGCTCATATCTAATGACATTGGAGAATATGTAAATTGATCAGCAGGTGAAAATGCCCTTGACTGGGTAAATTATGTGTAGTATTACCTTTCTCATGCCATTTGAAAGCACTAATGGATTTAATATGTATTATCCATCGTGGAGGTGAGCTGTTCACAGAGCAAAATTAGCCTGCAACAGATATAGCCCATTATTTGCCCCTCAATAATTGTTTTTCTTCTAAAACACAAACCAATGCTGAAGAATGATGCTAACCCAAATTATAATAATTATAATTTGAAAAATTCGGGCACGCTGTCCAGCGTGGTTACAAAGGCACTTAGTAGCTGACATGCAGTTTAAATATTTTCATGTGAAATCTGGGGATTTGCTGAGAGGGACATGATGTGAATTTAAAACAATTCTACAGACGTCACTGGACAAGTGAATAATGAGCTGACTAGCCTAGTAAATCATGTGAACCTGTCAAATGTGGGAACGCGTTGGGGAGGAGATGATGTCAAATAACAGTAACTTAGCAACCCAGCATTTGGCTGTCCAGAGAATGAGTAAGAGTTGCCACTTTTAAATAGCTGAGTAAATAAACGGATCCCTATATGTCTTAGGTGTGCCATAAAAATACCCTGGCACCATATGTTTTGTGTCAAGCACCTTCTTTCTCCTGCATAACGTGATTTATTATTTCTATCAAAATTTTTAAAAAATAGATTGAAAAGGTAACTCACGTGGAAAGGTGTAGCCATGGCCTCTGTACCATGGCTGGAGGGAAGGCTTCAGTGTGGTGCAACTATTTCCTCTGCCCCCATCCTTTAGATCTTGCTCGGAACATAACAATTTTTATGGGCCAAAGTAATTAACATAAATGTAAAATAAAATACAAATAATTCATTTCCCTAAAATACCCAAAACATCACATTGACAGCTTTAAAGTGGTGTTTATTCAGTAGACGCAGGGCCAGGTTTGGCTCTCCCAGCCAGAGACGTCAAAGAGAAGTTCCACTGATCATGGAATTCTTCTCTCATTTACAACTGTGTGTAAATTGGGACTAGCTGTGCTTCCTTTTGCTGTTACTGTACTATGCTGATTTACTCCTGAATGATTCTGGTGTGAGAACAAAATTTAGCCCTCAGTCTTCAGCTAAGTACAGAATTCAACCCCAGGGCTCTATTACGTAGCCAGCACTCTGAAAGGATAAGAGTGTTGTGTGATGTGTTCACACCATAGTTTTGTAGCTGACCTTGTTCCCATCAGTAGAAATAATGCCAGTGAAGTCAGTAGCTGGGCTTGTTTTATATTTTGTGTAGCCACTGAAACTAGTGCCACGGGGGGCCCAGTCTTCAGGGTTGAAAGAATTGGGCTTGTTTACTTTAGAAAAAAGAAGACTGAGAGGGAACAGGATACCGGTTTTCAAGTACCTAAAAGGGTGTTACAAGGCGGAGGGAGAAAAATTGTCCTCCTTGGCCTCTGAGGATAGAACAAGAAGCAATGGGCTTAGATTGGGGCTAGAAAAGAGCCCCAAGTCAGTGTCAACTAGCTTTGGACTGTTCTGGGTCATTTTGGCCGCTGAGAGTCACTGGAGCATTGCAGAATCCCAGTCATATCCCTTTACAGTAGTAATGATCCTCATTCACCCTATGTGGAAGGCCGGCTGTACTGAATTTGGGCTACTAGAGGATACCCCTATGCAAGGGATATCATCATTTAAGTCTGCTGAGTGTGTAGTGGGTATAAAACGGTTCCAGATAAGAATGGTGGTATTTTGTACCTACTGTACTTGGCGCAGGTCTGAATGATTACCCAAGCAGAGCCAGTCTCATTTTCAAGGGGCCACCGACAGAGTCCGACACAAGCCCGCTCGGGACACGCAGCAATTAAAGGAGTCGCTACCAGTTTTGTTTTGTTTTCCTTGACGAATTTTGCCCGGCTTTTTGTTGTTGTTATTGTTTTTTTCTCCTCAACAAATTTTCCCTGGCGGTCACCTGGGGCTGCCAATTGGTTAGGACCGGTCCTGTACCCAAGAGTTAAGGTACTGAAAGTTCAATATTCCAGCAGTATAGACAAGTGGAAGGGAGGTCAGTTTCAGGCCTACCAACATCTTGTTTTGAATTTTTAATAACATTAAGAAAATTAGTTGGCAATGCACTTTGAAATGCAGAGACTCGTATTTATACAAATCTGTTCTGGCCTATCTATGCTGGAACAATGGAAAGATTACAAACAGATATAGAGAAGAAAGTTACTCGGAACCTGTTTCCAACACAATATTCCATTGTGTATTCTTATCTCCTGGAAGATACACTTTTAACACACATTTTGCACTGCCAACTTGAACTGTTGCCAATTTCAGTCACGTTATTTAATTCCACTGTCCTTGCCAGATTTAATATTGCTGCTAAAATTACTATAAAGTAAATTGGCACCATCACAATGAACCCAACGTTGACTAGCGTTTGGCAATGTGTTAATGCATCTGAAGGGAACAAGGTGATTCTCATCTGTCAAATGAATGAAAATATACTAATTTGGTTCCATTTCCCATGCTCTTCCCCAGCTCCGTTATACAAGAGGAGCTACTTCATATGCTTTTTTTTCTCTTTATAATCACCTTGGGAGTGAGTTAACATGGATTTTAATGTCTCACATGATGTACATCCTTGTTCCCATAAAATACACTCAGTGTTATGGCAAAGACTGTAAGAAAAATGGAAACCTGCTCAAAAGGATTCCAAATGGGGGTGAAGAAGAATCCAAGTTGGGGGTGAACGATTGCCATTAACAATGGGAAAATTGGCTTGGGTGAAATAGAACAAACCTCAAACATTGCCCAGATCTCGAACTGAAGTCAAACTGTGCCTAGGTGTCAGAGTTCCCAGGTGTCCAGTTTTGAACTGGACAATCCAATATTTGAGCTTTCTGTTTGGGAAACAAACAGAAAATATAAATGTCTGGTATTTTCTGAATAAAATGTAATATAGATTGTGATGTAATGTCAAGTGTGTCCGGTATTTTTGTTGAAACCATCTGGCAACCCTACTAGGTGTAACACTTGAAAAAGTTTGAACACTTTGATTTGATACTTTCAAATGTCTCTGAATTTTGAGTTTCAGAGAGAACTAGATGCAAAAAAAGAAAAAAGTTGCTTGTAGAGGGGCAGTTGATGGGGCTTCTTACAGTTAATTGGCAACATGAACTATCATAAAACTGCACCACTTTCTCTTACGAGATTGCTGCCCAGATTTGCAGGCCCAAGGGGCCTGACTTTCCCCTTGGTTATGTCAATATCCATAAGGGATAGCTCCATGGAATTCAACCATGACTTCAGTGAAAGAGAGGAGAATCAGAAAGAGGTCAATGTGGGTGGTGCTCAGTCTACCCAAAGGGATGTTGCCATGGTGATGACTTATGCAGTGGTCCCCAATGCAGTGCTTGCGGGCACCGTGGTGCCTGCCGGGGCACTTATGTGCACCCACCTAGTGACCATGGCCAGCCCGAGCCATTCTTGCACCCTGGGCACGCGGCGCATGCGCGGCCCCCACCCCGGGCGTGCAGTGCATGCACAGTGCCGCCCCCAGGCACACGGCGCATTCAACGGCCCAGCCCCCGAGCGCCTGGCAGCCCCAAAAGGTTGGGGACCACTGACTTATGGTGTCATGGCCCTTCACCAAAGCTGTACCAAGTCCTCTTCCTGGCAGTCCTGAAATACCAGATTGCAAAGTGAGAGGGGGGACAACAGAATAGCTGGTCCCATGGGCAAGGTGAGAAGGGATCCAACTCCATGCTTCCAGAAGAAGCGGGACCTCAGGCAGAAGGGGCAGGGCTAGAGGCAACCTGCCTTTAGTACCACTTGGAGCTCACCATGCCGAGTCTCCTCTCCCACCCCACAGAGAGCCATAAAGAGAGCTTAGGAGGGCCAGGAGCCGCAGGCCCTTTTAAATTGCTGGGACCCAGGGAAGTTAGCCCCGTTGTCTCCCCCATTGGTGGGCCTGCAAAGTGATAATGAGGCGTGACCTATGGACCAGGCTTCTATCAAGCATAGAAACCACTCGAGGCTAGCATGTTCCACTTATATGTACTACTAAGATCAATCAATCTATACATAAAATCATGTTTTGAAACACACATAGTTAAAAGTCTGCTCGCTGATGAATCCTTTCTATTTCATCTTAGCCTGTCTTAATGAAACACGGTAAATATGGACATGAGTATTTAAACTGCTGGCAATGTTACCTTTCATTTACGTAGATTAATAATGTGTAGTTTACATAACAAATTCTGTGCCGTGGGCACAGAAATACAACATTGAAAACACATTCTAATGGAACCATTAGGGTCTGTGAATGAATATTTGTTCTACAAACTGTTGTGGCATGAAATGACAGACTCAATAGCATTTTCTGTCAGATCTTTATCTTATAGAAGGGGAGGGCTGCATTTTATCAGCCTGTGCAGCAGGGACTGCAGGTTTAAAGCAATGAGCTAAGAGCTATGGTGTACAGCTGATGGGAAACCCCATAAGAAATCACTCAGGCCAGAGGAGTTGGTTGGTCCAGTGTTTCTCAACCTTTTTTTGCTCATGGCCCCCTTCTGAGCCTCGTTTACCTCTGTAGCCCCCCTCATAGCCTCTGTTAGTTGGAAAAAAAGGTACATAATTTACCTAATGTTCCGTTTTTTCCATATGGCCCCCTAGAGGTAGAGTGTGGCCCCTGGGGAGCCATATGGCCCACGGTTGAGAACCACTGGGTTGGTCCATTGAAGGATAACCTGGTCCCTGTGTATTTGGTTCAAAGAGATTGCAAGTGTTCTGCTCCTTCTCTTACTTGGTATTTATAGGTGGAGTTGGGGCTAAACAGACAAGCAGTGATCAAGGGAGGAGTAGGTGTGGTATGGGGTGGTATGTGATTGAATGCCTCTTCAAAAAGCTTATCTCCAGCTGTGCCTTAGAGACATAGCTCCTCACAAGTTGCACACCCCCAGTGGGAAAGCCAGGAAGCATTATGTGTAATGCATCCCAGAACTGACCACCATGCAGTAGGAGCATGATCCTTACTCCATGGAGGACAGTATCATATGGGTAGTATGGATTCATCTTCTTCTTCCACCCAGACTCCCTACTGCTTTGCCAAGACTTCCGCCAGACCTACTTTCCAGCTGCTGCAATAAATACCTCAATGGATCCCTAAGAATGGACCTGGGTGCTTCCAGTAGCAAAAAAAACCAAGTTGTGTCCTACAACATGTGTTGGAATTTCCTGTTCGGAGCAAGACTGGCTCAGAAACAGGTCCGAGGTAGTCAGGGGAAACAGAAAGCTCAGATTGGCAAAGAGTAAGGAGAGTAAAATAGGGGAAGAACAAGTTGAAAAGTACTTAGACAAGTTAGATGTCTTCAAGTCACTAGGGCCTGATGAAATACATCCTAGAATACTGTAACTGAGGCATCTGAGGCATTAGCAATTATCTTTGAAAAGTCATGGAAGATGGGTGAGATTCCAGAGAACTGTGAAAGGGTAAATATATTGTCAAGCTATAAAAAAGGAAGTAAGGACTAAGGATGTTAAAATGAGATGAATCGACTAATCAAATAGTCGATGCAAATTGCATCGACTATTTGATTAGTCAATAAGGGCGCCTCCACCTTTGAAATGTAGGACGAGCCCAACCGGCTCTTGCTACATTTCAGAGAAAGAAGCACAGGACCAACAGGAAACTGAAGCAGTCCCTCGCTGGCCTGTGCTCCCCATGTGTGCTTTGCTTTTGAAATGTACAAGAACCCTGGGAGGGGCTCTTGTACATTTAAAAAGCAGGGAGCACAGGGCCTGCAGGAGACTGCTCGAGTCTCCCACTGGCCCGGTGCGCCTCGCACATGCTTCTGGTTTTGAAATGTAGCAAGAGTCCTGCTCTTGCTACATTTCAAAGGCAAAAGCACCACCAGTTCCCCACTGCGCCCTGTCCACACGCTCCCCATGGAGAAGGTGCTGGGGGGAACCAGCTTTTAAGCCGGCTCCCCCCAGCACTGACTCCTGCTCCCCCCTTGCTGCCTCTCTCTGATAGAGGTAGTGGGGGGGAGGTGGAAGTGACTAGTTGAGTCGACTATCCAATAAGCATATGCTCGTAGCTTACATCTCCAATAAGGACAATCCAGGAAATTACCAACCAGTCACTTTAACTTCAGTACCCAAAAAGATAATGGAGCAAAAAATTAAGCAATCTGTTTGCAGACCCTTAGAAGATAATAAGGTGATAAGTAACAATCAGCACAGATGTGTCAAGAACAAATCATGTCAAACCAACCTAATTGTTTTCTTTTACAAGGTAACAAGCTTTGTGGATAGAGGGGAAGTGGTAGATATGATGTATCTTGACTTTAGTAAGGCTTTTGATTGTCTTGCATGATCTCCTCAAACAAACTAGGGAAATGCAGCTTAGATGGAGTTACTATAGGATGGGTGCAGAACTATTTGGAAAACTGGTGGTAGGAAATTGGCATTAGGGCTTCACTGTCAAGCTAGAAGGACATGATGAGTAGGGTCCTGCAGGGATCTGTCCTGTGTCCATTTCTGTTCAGTATCTTCATCAGTGATCCAGATCAGTGTTTCCCACTTTTATTTGGCCACGGAACCCTTTTAAACTCAAAAGAATTTTGTGTAACCCCTAATAACAGGAGCAGAAAAAGTAGACCACAAATGAGTAAGGATAATATTAAACAAATGCTAAACAAGGTCATGAGATCAACATTTAGTTTAATTGCACGTATTTAAAAACAAAAAATCACATTTAATGTGTACAACAAAAATTTTAAATCATAAAATGTTATTGTAATGGAATTTTCTTGTTGAACCCTTATTTTCACTTTGCGGAATTCCGGGGTTCTGCGGAACACCATTTGAGAAATACTGATCCAGATAATGGTATAGAATACTCTTACAAAGTTTATGGATATTACCAAACTGTGAAGCATTGAACATGGTATGGAAGATAAGGTTTAAAATTCAAAATGATCTGGACAAACTGGAGAAATGGTCTGAGAAAATAGGATGAAATTCAGTATGGACAAATGCAGAGTACTCCACGTAGGACAGAACAATTAGCAGCATCCTTATAAAATGGAAAATGACTGCATGGGAAGGAGTATTGCAGAAAGGGAGCTGAGAATCATATGGTATGTCTAGACTACAGGGTTTTGGCGACAAAACTGGACTTTTGTCGACAAAACTATCCTACGTCTGCACTGCCGCTGAGTTCTGTCAACGTAACATCGACAGAACTCAGCAGTTTTGTTGACAGCTGTAAACCTCATTCTACGAGGAATAATGCCTTTTGTCGACAGAGTTCTGTTGACAGAAGGCGTTATTGCATCTACACCGTCCTTTGCATTTACACTGTCATGTCAACAAAGCAAGCTGTCATGACGACAGAACTGGATGTAGTCTAGACGCTCTTTGTTGACAGAAGCTTTGTCGACAGTATCTGTTGACAAAACTTCTGTCGACAAAAGCCTGTAGTCTAGAAATACCCATAGTGGTCAGAAGCTAAATATGAGTCACATTGTAACACTGTTGCAAAAAAAATCAAATATCCTTCCGGGACATGTTGGTAAGAGTGTTGTTAGCAAGACATGAGAAGTAATTCCCCCTCTCTCCTCTGTGCTGAGGAGGCCTCAAATGAAGTTTTGTGTCTAATCTGGGCACCAAATTTCAGGAAAGATATGGGCAAATTGGAAAAAATGCAAAGAACAAAAATGTTTAAAGGTCTAGAAAACATGACTGAAGAGGTAAGATTGAAAAAACTGGGTTGTTATAAGGAGGAGAAAGAAAAATTGTTGTCCTTAACGCTTAAGGATAGAAGCTGGGAATGGTCAACAGAATGGATCACTTGGTGATGACTTGTTCTCTCTGATACATCAGGCATTGGCCACTGATAAAAAACAAGGTACTGGAATAGATCAACCTTTGGCCTGATCCAGTGTGGTCATTCTTATGTTGTTAGAACAAGAAGCATTGGGCATAAATCGCAGTAGGGATGGTTTAAGCTGCAAATGAACTAAAACCCTCAGCTAGTAGGTATTTGTACTAGTGTCAGGTATTACGTCTGTTTTATTGCAACAGCACAAATGCAAGGCTCAGTCAGACATTTAAAATTATGCTGGATGCTACGGGTTATCCATCTCTGTGGAAAGTCGCTCACATTTCCTTGAAGAAAGCCTGGTGCTGAATTTAACCTTCTGAGCCCCCTTATAAACTTTCAATCTAGTTTAGCCATGTATATTAAATTGTGCTTATAATTAGGGGGGAAGGTTATTGAATATGTAAAGCCCTTTCAATTTCTTATTAAAAGACATGTTTCTGAGAAAAATTTGAGAAAAATGCACGCTCTATGGATGGAGAGACATTTTTGAACTTTTTAGACTGTCACATTAAAATTGTCACAATTGTTTAATTAGCCAGTAGGCCCTGCCACGCTGGTTTGTGTCAGCCGTGTAACATAAATTCTCTGGATAGCTGGCAATTCCCTGATCACAACGTTAAATATATATTGGTCAACGAATTTCTCACGTCTATTTTTGTTTTGAAGGCAGTCCTCCCACAACTCTGCTCGCAGGAGCAAGCTGGAGGACCTGTTGGAGCTGTAGTAGTGGAAAGAACGATTTTTTTCTTACTCTAAAGTGTTAAACCACTGGGTGACAATTGTTCAGTGATGAGAGAGAGAAATTGCTTACGGTTTTATATATTTGTTCAACATTCGCCATGCACTATTTATTTTGCCTGATTCCAATGTTATAGTTATGCCTGATAGCACCAATGTAGTTATGACATTGTCAGTAGAAATCTCTATTTTCTGCCATTTACAGCTCCCCCGTCAAAATTTGACCTGGGCCAAAACTTTCATACAAGCAGACACCCAAGAATAAATACATTAGAATCATAAAATTGTTGAACACTAGAACTGAAAGGGATCTTGAGAGGTCATCAAGTCCAGTCCCCTGCACTCATGGCAGGATCAAGCACCATCTCGATCATCCCTGACAGATGTTTATCTAACTAACCTGCTCTTAAAAAAACTCTAGTGAGGGAGTTTCCACAGCCTTTCTAGGAAATTTATTCCAGTGCTTAAAAACTCTGACAGGAAGTTTTTTTTTTAATGTCCAACCTAAATCTCCTATGCTACAATTAAAGCTCATTGCTTCTTGTCCTATCATCAAAGGTTAAGGAGGATAATTTTTCTCCCTCCTCTTCGTAACACCCTTTTGGGTACTAGAAAGCTTTTATCATGTCTCCTCTTAGGATACGGCTAGACTGTGGGATATTTTTTGTGGAAGAGCAAATGTGCCCTTTTGGAAGCCCCTGTATTCCTCATTCTACGAGGAAGAAAGGGGCTTCCGAAAGAGGGTTTTATTCCGACATTTGGCCCAGTCTAAATGGGTATGCAAAATGCAGCGCGCATTTTGCGTACCTTTTTCTGACAAAAACTTGTAGTCTAGCCGTACCTTTGTCTTCACTTTTTCAGACTAAACAAACCCAGTTCCTTCAATCTTCCCTTATAGGACATGCTTTCTAGACCTTTAACCATTTTTGTTGCTCTTCTCTGGACCGTCTCCAATTTGTCCAATCTTTCTTGAAATGTGGTACCCAAAACTGGACACAGTACCCAAGCTGAGGCCAAACCAGCACAGAGTAGAATAGAAGAATTACTTCTCATGTCTTGCTTACAACACTCCTGTTAATGCATGGCAGAATGTTTGCTTCCCCCCCCCCCCCAACAGTGTCATACTGTTGACTCATATTTAGTTTGTGGTCCACTATGACCTCTAGATGCTTTTCTGCAGTACTCCTTCCTAGACAGTCACTCCCCATTTTGCATACTATTACATGAAGACCAAAAAATAATCATCCTCCCAACCCTGTAGAGGAAAGAAACAAATACAATATGTATATTTACTTGTTCAGGAGGCTTGCACAGCTAGACCAGGTAATCACTGTGGCCTGCTGTTGAATAGAGCACTGAAGCGGGGCCCAGGAAAGCTGGGTTCCATTCCCAGGTACACCCCTGGACTGCTGAGTGACCTTGGGCAAGTCATTTCCCCTCTCCCTACCTCTGTTTTCCCATCTGTAAAATGGTGATAATGATGCAAGCTAAGATTTAGTCTTGGGTATTTTCAGTAAAATGAACAAGCTACAAAAAGTAAGCAAAAATGCACAACCTCCCCGTGATCTGTATTATACACCCCTACTAAAGCTTCAATGATCTGGGGCAAGGAAGCAGCCCAGGGGCTCTGCTGGGGCTAAGGGGAACAACAGCACACCGGCAGGGTCCTTGCTGGTGCAGGAGGGTGGCAGTGTGTGGCCTGGGACTTGTGGTGGGAGGAGCATCCTGAGACTGTCCTTGCTGCTCTGGAAGGGGGCACAATTGCCTGAGGGTACGTCTGCACTGCAGCCTTTTGTCCGCAGAGACAATGCAAATGAAGCGCTCATTAGCATTTGTCACACTGTCATTTGCATGTTCTCTGCCGATGCTTTTTGCAGAAGAGGTTTTTGCGCAAAAACAAGTGTAACCCCCCTTTTTCCTCCCCGGGTTACTGGGGAGCAGGTC
>JANRFK010001158.1:7329518-7385563 GCA_030068395.1 Apalone spinifera | reverse complement strand
ACAGGGTCTTTTCAGACTAAAACAGGGGCCCCTTTAGTAAGGGGACTACACAAGCAATGTAGACGGGTTCGTTTTGTGCAAAAAAACCCTTTTGCACAAGATCCCTTATGCCTCAGAAAAGGAGATATGGAGGAGGCATGCAAAATGGCCCCGTCTACATTGCTTTTTTTGCGCAAAAACCTCTTCTGCAAAAAGCATCTGCAGAGAATATGCAAATGACAGTGTGACAAATGCTAATGAGCACTTCATTTGCATTGTCTCTGCCGACAAAAGGCTGCAGCTTAGACGTAGCCTGAGACTGCCTCAGCAGTGGACAATGCAGCTGGCCTGGGACCTGCTGGAGTCACACTGGCTGCTGTAGAAGTCATGGAGGCCCCAGAAAGTCACAGAGTCGATGACTTCCATGACCTCCATGACAAACTTGCAGCCTTTCTCATGAGACCAGTCTCTTTTCATAAAGCATTTTCAATGTTGTGATGAAAATGCTACATCTAAGCCAAACAGTGGTCCTTTCCGGCCTTGAAATCTGGGCATCTCTGTGTACGATGCAAAACCTTATATTAAATCGATTGTTTTTGCTTCTGTCGCCCGCTCTTGAGATGAGAAATGTAAAAAAACCTGTTCTGAACCTTAAAAAAAAAAAAAAAAGATTTTGAGTTTGAGGAAAGGGTAGAAGTTTTAGAAGGCGAGGCATTTTGTTTGTAATAACTGTGTTTGGGCTTTCTAACCTGTAGACATAGTACCTAATCATCTACAGAGAAGATCAACCCTTCAGAGGTTGATCTGCTAGCGTTTGATTTAGTGGGTCTAGTGCAGACCCCCAAATCAAACGCTGAGGGCAGACCTCGCCAGCATAGTGTACTCTTCATTCTGTGAGGAGTAAGGGAAGTCGGCGGGAGCAGGGGCGGATATAGGGCAGGGTGAGCGGGGTGGCTGCCCCGGTCCCCGCGCTTCAAAAAGCCCCGCGCATCACCGTGGCGCCACCGCGCATGCGCTGTGGCAAAGGGGGGCCCTGCAAAATGGTCATCTGCCCCTGGATGGGAACATGTGCTCCTATCAGCCTCCCGCAATGTAGACACCGTGGTGGCTCAGCTTAAGATAAGCCGAATCTAGCTACGTATTTTGCATAGCTGGATGGTGTACCTTAAGATGACCTCCCTGCTCTAGTGTAGACCAGACCCCAGAGAACTAAGCTGCCTGTTTGCCTGGGAGGCCGCTGTAGATCCCTTAAATACAGTTTGTGGCTCAGATTTAATCATGAAACACTCCCTTATAAGAGAACAAAGTGCCAGCAGAGTTCTTCACCGGAGGCCTATTTCCATGAAAACAGTTGTCACTCTTTTTTACTCAGCCACTGAGCTATTGTTCCTTTAAAAGAAGTTTTCATGATCTCCTCATTACCATTTTTCTTAATGTGATAAAGTGTAAACTACAAGCAAGCTATCATGTTTGAAAGGATACAGCAACCCTTAGAAATGTTAGACTAACTGCTTGTGTTCTTCTTTGAAAAGGCATAGACTGGGGATTTCACTAAATGTATCCTTCTGTCTCCTTTTGCTGTAGCATTGTCATTTTACAGTGTCTTTCACTTATAACACAAGTTATCCTTCAAAACGAATGCCGTGTTACTGCATCTAGCCTTTGTATCTCTCCAGCAAAGTGAGATCAACAACTCCCTTTGGTAATTGCTGGAACATGATAATAAATTGCATGTTGTACTGAAAAAAATATTATTTGGCAGGTTTATTCCAGCTCCACTTTGTATGATAACTGGCAATTGTCACTACTTGACACTTGTTGGAGTTATGAATAACACTAGCTGCTTAGAACTAACTAGCAGAGTAATCATGGTTCTGCTGGGTGGTCTCTACTTGGGCATCTATCCAGCTTGCTAGTATAACCTCTCATAAACCATTGCTAATGAACGGTCTGTTAGTGCTTTCAAGCCAGCTGAAGGCAGCAGAGACAATTCATGTCATAGTCTGATAATTTAGATACGTTTTTGAAGGATGCTGATAAATTGGAGAAGGTTCAGAGAGGAGCCACAAGAGTGATTAGAAAACATGCCTTGGAGTGTTAGACTCAAGGCGCTCAGTCTACTTAATTGAACCAAAAGAAGTCTAAGGGAAGACTTGATTACAGTCTCTGTAAGTACCTATGTGGGGAACAAGTATTTAATAAGGCTCTCCTCAGACTAGCAGAGAAACGTACGTAAGAACATAAGAATGGCCAGACTGGGTCAGACCAAAGGTCCACGTAGCCCAGTATTCTGTCTGCCGACAGTAGCCAATGCCAGATGCCCCTGAGGGAGGGAACACAACAGGCAATCCTCACGTGATCCCTCCCCGGTCACCCACCTCCAGAGAAACAGAGGCTAGGGACACCATTCCTACCTATCCTGGCTAATAGCCATTGATGGACCTAACCTCCATGAATCTATCTAGCTCTTTTTTGAACCCTGTTAAAGTTCTAGCCTTCACCGCATCCTCTGACAAGGAGTTCCACAGGTTGACTGTGCACCAAGTGAAGAAAACCTTCCTTTTGTTTTAAACCTGCTGCCTATTAATTTCATTGGTGACCCCTAGTTCTTATATTGTGGGAATAAGTAAATAACTTTTCCTTATTCACTTTTTCCATACTAGTCATGATTTTATAGACCTCTATCATATCCCCCCTTAGTCTCCTCTTTTCTAAGCTGAAAAGTCCAAGTCTTTTAAATCTCTCTTCATATGGGACCCGTTCCAAACCCCTAATTATTTTTGTTGCCCTTTCCTGAACCCTTTCCAATGCCAGTATATCTTTTTTGAGATGAGGTGACCACATCTGTACGCAGTATTCAAGCTGTGGGCATACCATGGTTTTATATAGAGGCAATAAGATATTCTCTCTCCCTTTTTAATGACTCCTAACATTGTTTGCTTTTTTGACTGCCTCCGCATACTGATAGATGTTTTCGGAGAACTATCCACAATGACTCCAAGATCTCTCTCTTGAGTAGTTGTTGCCAAATTAGTCCCTATCATTTTGTATATATAGTTGGGATTATGTTTTCCAATGTGCGTTACTTTACATTTATCAACATTACATTTCATTTGCCATTTTGTCGCCCAGTCACTTAGTTTGGTGAGATCTTTTTGACGCTCTTCACAGTCTGCTTTGGCCTTAACTATCTTGAGCAGTTTGGTATCATCTGCAAATTTTGCCACCTCACTGTTTACCCCTTTCTCTAGGTCATTTATAAATAAGTTGAATAGGATGGGTCCCAGGACAGTCTCTTGTGGGACCCCACTAGTTACGCAAGGTAGAATGCAATCCAATGGCTTGAAATTGAAGCTAAATGTATTCAGACTGGAAATAAAGCATAATTTTAATGGTGAGAGTAATTCACCATTGCAACAATTGACCAAGAGCCATGATGGAGTCTCCATTGCTGACCATTTTTAAGCAAGTATAACCCAGAGGCACTGAGACCACTGACAAAGGAGCGTAAAACCTACTCTGTAGGCTTTGCCGAGAACGAGCTGGCTTTTTGCTCATGCGATTGAGTCACATGGCTTTTCCCCCTAAGGTTGCAGGTTCGGTCCCTCCTGTCGGTTTTACAAAAGAGCGGCTGTTTTTTTCTAAAAGATCTGCTCTAGGACTTATTTGGGGAATTTCTATGGCCTGTGGTTCGCAGGAGGTCACGCTAGATGATGTCAGTGGTCCTTGGCATCTCTGAAACTAAGAAGCTATGATGCCACCTGTTCTCTGTCCACCTGGGACTTGCAAAGTCATCCCTGTCATGTACTTTTCACTGTTGGCTACTCTAGGTTTTCCCAGTGATAAGTGAGGTGAGGACTTATTTTTAATTAGTTTTTCATTAGGTGCCGGGCACTGTACCAAACACAAAGAGAAATTCCTGCCTCAAAGAGTTTATAGTCTCAGACATAGAATTTATTGTCTTTTTCTCTTATGACTACACGGTATTAACCAGCCACCTCTCCTTGAATGGTCCTGTAACGGGGTCGACTCACCAGCACGGCGCCCTCAGCTGGTTGACTTGGGGAATTAGCACAATGTTTCGTTGTGCGTCTTCTTTCCACTGGTATCTCTCCGTGCTGTTCTTTAACCACACCGTCTTCTTCAGGGCTCTGCCCTCCGGTCTCTGTCTTCCACGGGGTGTTGTTTACTCCTCTGCATACTCCACTCCAGGGTCCTCCCTACTCCCCAGGACCCCCAGTTCTTTCTCCCAGGGAACACCCAGTTCCCCTGCACCCCCTTCTTGCTTCAGTGACCCGCTACCAGTTTTCCTCTAGCCCCTATCTCCAGGGCAGACTGCAGTCTATAATGGCCACTCATCACTGGCTAAATGTGTGTGGACCTGTTGCCTCTGCCTACCAGGCTGCTTCTCGCAGCCCCCGAGGCTTCAGGCCTTCCAGACTGAGGCTTACTTGGCCAGAGCCTCCCCAGCCTACCATGTCTGCCTCTGGCATCCCCTAGTAGCTTTAGGCTTTGTAGCCTGGGGCTTACTTGGCCAGAGCCTCCCCAGCCCTGCTCTCTCTCCAGGAAGCCTCTAGCTTCCCTGGCAGTCAGGTCCCTACTACTCTGCAGCCAGAGCAGCAGTTAAGTCTCTTCTCCTCCTGCCAGGACTCCCTCTTTATATAGTCCCCAGCTGGGCCTTCATTAGCCGAGCTGCCTCAGCTGGGCTTCACTCTGTTCTTCCCTTACTCTTCACTCTCAGCCCCTTAAAAGGCCAGTGCAGGGCAAATGCCCTGTCACAGGTGCCTTAAAATATGTGTTAATTACATATGTGCAAATACCTATTCAAGCTTGTATTTAGCTGTGACATGCCGCGTACCTTTCTAGACTGGAGGAGCTCGGTGTCACTTGAACGCTTGTCGGTCTCACCAACAGGAGTGGGTGCCATAAAAGGTATCACCTTGCCCAGCTTGTCTTTATAGTCTCAGAGGCAGACATGGAGAAGTTAAAGCTACTGGATGTATGGAGCTACTTATGCGCATTGCGAATGAACTGAGACTTGTGGTAGATAGAAAGGTGGATTGGAAACAGGGCTGCCGATGGGTGGGATGAGGGGCAAAGGAGACAGTCACCCTGGGGCATGGCAATTGAAAAGGGCCTAGAGCTCCAGGTTGCTGCTACCGTGGTAGTCCCAGGCCCTTGAATTTGTATCTAAAGCCCAATATGGCACTGTCCAGATGGCACTGAGGGCTGGCTACCCTGAGGCCCCGCTACTTCTGGGGAACCCAGAGCTAGGGTTGCCAGATACTTTAAAAAAAATATTGAACAGGGCGGGAAAAAAATTGGTTGAGCAAAAAAATGGGGGACCAAAGTTGTTGAGGAAAAAAAACAGCACAAAAGAAAGAGGCACTGCACCTTTAAATCCACACACTCACTGCCTCCCCCTCTCCCTAGACATGGCAGAAGGGGAATGTCCCAAGTGGCCTTGCATCCGAGAAAAACAGAAAATACGAGACATTTTATATGTCCGGTATTTTCTGGACATATACGAGACACCTGGCAACCCTACCCAAAGCCAAGCCCCCCCCACACACATTGCCCAGGGCTCAGCAAAGTCTGTCACTAGCCTTGATTGGGAAACAGGGGTAGGGAAACAGAGGAGACATCCATGCATGGGGCTGGGTTTGGAAGAACACAGGGAAATGCTGAATAAAGCAGAGTCTCTAAAAGAGCAGGCTTGAACTAAAAGAGAATCTCAAAAGTGTTTTTCTGTTCGGTCTTCTGACACGTATTTGAGAGCTGTTGACGTTTCAGGAAGAGGCTCTGATGCCACGTTCTAGGCAGTACGTGTGTGTAAGAAGGGAGAGCTGCATTTCCACACGTATACAGGGAAATTCCTGTTCCAGGACTCTCCTTGTGGCAGTGAAAGAGATCTGACTGAATCTCTGCTCTGGGGAAAAAAAGCAGCCTGGGTAAAGCCTCTCAGTGCACATGATACAATGCTGTGTGCTAGCTTCAGTGATTTCTCTTTGGAATCCAATTTTAATGAAACCCAATCATGGTTCATACAAAATAACTTGGGTTAAACACAAATGGACATGCAGTATCATTTTTGAATGTTCCTGTACATGCCAAATAAAGTGATCAATGCCCCTGCATTAAGAATGAAATGAATGTGTTTTATTTCGGCATCAAACTGACCCAATAATGAATATGTTATTGGGTCAGTTTTGATGCTGAAATCCTTGGGGATTTGAATGGAATAATTTTCAGCGTCTTGTAAGGATGTGGATTTTAAACTGGCTGTGCTGGGCTCCACGGCTGAGTGCACAGGGTAGAACTAAATGTTTCAGTGCTAGTTCTCCAAAACAAATTGTGCCGTTTAGTTTTGCCCATTATTGAATTTGGAGATGTTCCTTTTCATTGCTCCGGTATAAGAGCTTTAGAAATTAAATATGCTTCATAATAAGTTACATAGATCTGTCTTGTCATGTGAATAAATAACCAGTCGTATTTTGTAAGGAAAAATAAATTGATTATATCTGGCAATGAAAAAGAGGTGGTATAATTTATTGTATAAATGTGCACATGGTAGCCCTGTAGGGTGTTTATAGTCTTGTTTTGTAACTGCAAAATTGTAATTATGTTCTCTTCTCATTGCAAACCCTAAGTTTGGGGCTTTCAAATAAGAAAACAGTCAATATGAGACATGCTTTTTTGCTTGTGTCACTCTGAATGGATGGAACAAATTACCAGATTCCCTTAAACAATTGCCAATTCTGAATAATTTTTGAAAAGCAGTTGTTTATTTGCGTGAAGGAACCCTGCCAATGTTTTTTTTTTAAATGGCAGAGATGAAATTATACATTGGTATTAGGAACTTTTTAAAGAATTAGCTTTTTGTTGCTTATTGTGCTTTTGTTTATATGATGCTGTTCTATTGTCAGGATGCGATGCTGGCATCGAATGGTTCAATGTGTACTTCCTGTCTCCTGGGAACGGCATGAAAATTAGAAGGGCCATCCCAGGAGATTATTCCAAGCAAGTATCGTTTGGAATAAAGAAAATAAATGGAATATGACTGTGCCTGTCAGTGGGGTTGGGAACCTGTGGGAGGCATATGCATTAGTGGTGCTAGACCACAGCAAGACTTCATCATTGTGTATTGGGCAATAGAGTCATTAGTTTAGTCATCCAGAATGAGACACAGAAAGACACGGGGGGTGTTGTGGGGGACTTCTGGTACAAGTGACTGAAAAGAATCCAAAAATGTACTGGAGATTTGAATGGATCACATTCATATCTTTAACTCTGGATATTCCCGTTAACATAGTTTGGAAGGGATATTCAACTTCCTGCCTGAGTGTTTGAGCTACGGATGTAAACAGGTAACCAGTTAACTGGTTACCGGTAAGCATCACCTTTACTGGGGTAACCAGTGTCCGGCCTGGACTGAGCAGCCCCCCTGCCCACGTAGGGTTTCTAGATGCTTTCACAAAAAGTACCGAATATGGCAGTAAAAAGATTGGTTGAGAAAAAAAAAAAAGCACACACAAAAAAAGTGTCACTGCGGCTTTAAATCCTCTTGCCCCCGTCAGACGCAGCTGGGAAGAATGTCCCAAGTGGCCTTTTATCTGAGAAAAACAGAAAATACCAGACATTTTACAGTTTTTTCAGGGGAAGGGGGTGGTTGCCAGACTGAGGCCAATACCGGACACCTGGCAACCCCTCAACCGCGGCACCAGTAGCACACCCACTCCTTATTCCTGTGTCCGGTTCCTACCATCAAGTTCCAAGTGTTTACAAATTATGGACATGTTTGGCCTAGCACAGGCCTCAGCTGCAAGGAGTAGCCAGCTCCTTCTGAACCTACTCTTGTCTCTGCCTCCCCTCCTCCACCCATTCTCATTTCCTTCCGGGCTTTTTGCTCTTGTTAATGAGCCTGGCAGGTGTGGCCAGCTTCCTCGCCAGTCCTAGCTAATTGCCCATTTCCCCTGATTGGGGCTGGAGTGGCAGGAGCTGATTAGGATTTCCCCGACAGTGCTCTGCTACAGTCCCCCATCTTCCTTCTGTTGCATTCCGGGGCCTTCCTTTGAAGCCTCTGGGGCCAGCCGCTGCCAGGGACAAGACACTGGACTAGCGGGCCTGCTGACAGGGTGGGCCAGAACCTGATCATTCAAAGGGGCCCAGGGCTCCCAGCCCCCACCACCACTCCTACTGCAGCAGTGACAGTGGCCAGAGCCCCGGGCCTTTTAAATTGCTGCCAGAACGCCGCACGCTCTGTGTGGCTTGCAGGGCTTGGAGGGGCACACTGTGCTCTTCGTGGCGCGGAGGCTGCCCCTTCCACATGAGGTCCCACCTCAGGGGCCTGCGAAGGCTGTCGGCACCCCTGTGGGCAAGATGAACCTCAGGCATGCTCCTGTCCCCGCAGGTGATTCTAGCCAACAGGGCAGTTCTTGGGATATGTCAAGGTTTTGTCTAGCCAGGCATTACACACAGGCTCACCCAAGCTGTCGGGCCTCGATTGCCCACTCGCTTATGTGAGCAGAGTGGATGCATTGTGCTCTTGGCTTCAAGGAAGGGGGGGTGCCATCTCAATGATGTCATCTGGTGGTCTCTCGCTAAGACCCTGCAGAGACCTCTATGTAGGCACTGTGCAGGGTTTTGGCTGGCCAAAGTTAGATTGAGATGGGATTCAGCCTCATCATCTCATGCTCAAACAAGGGATGTAAGAGTTTAACCGATTAACAATTTAATCAAAAAGCATCTGCTTATTGGTTTCCGTTCTGGTTAAAACTCTTCTGCCCTCCAGCCGTCTTCCCTCCCTAGTCCGACCCGGCCAAAATTGGTTAACCATGTCACCACTAGGATGTTTAGTGGTTCCACAGTTCCTTTATTATTTTATTAACAAAAATTTTTTTTTACATCCCCAGTTCAAACCCCAGATTTACTTGTGGAATCCCAAGGAAAAATTAATGCTCACGAGGGAGGCTCTGGCAGCAAGGCCCAGGGCGTCAGCTGCCTGTGTAGGGATGGTCCCACAGCTTCTGTGAAGCTGGGACAATATTCCCATCGGATCGCATGATACTCCAGTCTTGGGTGTCCTCACCCTTTCTTTAATCCCCTCCCATGGTCCCCTGCAAGTTTCCCCATGCAAGTTCCACGTGGCTTGATCGGCTGTACTAATCCACTTTGCTAATTTAGTTCTGAGAGCCTCTCACTCACTGCCCTTCAACGGGAGTCACATAAATAACTTAAACACGAAGGGCTGTGGCAAACTACAAACTCTTTGCTATGTCCCCATTGAGGAGTAGCTCACCTTTCCAAAAGAACCTGATTTAGGATGTCTGCTCCAACAAACTTCCTTTGGCTTCAGTAGGAATTTTAGTTGGAGCAAAAGGACGAGGAGTCCTGTGGCACCTTATAGACTAACAGATGTATTGGAGCATAAGCTCTGACGAAGTGGGTCTTTGCCCACGAAAGCTTATGCTCCAATACATCTGTTAGTCTATAAGGTGCCACAGGACTCCTCGTCCTTTTGCTCCAACTAAAATTCCTACTGAAGCCAAAGGAAGTTTGGCTTGAGTTAGGAGCACAAGGCTTTGACCCCTCTCTCTCACTCGCCTCTTCCTATGCTCATTGCCTCCTTACCCTAGGTTCCTAATTGAACTAGGGATGTTAAATATCGGTTAATTGAATAGTCGATTAACCTCATGAATTCTTATCAGTTAGTCGACTATTCTGTATTCCCTGGACAGCCCCTGTCTGGGGGGGAGGGCTCTGAGCTCCTGAACCCAGCACAAGCTGGAACTGAGCCAGGCTGCCTGTCCGCCTGGCTCCTAATACACTTTAAAGGCAAAGCCACAGCGGGGGTAGGTCCAGGACCCGGTGCAAGCCGGGACTGAGCTGGGCTGCTGGCCAGCCCGCTAAAACATTTACTGACAACGGGGGCGGAATGCGTGTAGTCTATAGCATTAACCTATAAGCTTTTGCTTATCGGTTAATCAGTTAATCGACTACGCTATTACGTCCCTAAATTGAATTCCAGAGTGGACTTTCTTATATGGACTAGAAATACTAAACTACTTTCTGGAGTGGATTGGAGTTTCAAAATGGCAATGCTGTTATATATAGTAGTTTCATTATTTCCCCTAAAATAGTTTCCTGAGCTGCAATGTCTTCCCATTGTAATGGAACACTTTTTACTTCCCATACCCAAGATTTGTTAGGGCAATAAATATATCCGTCATGATTTGCTATTTTTATTGCCTCTTCACTGCTCTAAGCAAAGAGGATCAGTGTATTTCAGTTGTAAAAGCTGAAGTGTGAGGGAAATACATTGGAAAGTATGAGACAAAGGCATGGAGGAGAATAACTGGACGTTCAAGAGAAAGAGAAAATATTCCTATTGCCATCACTTTCTTTCTGTAAATAATCCTCAAATGTTAGCAAAACAGAAAAGGAAACATATGCTGTAATGTTTATGGCTGACCTCTGGTAGCTCCTAAAACAAATGTCTAAATTCATTTTCCCTGAGTGTGCTTTTTGCCAGCCTTTCTGATCTGCAAATATGGAAAGGTAGAACAAATATATTTGCATGGGAGGTGATGTTATCTATCCCATACACCAGCCAAACCGGGGTACTTATTTGTTGTCATGGAAAATAACTACAAGGCGAATGCTTTGTTTTTTGGTATATTATGGTCAGGGAGATGGGTGGCATTATTTATAGCCGGCTTTTGAAGAAGAATTTGTGTGTGTGCAGTTGGATTTTGGAATATCTTTCATTTCACTTTAGAAGACTTTTTGTACAGGAAGAAGATAAATGACTTGCATCATTGCAAATGCGGCCATGTCATTCCTTCCCATAGTGTGGGCTGGTCGTATGCCACCAAGAATGCATTTCTTGAACTGTCTGCATGAGTAAACAGATTTCTACATTAGCGTCTTTACTGAGGAATTTGGCTCTCTCTGTTTGGACATCATTAAAGTTCTTTCCATGGCTATTTTTATGTCTGAGAAACAAATAAACTGCTGTGTCTCTGGTTTCTAGACATTTCTTAAAACACTGAAACATGGTAGCCAAATGCATAACTGTGAGCTTCACTGATCCTGTCCACACTCAGCACTGAGAAAACCCCCTAATACCTCGCTCAGTATGTTTTGGGCTCAGTATAGAGCTTAGGGTGGATTCCCTGGAGTAGGCTTTTCTTGGGTTATTCCAAATTCCTGGTCAGGAATCTAGAAGGGATGTCCCCAAGTAATGACACATTTGTTCATATGGACTATTTTGCATCTTAAATTTTAAACCCTCCTTGGTCATTTGCATTTCTGTTAGCTTTGAGCTCCAGTTTGCACTGTTTTTTATACCTGAGGAGCCGGGTTTTTTTAGAGGTGGCTGACTGAGTTTTTTTTTTTAGTCTATGTCATGGGGTGGATATGCCCAGCCTTCTCAGAGGCAGGACGTTGAGCCTATCAGACCCCACAATACGTGCTCCACCTCGTGGGTGCTACAGTTCCAAGAATCCACAGGTCTTGCACTACCCCCTTTCTCCCATCCAAGAGTCTGGCCTTGCAGCCCAAAGTCAGTGGTCACGCGTCTGCAGGGTAGTGGGGCCTGATGGCTGAGTCAGTAGCAGCTCCCAGCAGCGGGACAGTAGGGCCCAGTGTCTGAGTAAATAGCAACAACGGGCGCACCTTGTAACAGGGTGTGGGGTTAGGGTAACCTGGGCTCTCCCACTCCACCGGGTCCCAGCCCAGGCCCCTATCAGCAGTGGGCATGTCCCATCACTAGCTCAGAGGGGAATCTGCCTGTACACGCTGAGTTCTCAGAGATCCAGGGTCCTGGGTTACTTCCCACCCTATTCACAGTAGTCGGCATCTGTCCCACTCGCCTCCTCCAGACTGGAAGCTTCCCAGGCTGGTCTCCACTGCATGGCCTCCGCTGCATCATCCATCTGCTGCTCCTCCTCCTCCTGAGCTCTGGCAGCAGCTCCTTCCATTGCGGTGGTCAGCCCTGACTAAGCTGCTCCACTGGCCTTTATACTGGTCCTCCAGTTGGAGCACGCCCAGCAGGGCTGTTGGGGTGGGGCTTTCTTGGACCAGTAGGCCTGGTTAACTCCCTTGCAGGCCCCATAACAGTCCAGTATGTCCAGCATATACAGAATTTAGTTGCTGCTCTAGTGTTACTAAATAGGTCAACTTCCTAGCAAAGAGAAAGTGGTTAGGACTATGCAAATGCAAAAGCCACCCAGGTATTGAGAATCTGATCACACTTTCTATTAGAGTTCCATTGATGAGTGTTTATAAAGGGCTAACAGATCATTAATAGATGTTATAATAAATGGTGAATTGATTGTGACAATCCAAAAAGTCAACAGGTTGCTGGTACCATATCTTTGAACCATCTATAATATACTTTGGAGTGCTCATAGCCGTCTTTAAAACATAGTATTCAGGTCTGATAACATCTATGAGTCATTTAGTAACCCTTTACAAACTATTTATCAATGGAAGCTTAATATCAAGAGTAGGCAAGAAATTGAAGGAAGTTTAGAGCTACTGAACTAATTGAGGAGCTGAAGGGACTGATGGATGCAGAAAGGTTGACAAAAGAGTTATGGCTCTGTGCAGTCCCTGCCAACTTCTGTGCCAGCAGTAATTTCTGAGCAGATTGGAAATCCAGCTTCAGTGGAAAGTATCTTCTGCCTAGCTACACCCTTCTTCATGCTTAATGCTGCCCTCTAAAGTCATGTCTTTACTCCGTGGAAGATTGATGCTGCTGTGATCAATCTTCCAAAGTTCGAGTTAATGGGTCTAGTAAAGTCCCACTAAATCAAACTCAGAGGGTGTCCCCATCGGTGGCTGGTACTCCTGCTCCTGCAAGAAGTAAGGGAAGTCACCGGGAGCGTTTGCTCCTGTTAGCCTCCTGCTATGGGGACAGCAGGAAACTCGAATAAAAAGTATGACTCCAGCTACGTAATTAACTAGAAATGTTAAATTTAGGTTAATTAACTAATCAAATAGTTGATGGGATTTCCATCAACTATTCGATTAATCTGTAAGGGCACTTCCACCTTTGAGCCTTGGCAGGCTCTTGCTACAGTTCAAAAGCTGAAGCCCAGCAGGACTTTTGTACATTTGAAAAGCTGAGGCACTGCAGGGAGCCCCCACTGGCCCTGCATTCCCTGCAGCTCCTCAGTTTTTCAGATGTACAAGAGCCCCAGTGGGGATCTTGTACGTTTCAGAAGGACCCCTCTCTGGCCCTACGCTCCCTGCGGCACCTGAGCTTTGAAGTGTACAGGAGCCTTGGCGCGGCTCTTGTACATTTCAAAAGGAAGCCATGCAGGGAGGGCGGGGCAATCGGGGACTCAGCTTTTGAAATGTACAAGAGCCACGGTGGGAGCATGGGACCAATGGGGGATTCTCCACCAGCCCCGCACTTCCTGCAGGGCTTCTGCTTTTGAAATGTACAAGAGCCCCCATTTCAAAAGCAGAATCGCAGCAGAAGCGGTGCAAGTGGAGATTGCACCCTTTCCGCTGTGCCTCTATCCCCCCTGCCCCCCACGGAGACGGTGCTTACCTCCCTATAATTAACATAGCTGGAGTTGCGCATCTTGATTTGACCTTCCCTTTTAGGGTAGACCTGACCTAAAACTGCAGACCAGATACTACATGGAGTGGCAATGGGACCTGTTGGGGCACTGGGCTGAGGAGAAAATACAACAGAGTTGCTGCATTTCCATGACTGCATTTCTGTAGATTTCTCAGCCACACCAAATAGCAAAGGGCAGTATTTGGCCCAGTGAGATCTACTGTGCGATGAAATCATCCTCCCAAGGAAATAGCAGATGCTCCATCTCTCTTGAGATATTTCAAGTTAGACTAGGCAAGGAGGTGTAGGGGTCGGCATAGGAAATGAAGGTACGCTTCCCGGGGATGGATACTAGCAGCTGTCCTCCAGCATGATTTCTGTGGTTCTATATCAGCACTTTTGCCTAAATTTAAAACAAGAACAAAACACACGTCCATGCCACAGCAACATTTTATTTTGAAAAAGAGGAAATTGGGGGAGAATTGAAATAGGGAGAAAGGAACTAAACTTCGAAAGAGGCAATTAACTTGAGGGTCTGGTTTTGCAAAATTATTTTTCCATCTGCCTCCTTTCCCCTGGGCTCAACTCTCCAGCTCAGATCTGCTTTGCAGGAGCACACAAATCCCATTGCACTCCGAGTTCTCCCTTTCCATGTGAGCTCTGATTTGGCCAGTCTCTCTCCAGCTCTTAAAAGCGTTCAGTCAGGAAAAAACAGTGATTCATTAGACCCCCTTCTGCATTTGTACTTCTCAGTTACTTACCTGAGGGCTTTTACATCTAGAAAAAAAAAAGCGGATTTAGTTGAAGAAACGAGCGTGCCTAGTCCTAATAAATAAAACACATGGTGTCAATTAAAACAATGTTTAAATAATTTTCAGAAAGGAGGACGCTTGATGTTGCTGCATCAGGGACCACAGTGATTTCTAAGCCAATCCACTGCGCTGGTTTATATTCCTGTTTAATCTGCAGGTCTATAAAAATATATATGCATACTTACCATAGCAGTCATATGCCCAATCCATCAGTTAACATGATTTTGGAATTATTTTAAGTCCAAACCATGTGAAAATAAATCCTACCTTGATTTTGTGGACTTACTTTACTTATTCCACTTTAAAACATTTCATATGCTCAGTTTTATTGTTGTTGCTTTCAGGAATTTCTAAATGGTTCCAAATTTGGATTTATTAAATTTTTGAACTTTCCCTGGAAAATGAAATGGTGCAATTCCTTGCTGTCATTGTTGACATATGTCAAATTTCGCAAGCTAAAGAGAGGTGCGTCTTGCCAGTACGTGGGAGGTGGACCACCAAGTGAAAATATGGTGTTACAAGGTATAATGTTGATGATTCAGTGGGGAAGCATTCTTGCCTCTAAGACCACTATTCTGCAAAGATTGGTGCATGTGCTTATGCTGCTGAAGTGAGTAGTCCCATTGGGTGTAGAGGGATTTACTTGGGATTTACTCATGAGAATAGTTAAGCATATGTATCAGTTTTTGCAGGAGCAAGGCTTGTGGTTCAGATCCTGCACTGAGAACAGTGGAAGTGCGTAAGTGCACCCATGTGAAGGTCTCTTACTTCAGTAAGACTCTGTGTGCATGTAGTGTGTACTCAGGCAGTTCTCAGTGCAATACAGTGCCCGGGTCTACTTGCTAATGTCAGACTTGCATATTGTTAATGAGAGTGCTAGAGGATATGGGGTTTTTTTCCATGAGATGTATAGAGTCCTGCAAATCCATGGATATCTGCTTTATATCTGCAGGTGTCTGCAATCACGGATGTGAATACAAATATCTGCAGCTCATTTTTAAAAATAAAGATGTGAATGCAGATGCAAATTTTGTATTGAGAACCCTACACATTTGTGGATATCCACTTTATATCTGTGGATATCTGCAGATGTGGATAATCATGTATCATTTTTATGGATGCGGGTACCAATACCGCACAGGGCTCTAGAGATGTAAAGTTAAGGCCTTCTCAATTTGCAATCTGCAAAGGTCTTTTTAACAAGACTGCCAGTGTATCTGTCCTGGGTTTATTAGTACATTAGATAATTACATTCCTCCTGCTTACATGCCCCATCACATCCTGACTAACGTGGTGTTCTTCTTAGCTTCCTGACATTAACACTGTTGTATAATTTTGAATGTGTTATCACAGTAGCTGACGTGTGCTGTTCCCCAGATGTATTTCGACTTGTAATTAAGGTTGTGTTACCGTTTTTGCTTAACGGATGACCTTTCCAAGTCCTTTAAATCTTAGTTGGATTCCATTGAAAGTTGAAAGATGCCCAGTAGGGTGAGGGGTGCACATTGAGTTCACTTCAGCTTGGGGATATTGAGAGATAAGCCCTCTAAAATAGCTAGTGTTCAAAATGTTTCTAATTGTTTTTCATTGCGGAGCTACAGATCAAACAATTAATATTATGTGGTCTCCCTCTGTTGAGTTTTACCCACCTGCCAATACAGAAAAATGCCTAGACTTCCACTTCTGCCATTTTGTGCGCTTTATATCTCCACTCTTATATGTCCCCGAAAAGCTGAATGGTTACTCCAATTACTTTGTCTTTTGGGGTGTCTCGTGAAGGTTTGAGATAGCCTCGGTGAGCCAAATTTGGGATCATGTGACCAAGGTGTCCCAAGTTACTGGTCTCCCTCCAAATTTTTTTTCTGCTGCCTTGTACCAGCTGAGGGCAGCTGGGAGTGGAGCCCTGCCAATGGCTGGGGCAGCACACTGGCTGGGCAGGAGGGGAGCTCTGGAAGAGCTGGAGGCTTGACCTCCCCTGGTCCAGCAAACTCCCTCCTTCGGAACCGCTCAGGTCCCGAGGGTGCTGGACCAGGGAGGTGCAACCTGTGCTATAGTCCCTTCCATCATTTTCTTGATATTGAAGGGTTGCACCACAAAATGACCCTCTTCAGCCCTCCCTGGCTCCCCAGTTGTCTGCCCTAACCATGACCCTAATATAGAACAGAACAGTGTGGGGGCTGCTCTGACTTCGCCCCGCTGGTCCCCTCGGGACATTTTCTCATCCTTGCTATGCTCCTCCCCATATGCAGGCACATCCCTTGCTCTCTGTCCACTGAATACTCCCCCACCCCACATTCTTTCTCATCCGTCCCTGAATGGTGCAAAGAGAGCAGTGTCCCCTCTGCGCAGAGAGTGGTTTCGTTTACTCTTCCTTTCCTCAGTGCTGCTTGACATGGAATCTGTGGAAGGGCAATTAGAGAAGTGAGTGTATTTACTGGCTGCTTCTACAATGAAAATATCTTCGCAGCTGAGTGCACCCCTCCTCATGTTTTCGCTGGCTGGGCCTAGCACCCTCAGGTGGGACTGGTTGTGATGGATGGTTCACCACATTGACCTTTAACAAGGTCTTCTTTCTTTTCTACTTGTGGAGTGTCAGCGAGGGCTGCCACAGAAACAAAGCAGCTGCAGCTTGTAAGATTTGGTGTGATCCACCTTAGGTTTTTCAGGGCAGAGGAAAGCCACAGACACCTGCACTTGGGCAACACAGCCAGTAACATCGCTGTCATGTGCAGAACTTCATAGATGAGACACTCTTTCTCTTCTGTTTGTCATGAAAGCGTCGCGTCTAAGCTTTGAAAGTAAAGAAAAAGGAGACAAAGATTCAACAGATCGCCAGAGACATGTATTACTGTCTGAATAGTCATTATATTGCAAACAAAAGATGAGAGAGGATGGAGCAGTACCTGAAATGAAAAGCTCTTGTGGCAAGGGCATGTACAAGCTTTGCCTCAAACCGCACCTCTTGCAGTACAGGTTGAACCTCTCTGGTCCGGCAACATCTGTGGTCTGGCATGATTTTAGTTAGCTGGATGTCCGCTTATGGGTGTGGCAAGTCTCCTGTGGGTGTGGCAAGTCTCCTGTGGTGCCATAAAGTTTGTTCACAGCCACCAGTCCTGGCACTGAGGGTGTGTCTAAACTACACCCCTCTGCCGACAGAGAGATGTAGATTAGGCACATCTTTATTGCAAATGAAGCAGGGATTTAAATATCCCATGCTTCATTTGAACAAAAATGGCCGACGCTTTTTGCCGACGCGGCACTTTGCCGGCAAAAAGTGGCAGTCTAGACAGGGATCGGTTGACAAGGAAAGCCTTTTCCAACCGATCCTGTAAACCTCGTTGCACGAGGCATAAGTTCAGTTGTTCAGTGGTTTAGAAACACCCTCAGTGTTCAGTGCTGTTATTTAGCTCTAATTTACCCCTAAATGTCTCCTAAGCGCCCAGTGAGCAGTGGCAGTGTTGGTGATGCTGCTAGACAATATTGACCTCCTGTGGTCTGGCAAATTCCCTGGTTCGGCACCAGTCAGGTCCTGGTGGTGCCAGACTGGAGAGGTTCAATCTCTTTGTGTTTTACTGATTTTTCTTTTCTGAGAATGGGCCACGACTGCTCCCATTGCAGTCATGGGAAACCCACCATTGACTTCAGCAGAAGAATGCATGGACACTTAGCATTCAAACAACACACACTTCGGTGCATGTATCCTCTACCGTAGGGCAGGCTCCTGTCTTAAAATCTGAATGTGGTTCCATCTTCTGAATATGTCAGGGTTTCCACAGGTTGGGATTCAAAGTTGGGTCACCCGTGTTTCAAAGGGTCCTTTGACTACTTGGGAGATTTGCAGGAGGGCATTTAAACACATGGGCTACGTCTAGAGTGGCATGATTTTCCGCAAATGCTTTTAACGGAAAAGTTTTTCCGTTAAAAGTATTTGCGGAAAAGAGTGTCTAGATTGGCACGGATGCTTTTGCGCAAAAGCACTTTTTGCGGAAAAGCGTCCGTGCCAGTCTAGACGCGCTTTTGCGCAAGAAAGCCCCGATCGCCGTTTTAGCCATCGGGGCTTTTTTGCGCAAAACAAATCTCAGCTGTCTACACTGGCCCTTTTGCGCAAAAGTTTTGCGCAAAAGGGACTTTTGCCCGAACGGGAGCAGCATAGTATTTCCGCAAAAAGCACTGATTTCATACAGTAGGAAGTCAGTGCTTTTGCGGAAATTCAAGCGGCCAGTGTAGACAGCTGGCAAGTTTTTGCACAAAAGCAGCTGATTTTGCGGAAAAACTTGCCAGTCTAGACACAGCCCTTGGGAAAAATGCAAGGCTGTATTGCTGCTGGCTAGAAAGGAAGGATTGCTCAGTGGGAAGGGTACTGGCTTAAGAGACCCAGGTTCAAGTCCCTGCTGAGCCACAGGCTCCCTGAGTGACCTTCAGCAAGTCAGTCTCTGTACTTTGGTTCTCCATCTGTAAAATGGGGATAATAAAACTGTCCTAATTCACAGGCGCATGAGGCTAAAAGACTGAGACTTGGTCAGATGCGAAGATCATGGTGGCTGTTACATGTTCCTAAGATAAAAGCGAGCGAACTGCTAACCTGCTGGGCCATCTCAGTTCATTGTTGAACACAGCCAGGCTGGAAAACGGGCAGCTGCCTAGGGCCCATTGATTTAAGAGGGCTCAGGGCTTCCAGCCGTCACCACGGCTACAGTGGCAATGACAACAGTGTTGAATGGCTGGCAGAGGGGGTGTGGCCCCAGCCCTGCCCTTTCTGCCTGAGGCCACGCCCCTTCTCCACCACCCCCCGCCTTGCCCAGGGTTGACCACCATAGATGCAGCTGAAATTTTTACTGGTGGGACTAGTTGTATTAAAGTATCTTTTGCTTCCTGAGACTATGCCATTTGCTGTATAATTAGGGAGCTCATCCACCAGGTAAGGACTTGTGATACCTTCTGAGCAAGGCTGACCCTCACCTTCTACGAGTTACGTGATGCTGGCTTTGTTGATCAATCCAGGGTCTGATGGCCAACTCCTTGTTCTTTCTTTCTGTTTTATTTTTTCTTGAAGGAATGACTTCTCAAAAGCATACTTTTCTCCCACTAGGAGATGACCCATTCCTGGCCTCCACCTCTGACTGCTATTCACACTCCTGGCAAAGCTGAGCAGACCAAGTTTTCTATCCCAAGCAAGGTGCAGGTAGGTTATTAATCATTATTCATTCAGATACGAGTGATCTTCATTCAACAGTTTGGCCCATATCCTCAAGGATTTTTAGACACCTCACGTCCATTGAAAACAGATTTAGGAGCCTAAAAAAGGTCCATCTGGGGATCTGGAACATCTCTTAATATGAATTCCAAATCAGCCAGTTATTGATATTGTTCAGAACTTCAGAAGTTACGGTAAAGGATTAAAAGAAGGTAAAACTTATCTGTGATTTCTAATGAATTTACAAGGTATTTTTTATTCTGTTGTTTGTGTAACACATTGGCCAAGTGTATCTTTGTCCTCACTAGTGGCTGAAACCAATAAAGTAGTAGATGGTCTGTTCCAAATCCATAGTTAAGAGCGGCTGGGACTTTATTTCCAGGAACAGAGGCTTATTCTTTTAGATCCCAAAGTTTCTGATTCAGTCCCTGCAAATGATCCAACTCTGGGTATTGCTGCAAGTGCTGACTGATGTGGAGATTTGAACTGCTGGTGACCTTCAACACTTGGGCTATGCCTACCCTGCCTACCTCTTCCGCAAAAAGTTCTTGTGCAAGAGCACGTCCACACTGCCATGAGCTTTTGTGTAAGAAAGCTCTGATTGCCATGTACAGAATGGCCTTCAGAGCACCTGTGCTTCTTCCAATAGGGGTTTCCTGTTGTCCATCCACACACGCCTTTTTGCACAAGAGCTCCTGCGCAAAGAGGCTTATTCCTTGTAGAAAGAGGAATAACTCTTGCTCAAAAAGCCCTGTCTTGTGATGATCTACTGTGCTTTTTCTTGTGGAAAAACGCGCTTGTAGTATGGACACTCCGCGAGTTTTTACTCAAAAACAACTGGTTTTGTGCAAAAACTCTGCAGTGTAGAAGTAGCCTTGGAGTCATACCTCCTTGAGGGAGCTGGAAATGGTACCCTACAGTGTGGGGTTTTGTTCTTCCCTTCACAGGCTGACTCAGGATGTCAAGAGATGTCTGAGGCTGCTAACACTTAGAAGAAAATAGAAAAATGGTTCTTTCCAGGAATGTCAATGTGTAGACCAACTACACGATTAACTGATAAGCCTGGGCCTATCCATTAATCCTGTCTGATAGAGATGGCAGGGGGCTCCCCGGCGCACTGGCTCCAAGCCCTGCCTCTGGGGGCTATCAAATACTTCTGTAACTGCTAAAATGTAATGAGATTACACGACTGTTCAGTTACCTATCTAACATCCCTAGTTCTTTTACTACACAGTAAAGCCTTTTGTAATCATGTATTATTTCTGACATTTACAATCAGTTTTTCCTTCACCAATTTTGTCCAGTTGTCACTATTTGCCAGGGATTCTCCCACTCCAAACCCTGCTCTCATGTGTTGGCTGAAGCTAGTGTAAAATTAATTTGGGTATTGCTATTAAACAATCAAACAAAAAACCCAACTACCAGCCACTGTTTCCGCTATCTTTTTTTCCATCCATGTGCAGAATAAATTTTACATGCCCAAGGCATGTGCAGATGTGCACCACCAGTAGAAAACATGCTGCCAGCTGTGGACGCTCTGCTAATCATCTGGGCAGCATTTAAATTTCTCCTAGATGACTGCTCAAGTGTTCAGTTTACAAGGAACACTGCTACTATCACAAATTCCAGCAAAACATCTTTGTTCTACTCCAGTCCTGATAATGACAATGCCTTTAAGCGGTGCTGCATTAAACATTACAGGCTAGATTCATATGTGGGTGCAATTCCTAAGTAAGCTGAAAACCCCACACTCATTTCTATTACTATAAATCTGTTTAAACTCCACTGAATCCATTAGATCAATGTGAATTCATACTTGTTAGGGATCTAAAATCCCATTTAAGTGGTTAAGCAGTTAAACATAAAGTTAAACAATTAACCGATTATGCGGGTGGGAGGGGGGAGCTGGAGCACCTGGTCTGGAGTGTCCCCGCCCACAGCACACACCAAGTTGGGCCCACCACTGTAACCGGTGAGCCTCACCTATTAAAAGGTGAAGCTTACTGGTTAACCATTTAACATCCCTAATATCTGTATGAAAAAGCATTCTGTGTGGTGCATTGGAAGCTGTGTCTTCTTAAATTAGAGCAGGACTAAATTCAGTGCTGGTATTTTTCTGGGCCCTGCAATAATGGGGCCACATACTACACTCCATCAGTCATTTCAATTAGAGTTTTGCATGAGAAAATCTTATACTCTGAGACCCATTTAAAAATTTCTGTAGGCTAATGACAGATTTTCTTGCAGTGCTTAAAGTCCACATCAATAATTTTTAGGGAGGTTCAGTGCTGGGCTTAAAATTGTTGCCCATATTAATTTAATGTGAAATATAAATTAGGGCTTTTAAAAAAAATCACACCTTAGGAAACTGGCAAGAATAAGGGTGTTTATAGGTTAGCTCGCTTTACTGTGAAAAATACAGCGGAAGATTGCCTGCTCAGAACATCCCACTCAATCAGTTAGAGATAGCCAAATTGATAGGTTTTACAGATAAAATAGATAAGAACGTCTAGCCCTCTAAACCTACAGGAGGCCTTATTATAGGTCTTCATCTTAAATAAAATATTAAGTCTCCCTATTTGTAAAATAACGTAATTGAAAAGGCAGAACTTATCAAAATTTATTTATCCCTCTGACACTCAAATTCAAAGTGCTGTGTTTACTCAGGAAGGCATGATTTACCTCACAAGGGGCTAACTAACAGTGCAGCAGAATATTAAGAACTAATAATGCCCTGAGAGAAAGTGTGGCAAGCGCTCTAATGACTTTAACATTCTACGGAACTAAGACTTTTAACGAAGTAATGCCTGTCTATCCAACTGGATTGTAAATAATGGCTTAATTTAAAATCATCAAAATCTACCAGGGCCTATTTGGGATGAAGACTGATTTGACATCAGATTATACCTCACTGATGATTGTAAAGCCAACGGAAGAATCAAGCTAGAAAAGAATGTGACATTAAATACGTAACTATACATTACTGGGAGTCAGGGATAAGTACATTGTTTGCAAAATGCTGATGTAAAGTTAGTGCAGCTTCATTGACTTCACTGGAGCATTGCTGCTTTGCACCAGCTGAAAATCTCACTCGTGCGTCTTTGTCAAGCATACATAAGATAGCACTCAAAAACATCTTGAACTTCAGTTTTTGGTAATGGCATTTTAAGCAAGTGGGGTCAAAAGAAGAAGAACTCTGCTGAACTTAATGCATAGTTATTTGAAAACTAAAGGCCAAATTCAGCCCATGCAAATGCTTCCCATTATTTTAAATGGGAACCACATGTACACATCTGTGGGTAAGACTTTAAAGGGCAGGATCATCAGCTGATGTAAACTGATAGGTGGATTCCACACTGGAACTGAGTAAGTGAACACCATTTGGCCCTAAAGTAGCCTAGGCTGTGAGCAGTACAAGTGCAATTCAATAGTATTCTTATGTACAGGTAATACCATTTTTAAATGTTTAGTGTTCTCCTTTTGGGTACATGCTCCTGTGTATTTTCCTTCTCTGTTTATGATATGCTAGTGGCTTAGTCTAACAAGAGAAGATATGTCTACTTTCTTCATTCTAATACTGTCATTTTTGTATTCTTCACTGTAGGAGTCCCAGCACCCGACTTCAGGATACAATGTTCAAAGTAGGTCCTCATTGTTCTTAATCCAAACAATCAAGATTGGTTGGTTGTTCTGTTTGTTTTTGTTTTGCCTGCTTAGCATCATGAAAGCAAGGGATGAAACATTAATTTCTATGGTGCTAAAGCCAATCAGTTCCATTTTTGATCACATATTATGCATTGTGGCATGTTGTGACACCAAGGATAATTAAGTGGGTTGACACTAAGGGATATGGTAATCTTTTGACATGTGCAAATATGTTTCCTTTGTATACAGAATGGAGTGATCCAGCAGGGAAAGTTGCCACCAAGTCAGTGCCACAAAAGTCGTAAGTAGTGCTACTTCCAGCTTTATATTTTGTTTCGAATTTATCTTAAGGAATGAGCTTAGTTCTCCAAAGGTAACTGAATGCCGCTTACATACAATCTTGTCCTGACATTCTGGTGTTCTCAATAGTGCTTTAAAATTAGCCATAAACCAGTTTTATGTCTTCTGAGCTTATTACTGTTTCTTCCTCTTAAGCATTAGCTAACAGAAGTATGTATAAAAGATGAGTTTATTAAGCAAAATTAATGCCAGTTTTATTTGTACAGCTTGCCAGAATTAAATCACTTTTAATTTGTCATCAGATACTAAGCTTCTTACAACAGAAAATGCAACCTGATGAATAGCTGATGCTAGAATTTGAGCATTTATTTACTGAAGGAGAGTGAAATACATTATACAATAGGCTTATTCAAGCTGGCATTGAAAAAAGAGGTCTTGAAATTTATACGCATTGGCACAATTGACAGTCACATGCATAAAGAAACTCATGGATGATCTAAAAATACGGAAGACTTAATTTTTCACTGAGTTACGTCTTTTCTTTTTTCCATTATGCTGTGCTAGTGTTAAACTGGAGTAAGGCAGCAGTGACTCGAGTCCACACTATTTTCTACACTAACCCATGATCTCAAAGTGCTTTACAAACATAAATGAATTAACAACTTAGTAAAGTTGGTTCCTATTATACATACCACTTTAAATGTGAGCAGACTTTGGCTTGGATCTGGCCTCAATTCACTAGTAGAATTCTACAGCTGCACTAGTAGAATTACTGGAGTGTTTTGAAAACTAGTTTGGTTAAACCAATAGACACCAATTTGTACCGCTTTAGCTGTAATTTGTTTAAACCCCTACGTGGAAACCTAGAGGGATTTAGATGTGGCTTATAGCAATTTGGTTTAATTCAGTCAGGATACAATTTAAGATAAATCCAGGTTAAATCAATTTAACATGTCTACACCACTTTTTTGAATTGGTTTAATTAAATGGATTTTAAACCAGTTTTAGTTAAATCTGTGCAACTTGTGGGCACAGACAAGGTCTCAGTGAGGTCGAGTAACTTACCCAAGTCATAGGGCACATCAACCACAGAGCTGGTACTAGAATCCAGGCATTCCATCCTACTGTCTTAACCTCAGGACTCCTTGGCTCATGAAATAAAATCACGTGACTTTCCTCGTGTAAGTAAAATTACTTGCATGAGTAAGAATTTGCAAAATGAGGATCTAACTATGACCCTCTAAATTCATTGATTTCATTTTCATTCTTCTGATTGGATGCAAAAACTGAAACTCAGCATTTAAATGTTAATGAGAATAATGAAATCTTACTAATGATAAAAGTTGGTGCACATGAGTGATATTTATTTTTCCAAAATTGTCATCATGAGATTAGTCCTTCCCTTACTCTATTGTTACTTCTGGAAATGACTTCAGATTCTAGAAAATACCTCATCCACTGGACCCTCTGATCCTGAAAACAAAATGGATAAATTCATATGCCAGAATCTTTAAGTGATGCAGTGCTAATATCATGTACCTTCTCTAGTAAAACATAAAAAATATTATTATATCTTAAAGTGATTTTTCTCCTAAAGCAAGTGTATTTGGATTCCACTGTGAAAAATATTTTGGTGAGTGTACTATAAAATACAATATTTCAATAGTTTGTATCCAACAGTAATAGACTTGTCAATCATGGTTTATAGTTATAAGCTGAATTTCAGAAGAACAGTGCTTCATAGCTCAGTGGTATATAGTGCATTTAATGGGACCGTAGCTCTCTATAGGAAGCCTGATATAAAACTCGGAGACACTGAGTACATTTTATGAACCAGTTGCTCTCTATTCTTCTGCTTGATCTAAAGTTCCAGCACTATCAATCAGATTTCTGCTGAAATGAACTGCCTTCTTATGGTAGGTGATGGATTTTACACATGACAGATCAGAGCTGCAATAAAGTTACTTTTATTTTTAGCTTCCAAATGAAGATCAGCTAAACCATTACTACCATTTTTTCCCCTTTTACTACAAAGAAATTGTTAAGGCAGCTTCCAAGAATTTCCATAGAGCTTTGGAAGGGTTATATTGGTTAGGAGGTAGTCCGTTGTGCCACTTAAAGTATGGTAGCAAGACTCTGCTCTTAGATATGCATGTAGAGCTTCCACTGACTTCAGCTGGAGTTGGTAGAATGTGCCTGAAGACAGAATGAAAGCAAAGCAGATTGTGGGTGAAGCGGATGATGATGTTATCAAATGATCATAGCTAGATGGCATGATCAAAATAAATCCTGCCAGATTTACTATCAGTATTCATTTTAAATTACTCTATATTTGAGAGAGTTTGTGTGTCTGTCCGTCCGTTTGTGAGTCTGTTTGTTCAAGAGCTCCTCCTAAATGGTAAGAGCTGGGGTCACCAAATTTGGTAGACAGCTTCATCTTATCGTAACTTAAACCAAGGAAAAGGTTTGGTTGTGCCAGGAAAATGGAATGTGCCTGGAATGTGAGTGTTTCTCACAAAATGGAAAGGGAGGGATGTGAGAGCAGGGACAGTTATACTCATGTGCGGCAGCAAGCACGGGGGACAGTTATACCCTAGAAGGACCACAGGGGGGAAGCAAGTGCCCCAGACCTGAGGAAAAGCCATCCCAGCCTACCCAGGGAAAAGCCAGCATGCGGGCGGCTTGATCCCTACCGCCTCACGTGGGCCCCAGGGAGTAGCAGCCAGCAACCTCCCCACTCTAAGCCCCCCAGCACCTGCCCTGAGCCCCCCATCCCCTCCTCCCAACCCCCTACCCGAGCTCTGCACTCCCTCCTATGACTCCTGTACCCCCCACCTCCACCTTGAGTTCCTCCTAACCACCCAACCCTGACTCCTGCACCCCTCACACCCTCACAGCCACCTATCCTGAACCCCTCCTGCATCCCGCACATCCTCACCCTCCTGCCCTGACTCCCACCCCAATCCTCCTGCTCTGAAGGGCCTGAACAGTGCCGGGTAAGTCTTCTACTAGTATTTATGGTTCTGTGATTCCATAATTCCTGGGCTGTGGATGGGATTCTGGGATGTAGGGATAAAATTATGGTCACTGCATACACCAGCACCATTCTTCTATAATGTAGAGCACACACTGCAGTCTTACTTCTGTCCCTACTGGGATTCTTGCTTCCAAACGCCACCTCCAGTTACCTCATTGATAGGGCTGCTAATCAGACCTGTTTTTCACCATTTCATCTTGAGCTTCTGCCTCTGAACAGATGTGACACAGGCATGTTGATCTGTTTCTGCCCATTGTGCGAGGTATCTCTGAGCAGGACACGTTTGTGAGATGAGTCACAGTTGTCCTTCATCTTTTTGATGCTTGCATGCAAATCTTATGAAACCTGAGATATCCTGTCCCATTAACTTCCGTATTGACTCAGTCGGTTTCATCAGAAATCTGTTGGTGATTTTTGATCAGGAGCTAGAGCAAAGGTGCACACATTCATCATATTACCCAGCTAGCCTCGTGTCAGTTTAGGAATTAGGCACTGTTCATATGGATCTGGAATGTACTTTTGTCACGTGGAGGCTTGACTACATGCTGCTCCATTCTGCTCCAACAGATGCTCTCTTCCCGGAACACTTAATCAGGTGTTGGAGTCTGACATCCTTGGTGGGTCAGAGTTAAGGTTGTTGTGAATGGTCTGTGGTGTATGGTAAAATATTGTGGGCCTATAGGTGGAAGAATAGTGAATATTTATAATCAGGTGGCTTAACTTTCCATTTCCTTGGCTGTATGGGTTTGTGTCAAGAATGCTGGTAGGGCAACCTAAATTGTTTCACTGCAAAATGTTTTGATGCATGATTTTTTTACTTTTTAATGTTTAATGTCACATTCAAATGCAAGGGATCATGGGAAATCCCAGAGCTGTGCAGGAGGTCAAATGGGGTGTGTTGAGTCCTGTCAAGGATGGGGCACACAGTGGCATAAGGGCCTGAGACTGCCAGCACATACAAGTAGCTTGACTTATAAGTAGTCCCATTGAAGTTGTACTTTTATTGCTACCCAGACAGTTTTAAAATGAAATTTACAAGTGACTTGTCCAAAGTCACACCGGGTGTCTGGTGGAGGATGAAACTGGACCCTGTTTTCCCAAGTTTTAAGCTAGTGCCCTAGTCACTGGGCTAGCCTTCTTCTCCAAAGGGTGATCCAGGATTGTGAAAAAAATATAGGACTTGGCTTTTCATCTTCCTCCTTCTGCTTTTTTGGACCAGTCCTCTGTAACACTGCATTGATTGCATATAGTACAGTAGGTTTATAACCAGTCTACTCTTACTAGTTTTTTTTATGAAGCATAGTAAGGCGCAACAGACAAGGTGCAACAACCAATTGCAAGGAGAAAGATCATCTGTCAACATCCATGAATTCAAGGGTACATAGTCAGCCCTTGACTGAAGTTTGTGTTATATAATTACCACTAAGAATATGTCATCCTCAAACATCCCGTTCTTTTGTTCTGTTTGGTTGTTAGCACTTGGCCTGTGTCCAGTTGGAAGGCACCCAGAACCTTTTTAATCAAGCACATCCTGTGTTCTAAGTCATACTGCAGAGTACTCTTGGGTAGTTTCCATAAAAGCCCAGCTAAAAAGAAGAATGTAATCATAATGGTATTCTTTCCTTGCCATAAAATGACTTCCTATACGTATTGTATTAACACAGTATTAAAAGGCCCCTACTCATGGATTCACTGAACTACCGGAAACCATTAAGAACTTGGAACAGAACAATTTAATGGGTCAGACAAAAACAACAACTTGTTTTATCTTTATAGGATTTTTGTGAGCCTTCAAACTATAGTCTATAATGTGTGCAGTAAGTAGCTAGAAAGAAGTTAAGTCCAGAATACTCAAAAACATCCAGAATGAATTGGTGAACAATTTCACTTGATATTTCGGCAAACATTTCCCTATACTTTTTGCACTCTTTCCCTATTGAAGGTGGTAAAAAATGTCACTGAAAATTTGAAGAATTTCTTTAAAAAGCTGAAAATGAGTCCGTGACTATTATTTAGCATGTCAGAGCCACAGAGGATCCCACTGATAAAAAGACCCTGACCTCTATGACGTCGCTGGAATTTTGTCATTGACTTCATTCAGTAGGGCCAGAATTTCACCAGTTGGCTCTAAGCCAGTTATAGTGACAGCCAGTAGTTTCCTAATCCCAAAGATACATGGTAGAAGCCTGAAAATGAAATGTGCTGCTTGACGTTCAACTGTTTCCTAAGTGTCTAGCCACATGTTGGAAGTTCTCCATCATTTTCAGGGACAGTCACCTGGGAATACAAAAGACAAAATTTGGCAGCATGCTCAAGCAATGAATTCAAGGTAATTCATGAGGTCCTTATGAAGAGACATCAAGAGGTTTTTACAACAAGGACTATATACTGAATAACATGACCAGAAGAATATCGGTATTCTGAACATTCAAATCGAGGAGCACCGATGCATCCTTAAACTTGAAAGAAATCGCTATTAAAAATGAGATTCTTTTAAGGTGGTCCGGTTTTCAGTTTAATTGCCCACATTAAAAACTTGCAAAGATTTATGTCCAACTACAGAAAGGAAAATGTGTGTATGTATTGAGTCTATCTGAACTTCGGTCATACTCCATACCCTATGATCATTTTAAAATGTTAAATTTTTGAAACTCTAGCATTTGTAAGCAAGGGTGTGTCTGCATTGCAGTGAAACACCCACAGATGACTCATAGGGCAGTAAAATTATGGTGCAGGTTATTCAGGTTCAGGCTGGAGCCCCCGTTCTAGGACCATGTGATTGGGAAGGATCCCAGAGTCCACCCTCCAACCTAAGCTTGAATGTTTACACTGCAGTCTTATGGGACTGTAGCCCGAGCCCCAGTCAGCTGACATAGGCCGGCTGTGCTGTTCCATTGCAAAGCAGTCGTACCCTAAAGCTCTTGATCTAGAACAGGGGTGGGCAAGATCCAGCCTGTGGGCCAATCCGGCCCACCGAGCCTTTTAATCTGGTCCATGCCCCATCCCTGCAGCAAGGAGCAGTGCCACTCAAAGCGGCTAGCTGCTCTTTGTGGCTCTCTGTGGGGGGAGGCTTCACACAATGCTCCCATCCCCAACAAAATCTCTCTGTTCCTATTGGCTGGAAACTGAGAGCAGAGAGCCACATGGAACAGCCAGCCAGGGGCTGCTGGCAGGCAGGAAAGCCTGCTAGGGAGCATAGCTGTCCGGGAGCTGTTTAGGTACGCACCACCCACACCCGAAGTCCTTGCCCCAGCCCACCACACGATACTCTCCTGCATCAATTCCTCCTCCCGGATCCTGTATCCCAATCCCGTGCCCCAGCTCACAACCGCCTGCTTTACCCAAGCTCCCTTTCAGACCCCACACTTCTCCTGTACCCCAGTCTCCTACCCTGAGCTCCCTTCTGCACCCAACCTCCATCACAGACCCTGCACCCCCTCCATAGAAAAGTGCAGCCCTTGACCACTGACCAAAATCTTGGAGTGGCCCCAATCAAAAATTATTGCCCACCCCTGATCCGGAACATAAGAGTGTCAAATGTCCCCACATTGTTGATACCCTGATTCGTTTTACAGTGTATGTTCAATTTCACTACATAAACGGGGGCTGTTTAAACCATTAACTACTGACTGTTTGCTAATTTTAGGAAATTCCAAAGATATTCCCTCTAAGTAAGCTGGCAAAGTCATGAATTCAAGGGCTTACACCATTACATACAAATTATGATAATGAAGCAGTGGTATGTAGCTGGAACACCATTATCTCTAGAGAGCTCCAGTGTACTATATTAAAGACTAAGTAGGAAGCAAGAACCAAAAAAAGAGCCTATTTTGATTAGCTGTCATTCATTTTTCTTATTTACAGTCTTATTTTGTTAATTAGGAGTTTGCTTTGCAGCCTTTTCCTAGAATACATTCTTGAATGTTACCTTCCATGATCGAGGGCAAAAATAATGATCAGTCAACATTGTCTCTTTATCTTCCTTACTGCCCCTGTTCGCCTTTTGAACAAAGTAGTAAGTAATTGGGACTCAAACAATGTTTATGTTGCTGTAAAAATATTTCTTATGGCTCATTGCAGATAGATGCTGAAAAATTTTGCAAGTTTGCTTCTATTAAGTATAGCAGAACTCAGTTTTATAATTAGAAACACTGTGTCCCGAAAGATAAGCCCATTATTCAAAATAATTTCTAAATTAGACTTTTAATTTGTTTTCATTATTCAAATGGTTCACATGCGGTTTAACCTCCCTGTCAAAATAAAATAGCTGCTAATGCACTCTTTTCAGTGATCTCCTCTTGATATATTTATAAATCAATTTAAAAGATCATGTGACCAAGTGAAATGAATTTGCTTGTAAATTCACTGATCAATGTTGAATATTTTTTTGTTGAAAATCACGGACATATGTAGTGACTGCCATGAAAGTGTTTGTAACAAACGGACCAACTGCATGCTTGCCTGCCAATATTTGGAAATGTAAAGAATAGCAGATATTCACATTTTAAAATAGCCTCTCTCATCGAGTTGTGGGGACGAGACTTTGGAACTGCTCCATTGGAAGCCGGTCTGAACTGTGGTGCGGCATGTCTCTACTCTGAGCACTTTGTCACTGGGCAAGAAGCTTTCAGCTTTGGACTTTCATGACACGTGTTTTCAGATTTAGACAGTACGTGTGTTCTTTTTTCTTCAAAATACATGGTGTGGAAGAGGATGCTGAGTGCTCCAAGGTACGTTCCAAAACTGACCTGGGGTCTCAGTTTACAAAAGGGCCAGCCATTGCATACGTGCAGGCATCTGGAGCAGTCCCCACAAAAGTGTCTTTATTTCTACCACCAAGACACTGGTGCAATACAAAGGGAAACTGAGGCACCCAGAGTATTCATGCAAAACAGGAAGACTCACATTCAACATAACAAGGGACAATACCCACTTTGTCACAGCTTCTGATACTGTATTAGTCCCCACTTAGTCACAGTTACTATGTAGTGGTATGTGCTATAAAGGGCATCTCTGCTATAAATTGCCCCAGTATACATCAGTTCCACACTAACGTCATCGATGCTTGTAGGTATTGATGCGTCATAAGTCCTCCCATCCCCCGCTCTTAAGTCATGCAGATCCCTCCCCCCCAATTTGCGCAAACGGAAGTCAGCTGCGGGGAAAAAATTCCCCACTTTAAGTTGTTTCGCTGTAAATCCATTTGTTTTTTGGGACGTATTTTGGACTTATAGCGAAGACGGCCTGTACCACTATTAATTCTCTATGCTGAAAATAGGACATAACTGGATAAATGTTGACTGTTTAATAGCAACCACTCTAGGGCTATGTCTACACTGGCCAGTCTTGCACAAGAACATATGCAAATGAGGCATGGCGACTAATATCGGCACGCCTCATTTGCGTACTTAATGAGCCACCATTTTTGCGCAAGAAGGAGCAGTCTACCCTGAAAATAAGCGGCAGAACTCGGCTTTTGCGCAGGAGGGGGTTTTTTTCGCAAGAAGGAGCAATGTAGACTGCTCCTTCTTGCGCAACAGCCCCTTGCTCAAAAATGGCGGCTCATTAAGTATGCAAATATCGCCACACCTCATTTGCATATGTTCTTGTGTAAGACTGGCTAGTGTAGACGTAGCCTAGGTATGATGCCAATAGGAGCGTATTCTTATGCTCTCTGTATCAATGTCTATTTTGGTATTTATAATATTTCAGACCTGCCACAAGTTTCCCTGGATTTAAGCAGCTCTGCCAAGAGCCGCTAATCCAGCAGAATATGATGCATCTTTATAGTTCACGGTCAGCCTCAAGTGGACACACTGGTTTACATTTCCATGGAGTGGAATCCCTTCAAAATGCCAGCTTGGTTTCAAACCTGTATTTTGAGGAAAAAAGAACACACGTACTGTCTAAATCTGAAAACACGCGTCATGTGCAAGACAGCAGAAGCAGCCGCCACCAGAATGTCTCTTCCACAACTTCTGCTCCAAACTGCTTCCCATTTCTTTCTGTTTGGATCTTCATCCTCTAGGCGTCAGTGTCAGCCAAAGTACCTCTTTATTTCTGCTCCTTACAACTTGGATCTCTATCCATCTTCTCCTTCTCATTTCTGATTTCTCTCCCTACACTCATGGGGCATCGCCAAACTATGTCTCATTCCCAGGGGGCAACAGAGTTGCCAGGCCCCTGGGCAAATGGGGAGGACTGGTGCCACACTTCTGGAAGGGGCGGAGCCTTGGGTGGAGGGTAGGGCTGCCCTCAGCACCACCTGGAGCGCGCTGCACTTCCTCACCCAGTCATTCCTTAGCGCCTCCCAGAACATGCCCCGTGGAGCTTCTGCAGTGATATATAGGCCCTGGGGATCTGGCACCTCCTCTGCTGAGGTAGCAGTGGTGGCCGCCAGCAGCCCTACGCCCTTTTGAATTGCTGGGCCCCAGGGCAACTGCTTACCCTGCCCCACTTCCTCCATCGGCGGGCCTGTTCATTCCACTGCGATTCAGACCTTTCTCATCTACCACACCTCAATCATCCTGGAAGCTTAAATGAACCCTATTTCCTCCTCTTTCTTCCTGCAGCAGTCAGCCACCAGCTCCGTAATATCTGAGGTGAATGAACTGTCACCCAGATTTACGGCCTCCAGGAAGTACAACAGGTACAATTTGAAATGAACCAGAAGCCTGACAGAAGAATGGGTTTTGCTAGGAAATCTTCCATTCATAATATTGGAATGAGCCCTGTGTGTCCTCAATATCCAAAAGTGAAACTAGCAGCCACCAGTTCTAATTTCACAATTTAATTCTCGGTTTCCTGCGTCTGAATCCGTCTGATGCCCCATACAATCTTCCACATGTTCCTCAGCCCTGTCCACTCCAACTTCAGGAACTCATATTGCTGTCACTATCCTTTGGGCTCAGGACTCCAGTGCCCATCAACGTAGCAGCCCGACTGACCAGAGTACTTATTTTTAAGGTGAAACAAAGTTCTCCCATCATCCCATAGGCAAAGGGGCAGAGCCTCTGCAGTACTCTCAGCCCTTGACAGCCCTTGAAGAAAGCTGGAAGTATGTCTTGACTATAAATAGGTTCTCTCAGAGTGATTACAAATTTCCCCACTGGCAGGTCAGGTTAGTTAACAGTCTCCTAAATTCCAGGAGGAAGAATTTGTTCCCTTGAATGTCAGAGAAAATGCAATTAAAGTTTATCCTAATACTATCCCATGACTTCCTGAAAATAAGCTATGAGACTGGGAAGGGAGGGGGTGGGTCACACCTTTACTGAGGTGTGAATACGTTGATCTTCTGAAGAAACATCCAGATATAATATGAAATGATTCAGAGAAGCTGGCAAATAAACCATTTCCTAATTTCAACACTAGATTCATCCCCCATTCCAAAATATATATACAAAATAATACAATACTTTAGACTTGCAAGAAAAATGATCAGTTATTGAAAATATTGCCAAGTGGCCTGCATATCATTTATATATAAAAGTAAGATCTTATATATATTTTAAAAACTTGCTGAACAAAAGATATTGCCAGATCCTGAAAGAAAGCTATTGACCAGTTTACTATATATATCTTATTATAGGGACAAGAGAGAGAGACTAAAATGCCACTAGCACATCTGGTTTGGGTGAGGTAGTCAATATCTTCAGCAAGGAAGGCATTACTTTGACATCTACCTTTTGCAGGCTATATAGACTCCACTTCTTCCTTTTGTGTTATTCCTGACAAGTTAACTCTTGCACTTAACTCTGTTTTAGAGTGGCATCTTTGCCTTTCAAAGGATAGTAAGGAATGCAAATGAGTATTCAGCACATTTGATTTAGCATGAATTTATATAGTTCCGGACAAATTTGAAAGCTTATATAAATCCTATATTTTCAAGTTTGGCTGTATTCCAGAATGGAATTTTTTGTTAGGTGAAACCTTTATCTCGGCTCCTTTTTGTGGCTCTTTAGTCTGAGATTGAAGAGGAACTGAAACTGGTGACCTGTCTTGACCTTTAGTACTGGATTAAAATTCCAAGTTGCTACCATGGCAACTGTACCTTGAAAATTAGATCCTGACAGAAGCACTAAGAAACTTAAAACTGCAACTGCTGCACTGAACTCTGAAGAAAGGTTGCTTACAATTGTCAGTGACAGGCTCTTAATTGAAATAATCTGCCTTTCCCTTTGCTGGAAAAAAAAGAAAAAAGAAAAGAAATGAAAGAACAAAAAGATTATATCTCAATAGATTTTTTAAGTGAAAAAATCTGCTGTGATTCAAACTAAAGTGTGCTCTACAGCATGGAATTCAAATCAGTTTCAGCCCAATTTATAGGATTCAAAAGGGCCTACCATATTAGAGGTGGCAGCAGGCTACGCTACATGATAAGGACAGCCTTGGATATGCACTTTTAAAGGTCTGTACCACAAAACCCAGGCTGGTACCATGGGCCAGCCAGTGGCCAGAGTTAAATCACCAGTTAGCTTTTTATTTTTTTTCTCCTTTACCCCTCAGCTGGAAATCAAAAGAGACATCATAGATGTTGTGTCTGATTCCCAGTATCCATGCAATTATCCATTCTGTAACTGCAAAGGGATAAACCCAAGCCAGATAGCACTATTTCAGATCAACTGTGATAGAAGCTACTCATTTTCCAATCTAATCAATGCAACAGTTAGCCAGAGATAATAGGATAACTCCTTCACTGCTAAGGGAGGTTACGTTGTTTTTTGTTTGTTGTTTTTCTCATAAAGGAAAAGAACAACAGGGTTGCACATGCTGGGAAAAGTCGCTCTGAGCTTCATAAAAGAACTTTGGGCCTTCTCATCTCCACTTCACCCACATGAAAAATCTAAGTGTCATACATTAGTAATGATTCCAAAGGAAAATATCACATTCATAGGGAATCTGCAGCCAAAATCACACACATAAATTTGGCTTATTATAGGACAGCCATGCTGCTGGGGCTGAAGCCAACGCCTCAGGGTGTTGGGGCTCAGGTTACAGATCCCTTGGGCTTCAGCTTTACCTCTCCTCCAGGCCTGGAGCAGCAGGCTTCAGGTTTTGGTGCCCCCCGTCCTGGGGTTGGGTAGTAATGTGTTCTGTAACAAAGGGGCACTGTGCAATAAAGTTTGAGAACCCCTGTTCTAGGATCTGACTAAAACCAGCAATGGGCAACCGTGGCTAGTGAATGGGTTGCATAAGTGGCCCTCCTTCATCTCGGTGGACTGCAAGATTGTCGTAACCAAGACGATCTCTTCGGATTGTGTTGTGTTGCTAACTGTGCTGTGTACCTAGAATTCATCGTCCATGACATGTTTTTCATGGCCATGAATGTGGTAGGGCCCTAATATGCTATTAGCATTGGTATTGCTATCCTACTCCTTCAGCTCAAGTGGCAAAGGTCTGAATGGTGTCTCTGGAGGGTCCAACTCCATGTGGGTGTCAGTGCGTCACATAATGGAATTTGTGTTTTCCAATTTCTTAATAACCTAGGACATTAGGCCCAGAGTCTACAGTTAACACATCTCTAAAGTTACCAAGTCCAGCACTCAAAAGTTTAAACATGTCAGAAATGAGTTACCTGTCCAATCGTAATTCAGCTTCCTTGTTCATATGCAGTATGGGACAGTCTTTAGTTACATGATCCAATACTATTTTTTCCACCTGATCCCTGCCTGGTTCAGTGCAGAGGTGGGGCCTGTTGTGGAGATGAATCATAGGACAGCGGTTCCCAACTGCTAGTCCGTAGACTGGTGCCGGGCCACACACTGCTGGTTGCTGCGCCGCGGCAGCTGCCGGAGATGAAGCTGGCTGTTCATGGCAGCTCAGGGAGCCAGAGCTGAGGTACACCCTGGCTCCCTGAGCCATCACGTGGCAGACAGCTGCCAGAGCTGAAGCTAACTGTTCATAGTGGCTCAGGGGCCAGGGCTGGGGTAGATATGGTGGACTGTTCATATTTTATTTGCATATTTGCATATTCATTATTTGCGTAATGAATATGCAAATATGTGAGTGAAATGTTACCAGTCCACCAAAAGTTTGTGAATAGGTTTGTCGGTCCACCATATAAAAAAGGTTGGGAACCACTGTCATAGCAGAGCAGAATAGTGAGGGAAGCCGGGAGGGGTGTCATGAATGAGGCAGAGAGCTGTGGAAGAAGAAGGAAAATCTCATAGTTAAGTCAGCTGAATGCTGTCCTGGAGAACTAAATTCTGTCCTTGACTGTGCCACAGAACTCCTGTGTGACACTGGGCAAATCACTCAAACCACATTTTTCAGAGGTGGTTACTAATTGTATGTTCCTCATTTTGTGTGTGCCTGACTTGAGACTCTGGAGTCTAATTTGCAGAGGTGCTGGGCACTCCCAGGACCTGCGCCTTGAAGAAAGATAAAGTGCTGTATGATGCTAAATTCTCTGATAAATCAGAGCTTAGTTATCTTAACATAAGCACCCCAAATTAATGTATAGTTTTGACCAGTCTCTCTGTGCCTCAGTTCCCCATCAGTAAAATAGGGGCGGTACCTCCTCAACTCACAGGGGCTTTGTGAAGATAAAATCATTAATATTTGTGATGCCCCAGATGGCATAGTAATGAGCACCCTCCATGCCGGGTTTGAATAGTGTGCAGTAGAGACTATACACTGACCATGGAAAAGAAAAGAAAAAGTTGAACAGCGGCTTGTTAAACGAGCACCAGCCTTCCTGCACACTGAATGAGGCAAGGGTCCTGAGGAAGAACTCTTTTGTAACTATATATTTAAAGACTGTGTCATAATCCACATGCACAAGAGAGCCACATTAAGGTTGCACAGGCATTTCCTTACTTTTGAGTTTTTTACTTTATATTATAAGTGTTTGTTACACTGCATGCATGGCCTCTCCGAATCCTACCTTTCAGGGAGCAGAAGAAGAACACCTTTTGTGAGTGAGATGCAAGGTGCCTCCTCCACTAGTGGAAAGATCCTTCCTGTGCCCCGTATAAGCCAGGAGTAGTTGGTGAGAAGGCACAACACTTGGTGGCTGCTGGAAGGCAGAGGAGCCACTGAATCTATTAGCTATCTTCCCTTTCCACAGGAGATGCTTGGTGCAACTTGCATAGGTCCCCTCACTTCCTGAGAACTTAGAGCTGCAGCCCCAGTGAGGAAGAAGCAGGTTCTTAAAATGGAGGCAGCTCCTCTGTCCCACAGTAGATTCGTGCTCCCAGAGAGCAAGGTAGTTACTTTTCCCCCATTGCTCCAGAACCATTATTATGCCTTGGGTCATCCTATAAGGGGGTGAAGGAGAGCCATCATGGTTGTTCTGGCCTCTTCCTGGAGATTGATGGCAGAGAAGCAATTGCTTCTGATCCTATAAAATGGGGAGCCGCAGGACATCTTCAGGAGGGCGTTCTCTGCCTTATTTCCCTTGAAGATCAGACATCAGTGGTTGCCATTGAAATGTTAATGTTCACCATTTGAGAGCTATTGGCACCACTGTGGTGGTACCGCTACTGTAGCAGGAGCAGCATATTCCAGGGGTTAAGATTTAACACTGGAGGTCAGAAGTCATGGATTCCCATCTTAGCCACTGGTTCACTGCGTGCAACTCAGTTTCCCCCATGAAACCCCTCACCCTTCGCCTCTCCCCCCTCCCCCAGGCATAATGACACTTACTCAAGCCTGTGAAAAGCACTTTGACATCTGGCGATGAAAAGCTTGTGCTTATGCTAAGTATTATTATTATGATGTCACCAACTGGGTGTGGGGCTACATACCTGCAAGCAGGAAGTAAAGAGGGGCAGTTAGTGAAATACTCAAAACAGAGGGATTTCTAAAAGGTAACAATATTTTCTTAAGACAAAGATTAAGTTTGATATTTTCCTTGGCCAACCTAACATAAAACCATAGACATAACCCAACACAAAAACATAGATTTACAGACAAGATTCTTAACAGATAGTGCAGAGAAGCAAGGTGGGTAGGTAACATCTTTTATTGAACTATTGTCTGTTGATGAAAGAGTGAGGCCTTCGAGCTACACAGAACTCTTCTTTAGCTCTAGGAAAGATGTGTCTTTCAGGTCAAAGGTAGAGCTGTGAGCAGATTGTCCCTTTCATGAATAGAAGTTGGTCCCATAAAAGGACCAACCATCTTGTCCCATCCATCCATCTTGGTCTCTCCCAAGATGCCCCCATTCATCTTGTCTCTCACATGCTAAGGCCAACATGCCTACCGCCATGCTACAAAGATACTGTGGAAACAGATTAGGGAATGCTTGATGATGATGTCAAACTGTAGATAAATCGTATTAAATTAGAGAAACACGTTTGCCAAATGTTAACATCCACACTTACAATAAGATAACATGTTTCAATCATTGGTTCTGTATTTTAAAATTTGGATTCATGTCAAGTGCATGCATGGAAAAAAAGTTTTTTCTCCACTAAGCTATGAATGGATATGATCTATTATACACATATTACATACATAATACCCTGAAAACATTAGATCATATGTATTGTTTCACTCAGGGCAAGCTTTAGATATATGAGATCAGTAGTACATTCCATTGTCAAAGACAAGTAAATGTTAGGTAAGTGCAGATTCCTTTGAAGTAATACTTTTAGGATATTAACAACCCATTGAATTGTTACAACACCTGGAATTCAATGTTGACTTGATACATAGTGGAAAATAAGAGTGTTAGGAACCGTTTTTGTTAAAGCAACATAAGAGCAACGTAACAATTTCTCACATCTGAAGGGACATTTTATTTTAAGCCAGCTGGCTCTTAGCTTACGCTGTAGAGTTCACTTATTCTTACCTCTCACTGTAAGTGGTCTAATTGCCACTACATGGGACAGTGAACCACACCCACTAGGTGTGTGGGTTACATATACTTTTGTAATAGCAGAGAGACAAGGTGGGTGAAGTAATACCTTTTATTGGACCAACTTCTGTTGGGGAGAGATACAAGCTGTCAAGCAAATAGCAGGCAGTTAAAAATAGATACCAACTATTTGAAATTACACAATATCAGATTCATTCATTAGGTTCAGTGGAGTCACAATCAAGGATGTGTTTGGCCTATCATGTTCTTTACATGCTACTGTTATTTTTATCAAGAAAAGCGTCACTAATTCTGCCTTTAATTATTGCCAGAATGGACCGTGGAGCCCTGGAATATGTGGCAATAAACTTGTTCTTTGCCAGAGGAAACGTAAAGAAACATTTAAATCGCTTTTTAAAATAAGAATGAAATCTCTGAAGACATGTATTGTGGTGCTTGCTGTATATCAAAACATATAAGCATAGAATTGTAACAATGGCTTTGTAAACCCATTACTGAGCAAACTATGAAAAATAACCCACCAAGGTGCAGTTTCTATAACTCAGACGCACTGAGTTAAGAGATGTGTGCCATAAAGTAGATATGCGCTGTTAAAAAATACTTGCTTTTTGTGAGATTATTTCATTTTAAACCCAATGGACTATTTTTTCTTTATTTCTTTACTCTTGGAAATGCGTGTGTTTAGTACAAAATCTACCTCTCCCTGCCAAAGGCTCCAATAATCTACTGGAGCAGGACTGCATGGGGTGCATACACACACATACACACGCACAAGTGGTAGAGAAAGCAATAGGGCTGCAGGGAAGCCGTTCTGTGCCTGTTATTTTAGCCTGTGGGATAGAAGAGCAGCTAGAAAGCCGGCCTCACTCCCAACTGCCCACTCCGCTCTAGCCTAGATGAGGCCAGTTGATAGCAGCCTTCTCCAAAGCATGTGAGGTGGAGGTGCAACCTGCTTGAGGGAATATGGAGGGCTTTGCAAAAGGCCCCGTGCATGGTGCAATTTCTGCCCTGGGGATTTTGGTTAAGATGCTTAAAAGGGAGGAGGGATCGTAACAAGAGTGTGAGCTTCATTTTAAGTGTATCCAGGGGCATCTCCATTGGGAATTCGATGAAGCCTCCATAAAGACAATGGAGCAAATTGTTAGTAACTTCAGTTGGGCTGGGTGCTCAGGCAGGCCCGCTGATGTGTGGCTGGAAGTGGCAACTGGTGATTCTACCAGGGCCTGGTGATTCTAAAGGGCTGGAGGCTCTGGCTGCCACTGCTGCTACCATGGCAGCGGCAGCATCCACAGTCCGGGACCTTTAAATTGCCGCTGGAGCATCACATAGCACACTCTGGGCAGCCCTAAGAGCTGGAAGGGCCAGCGTGCCATGCACTGGGAGGTGCTGAGAGCTCACTGCTTGGCCCCACCCCTTTCAGGAGCATGGAGCTATGCCCCTCCCACCTTGCCCAGGGGCCTGGCAAGGCAGTCGGCAGCTCTGACTTCAGTCTTTAAGGACTGTTACTGAAGACATTGCAAAAAATGAGTAAAGAAGGTGTCTTTTCTTCAAAGAATCATATTCAGGCCCCGATTTGAATCCCTCTGAGGTAGCCAAGACCAAATTAATCCTCATGCTTTGATAATTTCTTTAATTGTTAATGGTTACATTGAATCCATCATGAGTTCCAGCACAATCCCCGTTTCTCAGAGATGTACAGGTGGCCCCCGACTTGCAACGCGATCGGTTCCTAGGAAAGCATTGCAAGTCAGAGGTGTCGTAACTCAAACCTGCATTTACGATAGGCACCGGACGCCGTCGTAAATGTAGGCTGAGGACATAAGTTGGGGGTTTTGCGAGGTGTTGCAACTCGGGCTGTCGTAACGTGGGGGTTTCCTATATAACTTTCTGTACAATATTGCTTTAGGCTAAAATGTTGTGTGTGGCTGTCAGCCATGGACCGCCCATAGACCACAATTGGAAGACACCCATGGACTTCATTGACTTAGGTCTGTAGGGCAGCAGCAGGAAAAATAAGCTATTTGGTGGCTATTTGCACTGTTGGAATCTTGAACAATATTTTCTACTTCTTTTTAGAGCATGAAATATTCTGTGATTTTAGGAGCCTGATTCTGCAGCTAGCCACAACTGGGCTAAATACTGGACTACGTGCTGAGTTAACACTGAGCCCAGCAATAACTGCTGGAAGCGTGGATGTGATGTCGTAATGGAACGGTGCGTGTAGAGGTTTAACAACACGTAAGCAGTGTAGAGACAAGGTTTCACAAACAGCTATTGTTCACATGTAGTAACTGTTTTTATAGGACTTTCTGGTAGGTAAAATTATTGCACATGAAGCCTACAAAACACAGATCATGCATCATATTTTAAAAGACAAATAAAACAAAAACAATAAATCTGTTAAGTCATAATGGCTCCCAGTCGTGACAAATTTGCAGATTAAAGCTCATTGAGTACACATTTAAATGATCGATGATAATGGCTCAGAAAGAGCCATTATGATCTATTTCATCAATAACCCACATATTTTTTGCCTTATAACTACACTAAAAATGTTCATAATGGGGACTGTCTGATGAAAAAAACATTTTGTTTATGAAAGGGAATCGGGAAAAAAAGGATTTTTTAGATTTAACAAACTTCAATGGCTGTTGCTGTTGGTTTATGTTGTTTGTGCGTGACAGATTTCCCCTTTGTTAATATTAATCATTTGCAACAACAGAGCCTTTGTGGACGGAATTTGAGATAGTGCATGCATTCCTGGCACACCTCTCTGCTCTTTGATTTCATGTAGAGTTTTGAGCAAGTGAGGCAGGCGAGATCAGAACCCTAGGACTTTAACCTGTTCTGTGTTCAGCATGTCAGGCCCAGCAAAGCATACAGGTAACTTGCAGCATGTGCGTATTTCCATTGAAAACTGATCCACCAAGCAGGGGCTTCATTGGGTTGGGACCACCGTGATTGGCTTGGCATCTTGTATGATCGAGCCAATCATAGGGCAATGGCAAAACTCCATTGGCCTCAGCAACACCAAGCTTGGACCCGTGATTAGCAAAATATTATAGTTCAGTAGTAAATTCGTACTAAGGGGACATGAACATGGCCAATATCTTCTCTCCCTTTACACTCATATGCATTCAGATCATGTGCCTTATTTATAGTTAAATTAGTAGAAGTACCCAGTGTTGCTCAGGTTCTTAACTGTAGTAATTTTTTTTAAGTAAAAGGAAAATGTACTTTATGATTTATTTAAATGATGGGACTCAAGGCAGAGGGTGGGGGGCATGAGTCAGGGCAGAGAGTGGAGGGCTCAGGGCAGGGGACAAGGGGCTACAGGAGTCAGGATGGTGGATGGAGGGCTCAGGGCAGGTGGTTGGGTGGGTGGGAGCTAAGGGCAGAGGGTGTGAGGGCAGAGGGTTGGAGAGTCAGAGTCAGAGCTTACGGTGGGAAGCTCAGGGCAGGGAGTTGCTGCCGGGGAGCCAACAGGCCAGGGCTGGCATGGCCCCAGCCCTCCCCAACAGCCGGGGGGAAAGCCAGGCCTGCCTACCCCCCAGACAGAGGGGTTGGCGAGCATAGCAAACAGGAGGCAACACCCCGTAATATGCATAGATTAATTATTTGAACTTGAGTGCAATATTTTAATATAGACAACAGCCAAAACCGAAATCTCCTACAATACTGAAGTACACAAAGATTCCTTTGTAACTAGATAAGTAACATGACAGGTTATTGACAAGAACTACTGATCTGCACCACAACTGTGCAGCCCTTCCTCATATAAGTAGTCCCCTAGAATTCAGCAGGACCACTGATGGAAAGGAGGCAGAAGTAGACACTGCGGAAGGACCCTAATTCAAAAGCGTCACCAGCTACTTTCTATTTTCTACAAAAATACCATTCACGTTAGCACAGAAGGTGCATTGTTCAGAAAACAGGACTGGCGGGTTGTCATTTGAGACCAGAAATAGCAAGTACTATTAAAAACCTGGTTTTAGGAACTAGATACCCCTTTTAAAAAAATAAATGTACATTACCCTGTTACCCCCTGCTCCTTTCAGACACAACATTCGCATTGACTTCAGTGGGAATTACACAGCTCAACCCACTGTAGTTACAGAATGTTGATACACATGTCAATAGAGCATCCTAATTTTGTACTTTTTTGGCAAAAGAGAAACGGATTTTCAGCTTAAACTCTATGGTTTATTTAGATATTTAGAAAAAAAGAGAAACTTGCTATGTATTTTATTCTCCTCTACCTCCTCCTACTTGGCCATATGCCAATACACCTATAATGACTGCATTTAAAGTTCTAGGGTGGGATGTTCAAAACAGCCTAGGAGAGTTAGGAGCTCTAAAGCTCCTTGGTCCCAATATTCACAGCTACTTAAGCTTTTAAACCTGAGACATAGGTTCCCAACTCCTACTTTTGGCTCCACTGTGACCCACGCTACTGTGTTTGTTTTTAGTCACCGTGGATAAATACTTAGTCATTGAGCTGGAAAGAAAGAGGGAGAGAGAATGACTATATAGCCTGTCTGTTATAACACTCACTTGGAACCCTGCTCCAATTACTCAAGATACATCAACTCTAGCTACATTATTTACATTGCTTACCTTAAGCAAACCTTCCTTCATAGTGTAGGCTTGGCCTCAGCCTTTGTCGATTCTACTGTTGTTCCTGTGATTTTCTTGGGCTACGTCTACACTTCAGCGCTATTTCGGGATACCAGGGGTATCCCGAAATAGCTATTCTGCATCTTTTCAGCAGCCTGTTATTTCTAAATATAACAGGCTCACTATTCTGAGGTCCCTGTAAACCTCATTCTATGAAGAGTAAGGGACTTTTCAGAATAGTGGCTTATTTTGAAAAAAGTGCTGTGTAGACAGCGCCGAATTTTGAAATAAGCTATTTCAAAATTGACTCAAAATAACCAACGCACTTCGTTCAGGAAGTGCAGAAATGAACCTTTGTTTCAGTGCCTTCATTTTGGCCACACACCATTCAAATGAATGCAGTCACTGAAATTCTGCTATAATGAAGCTAACCACTTAAAAAACTAAAAAAAATCCAGTGAATAGACCTGCTTAGAAACTTAAAAACCTCTTACTAAATATTCTTTTTGGAAATATTTGGTTCATAGATACTCTCCAGAGGGTCAAGCGTGAGTCAAAGTGTTAAAAAACCCCAGCTCTTTATGTAAAGATTTTTCCATAGTATGATTTTCTCAGATGACTTACTGCAATATACAAGTCTTTTAAATTTGAGAAGAGAAATTCAGTTCAAGCCCTGAGGAACCCCAAATTCTTGTACATATTACAGAGCGATTATTGACAGAATTTAACTTTATTGACCCTGCTCTCCTAATTCTTAACAAATTTTCTAAACGTGCTCTTTATAATCCCCAGAGAACATTCAGCTTTCCAGTAATTCTGGGACTACATCCAAGATTATTGTTTTACTAACTTTATTCTTTCCTTTCCCCAAATCCCAAAATGACCATGGTCCTCTTATTTGTCCCCCCCTCCATTTTAAACGGAATGTGCATGTTTATCCTCTTTGTATCCTATTGCTTGGCATTTATTTGGCAGATCAAATCTACTTTGTTCATTTAGAAACTTTTCCCTTTTGTCTTCTGACATTCCAGCCATCTAACAGACATCCAGTAAATTAAATAAGTTTCTTTTTGGCAACTTTATGTGTTCTCCAGTCCTTTCAATGGAAACGAATGGTATTGTTTATTGCTGTAGTGATATGATGAAGAATGCTCTGGAAACTTCTAAACTTTTGCCTGCAGAGCGTGCTAGAGTAGACTTGGGTCTGTCTTTCTTCCTACCACCTGCAGTGATTGACAAATTGTATTTTGTCTTGTGGTTGACTTGAATCATCTGCCTCTTCTGTTAAGTTTGCACAATAGTGGGGTAAAAATCATGTGTGAATCAGTAAATAAATATTGAATACCTAATTGTGGCACAGTATTCTGGGTAGATATCTTTAGTATATAAACTAAGTGCAGTATATGGTTAAGTACCTTATTAGAAACTGCTAAGATTGTTAATAGCAGACATGGTCTTAAGATTTTAAAGAACGCTGCTAGTATGGTGGAATTGAAAATGAAACATTATGTCTTTCTATAGATAGCAAATAATTCAGAAAATCAGGGAGACAATTTGTTCTTCCTTATTTAATATTGCCTTCTTTCATTAGGGATACCTAATCTCTCTGTCTGTGGGTGTCTGCTTGTTCAAGAACTCCTCCTAAATGGCAAGAGCTAGGGACACCAAATTTGGCATGCTTCCTCATCTCCTAATTTAAAGCCAGGTCACGGTTGTGTTGTGCCAGGACAGCCAGAGGCCCCAGGAAAAAGACTGTTTTCCATAACATGAAAAGGGAGGGGCTGCTATTTGGAGGGACGCAATGTGAGAGTGTCCACTGGGAGCAGCGAGCCCGCAGGGGAGAGCTATCCTGCAGAGTGTTCACTGGGGGCAGCCATATTACCAAGAGAGTGACCAGCAGGGCTGGGGCTCCACCATCTTGCCTGCCAGCACACTGGTAAGTAGGCCCCCCAGAAAAACCTTTTCCCTCCCTCCAAGCCCTTGGCTGCAGCACCAGTTGGGGGTAGCCTTAGGAGGGGAGAGAACAGGTCCCAGGAGGGTGGCTGGGGGGAAGGGAGGAAGGGAGAAGAGGCAGGTACAGGGGCACTAGGGAGGAGAGAGAAGAGGCCCCTGTGTGGCCTGGAGGGGAGAACAGGCCCTTCATCCCCCAGCTTCCTGCACCACCACCCCATCCCCAAGGCTCTGCCCTGAAGGACCTGGGCAACACTGGATACGTCTGCCCGTAGTAAATACTCACTGTGCCTGGGAGTACACAAAGGCTTATCTGGTCTCGTTTTCTTAATATGGCTGCAAAAACAGGAGTTGCTTTTTAAGGGTTAATTTAAAGTGAACGCGATTGTTAATTTTATATATGTAGTTTTCAACTCTGATTTGCACAGCCGCAAAACACACAATATAGTAGGGCTGGATATAAAATGCTAAATATTTTCTGTGGGAAAAAATACAAAGGAAAAAATCATTTTTAATAACACAAAGAGAAATATTTCATTTCAGAAAGAAATTAAACATTGCCGTGTTTTGTTTACCCCACTTCTCCCCATTTTCTCTTTTTTATTTCTTTTTGCTCCTTTATGGAAAAGGTGGGCAAATGGGGAAAAGGGAGGGAACAAGAAAAAGAAAAGAAAACACACACCCAAAATATTTGTTGAAAAATGGTATTTTTCATCAACAAAACTAAAAATAATTTTTTCACAGAAAGTTTGTGTTGGTCAAAAAGTTATTTTTATACAAAAAGTGTTGTAATAAAAATGCCAACCAGCTCCAATATTTTTCCTTTTTTGTTGCATTCCTCCATATAACCACTACAAGATTTCCCCAGAATTGCCTGGGTCCTGCAGGGCAGGGGACTGGTGGTGTGGGAGGGGTGCAGGAGTCAGGTCAGGGCCTTGGGGATGTGGCTGGGAGAATGGGGGTTGTGAAAGTGAGAGTTGGAGGATGAGTAGTGCCTATCCAGCAAGTCCAGTCGGCAGGGCCTTCTCTGCCCCTCCCAGCCTCGTTGGCTGCCAGGGACCTTCTGTCTCCTCCCTAGGACCTCCACCTCCCCACCCCGGTGGCTGCCAGATGCCTTTTATCTCCCCGCCTCCCCCCCCCCCCCAGTGTTGCAGCCTGCGGGGGAGGGGTAATCAGTGGTTTGTGGTAAGGGGGCTGCTTACCTGGTCTGCTGGCAGGCAAGGTGGTCAGCTCTAGCTCCAGCTGGCCACTCTCTTGGTGGTGCGACTGCCCCCAGTGAACGCTGCATATAGCTCTCCCTTGCAAGCGTGCTGCCCCTAGTGGCTACTCTGCAGTATCGCGTCCCTCCTCTCTGTGCCCCTCCCTTACCATGTTATGGAACACAGTCCCATTCCCAGCACTTCCTGTTTTCTTGGCACAACCAAACCCTAGCCTAGCTTTAAGTTAGGAGAAGAGGAAGCTGCCTATCAAACAGACAGACTCACAGATGGAAAGACAGAGAAACATTTCTAAATAGATAGCCTATATACATCAAAATGTGTATGTGTATGCTTTTGTATGTGAAATGTAGATTCATGTAATAAATTAAATTATTGTGATCCTTTGTCTGCCTCACCTCTACACTGACCAATACTTTATCTTTCTGGGGCATATTCTATCATTCTAAATCTCTGAGTAACTTCAGACAGTCCATTTCTTTTAAAAATGAAAATGAAAATTAGCCCACCAGAGAAATATTTTCTCTTCCCTCTTCCACATGTGAAATTTGTTCCATAAGTTATACCTTAATATACCCTCATGTATATTCTGCTATATTATTATAGATGGGGCTGATAGCACCACCAGTTTTTAAGTTGTTTTCAGTTGTTTATAACTTTGCCAACTGAAACCACTGGGACTGGACATTTCCTTTGGAAATATCTGCCTCTTGAAAAAGATCTGCCAAAATTATTTAGCCATTTCTGAGAATGAGGCTAGAAGACAATACATTGACTTGCCCACAACCTTCTTTAAAAAAAAACCTCTAGTGTTTTTTTACCATGGCCTCCTGATCTGGAGAGCAGTCCTTCCAGATGCATCAACATTTATACTCTTCGGTATTCAGGATCTCTCTGTCTGTATTCAGATTCCTTCCTGGGGTGCCAAAGACTAGGGACTATATTGTTTTGTCCACTACTTTTAATATCTGGCTTATCAATACCTACTTCTTTCTGTGCCCTTATTATGTTATGGATGACAGTTAGCCTGTTAGGACTGGTTTTTGCTTCCTTTGCCCACTGAGGAGAGCTTTTCTTTTTTTCAGGGGTCTGGCTGTGGCCTGGCACATTGGCCAACCTGCTGGTATCCATACAAGTCTCCTAGCATTCGCTCTCTGTGCTCACCATCTCCTTATGAGTTTCCAGACATGCCTCAGTGCCTCAATCCTGCATGCATACAGAGATGTGGAGGCTACCTCTCTGGTCTTAGTCTCTATCTGGTTTCTCAGAGCAATAAGCTGTCCCTCAAACGGCCTACTGGTTTTTTTCTAGGTATGCTTCTGTTGCTCCATTTTCTTTGGTGCTCTGCTCAAGGAGAGGGTTTCTCTTTCCAGGTTCTTTACCTTTATGGCTGTACATTCCCACGGGTCTTTCTAGTAGGCAGAGCATTTCCTTTCTAAGACAAGCAAATATTCCAATTACTTCTTTCTGTCTTGTAGATCAGAAGTTTCTTCCTCCTGATCTTGACTTACCTTACCTCTTTCACAGGGCTCCTGCCCACCATTTCTTCTGTTCCCAGTCTTTAGCTCCCTAGGCTGGTGCATTTTGCTTTTCAGACAGCTTTTTTACTGCCTTTAAACATGTCCCTTCTATTTCTTGGATTTGGGTCTCAACAGCCTTTGACCTGTTATTCAGTTCAGACCAGCCCAGGCTTAGCAATTATGCGGAGGCCTGAATCTACAATCCTACCAGTACTGCCTTTCTGAGTTATAGTTTTTATTAGGACGGTGCCTTCTTTTGTGGCCCATTTGCACACAACAGAAACAAATTGTCCCCCGGGTGGCCTTCCGGGTTCTAAATTGAGTCCCAACAGTTCTGTCTTGTATTTTCTATAGCCTCACTTGTTTGTGGCGAGGTGCCTTGATCAGCATGGCTTTCACTGGCCTTGGTAGAACTCAAAACAACCTGTCTGGATTTACAGCCCTGGCGTAAGCCCATCTCACCTGACTCTTCTCTTTGTGGCATCTGGGTAGATGCTGTCATGGCTGCCAAGCTCCCTGCCAAGCCTGGACCTGGAGTTGCTGCTGATGAAGCTCCTCCCAGGTTTTATTGTGCCGTTGCTGGGCAGCTATCAGCTCCTCCATGGCCCTTATTTGCAGGGACTCAAAAGTTCCCACTTCTGGTACCAAATGTAACAGGGTTTGCACTCACCTGTCGCGAACACCCTCTTGACTAAGCAGCCACTCTAGCCTACTTGGATGACTTCTCTATTGCCTTTTCTGGGGTGCAGTGTGGCAATACTACAAAGCCTCTAGTAGAGAACCTACGGGCCTCATCCATCCAATCACTCAGTCATGGATGTTAGCCACTAAATTCCCTGAAGATTCCATCCACAAATGAGTATGTTTCAGACTTGTGTTGAGAATAACTTTCCCAGCAACTTCAGGTCTGGACCTGCCTGTGTAATCTTAATTCAGTTCTCTTGTGCTTTTGCATCATGAGGTAGCTTTTCATTACATACTCATCTATTATTTATTCTGTATTACTCCGGCCTCATTCTGTGCACAGGATGGTTGTCCTTTGGGGCTGTAGTAAAGGAGGCTGCTGAGGACCCCTGCCTCAATTTGTTGCAGATGTTGGAAGGAGCATAGTGAATGAGGCAGAAGATTGCAGAAAGAGGAAGGATGGCCCAAATTTTAGGGCAGATTATGTTGCCCTGAAGAGCCTCTGCTATAGAGTTCCTATACAATGCTGGGCAAGCGACTTAAAACAGTTTTCCAAGTTGGTCTCTAATTATGTGTTTCTGTCATTTGCCAACTATTGAGGGCTTGACTTTACAACCCGCTGTTCTTATAATAGCTTTTTGTGTGTCTCCCTTACATATAGGCAGATGTTAGTCCCATTGCTTAATGCATTGCTGAAAGGCACTCTGATACTTAGTGAGGAGCGTGATACAAGCACCTATATAAAATAGAATAAATCAAAGCAGACAGAGGAAGAGGAAGGGATGGCCTCGGGGTTAAGACATCAGGAGTTCTAGATTCTAATCCCAGCTCTTATTATCCCCTGTGTGGTGGGCATTGTACACACAAAATAAAAAGCCAGACCCTATGCCAAAGAGGTTGCGGTCTAAAGATAAAACAGGAGAAGGAAGCAATGAGATAATACTGGTCAGCATGATAGGTAGTAGTCTCAATGCAACAGACTTTCTGTGTGGCCTTGGGTAAATCACTTATCTCTCTGTACCTCAGACTCCAGTCTGTAAATGAGGATAATATAGCAAGGACTCTCTCCTAATATTATTATGTAGCATATTGGGTTCCAATATGTGTGCATACTCCAGGCACTACTATATTATTCATATTATATTAATTATGTATTATATTATACTATACTATAAAATTAATATTAATAATGTAGAAATATGATAAGAGATAAGAAAGAGAAGGGAATACTTGACTGTATTGTTTGGTATACTAGTCTTTATTTAAAATCGTATCAAATTCTATAGGAAGCATTAAGTAAAAAATTAATGAAAATGTTTCTTATTACAGTCTGTGAGATTTATCAACACTTTCTATTGAACTTCTTTACTTGGGGTGTGTCTAGACTACAGGGTTTTGTCAACAAAAGTCCACTTTTGTCGACAAAACTATCCCTGCATCTACACTACCACCGAGTTCTGTCGACATAAGGTCGACAGAACTCGGCAGTTTTGTCGATGGCGGTAAACCTCATTCTACGAGGAATAACACCTTTTGTCAACAGAGTTCTGTTGACAGAAGGCGTTATTGCATCTACACTGTCCTTTGTGTCTACACTATCATGTTGACAAAGCAGCTTGCTTTGTCGACAGAACGGGATGTAGTCTAGACGCTCTTTGTCAACAGAAGCTTTGTCAACAGTATCTATCAACAAAATTTCTGTCGACAAAAGCCTGTAGTTTAGATGTACCCTTGATTTCCATGGCAACCTTTTAGTTGAATCGCTACAGTATTTTTACATAAGTTCTTTTTCCATCATGTGTTCGAAATGACCTCATTGATCATGAGTAGTGAACTCACGAGTTATGAGACAAATCCCAATAAGCTCTAATACAGTTTTTATACCCCACCTCACTATTTTGAATTTTGTACATGCCACATATTTTACAGGAGGGAGAAAAGCTCTTTTAGAAATATTTTTAAGTGTTCATAACGTTTGATTGGTGCTACTTTTCATGACACTCCCCAGACTGAACTAACACCAGGAGGCCCAGGAGGAGAAGAAAATGATGTTGAATACACTTTTGAAATCGTTAAATATTAACTGGGGACCAAGTTGGGATCTCCTTTTCATGTTGCATGACATGTTACTCCACAACCACTGATGCCAGTGGGACTGTTTACAAGTGAAATGCTTTTGCCAAGTTGCAGGTTGCTAGAAGACAATTCAATCTGAAATAGTTTTTCCCTGATATAATAATGTCACCATTTTTTAAGTACCACAATCTTAGTCTTCTGTGGCTAGACACAAATGGCACTGGGAAAGGCAATTCTTTACACTGCTGGTTGTGAGAGGACTTCTGGCAGGCCCGTGGTAAAAAAGATGAGATGGGAGCGGTGAAGTAGAACCCCAGCACTCTTTCAAAGGTAGGACAGGGGAAAGGTTTATCAGGATTTCCTAAAAGTTGCTGGGATCAGTCGTATGCTGCCTGTGTTCGGTGTTTGAAGGGTCATGTTTTGGGCAGGGCAGATGTATGAACATGGTTCCATTGCTCTGCTTACCAGCTGGCATCAGTAACGATCCCCTGATGGGCATGCAGACTATACCGGTTACAATGAAATTACAGGCGTAATGCCTCTTCTAGTGTTGTTCAGATGTCACACCTCCTCTTTGACTCTTGGAGACAAGAGCTGTCCATACCTTGAGCTCCTCTCCTCCCCAGAGCAATAATTTTGCTCTCTCCATTTATAGCCTGTCCTCCTTTCACTACAAATGTGTGCAAGAGAACATTTGTGCATCAGACACTACCTTTTACTGTGCTGGTAATTTTATTGAACTGTTTACAGACTCTCTCCTGGCTCATGTCGAAGTCAATGGCAAAACTCCAGTCAACTTCACTGACAGCAGGCTTTAATGGTGTTGGTTCCACATCTCAATAAAATAATAAGTCCAGATAAAATGCTCCCATTAAATGGTGGCTAATGAAGGATTGCTGGCTTCAAGGTATAGACTTGCCATAGCTATCCACAAATTAACCTCTTTCTTTCATTTCCTCGGTGAATGTTGAATGGGAAACAGCCATCACACTGCATTTATGTGCATGGAAACAGTTTGATTCATTGATTCTTCTTTGAACTCTTGTGACCTGAGGTTGAAATAGAGCCCAGCTGAAAATGACAGAGGACTTTGCAATGGGATGGGGCTATAAAAGAACATCAGTAAATTGTCAGTGAGCAGTCTAGGTTCAGGTTCATGTGTATCCTTGTAGAACTCACTAAAAGTAAAGACAGATGTCCGACCTGTCTTGTGTCGTCCACAGCAATAATATGTATGGGATGCTTCTCACTGCAAGTTGAGCCTGCTTCTGCTGTCACCTGGTCTTTATATGTCTATCAGGAGAAAACCTGGATGGCAGAGGGGGAAAATAAGCATTGCCAGAAATCCCTGTTGGCTATCTGAGATGGAGCGGCTGTGTAAAGCATGTCTTTTTGCACAAACATTTAGAAATCAGGCTCTCGTAAGTCAAGGCACTGCCAAGTGCAGTGTGAAGAGGAAGAGGCAGCCTGTCGAATGGCATGCCAGCATGGCGGATTTATCCTAAATGCAGAAGAGCCTTTTTTAAAAAAAAATTTGAACCACCTCTTAATATAAATCAAGCAAAAAAAAAAAAACCTGCAGAAGAGCAAGCCTGAGACTACATATGGGCCAGTTTTATATTGTTCAGTTTAACTGAGGTCATGACAAGCCCACCAAGTTCCCATTGCGTTGAATATGGCCACTGACATAAAATTCCAGCAAAAGAAAAGCGGTTGGAATACTCATATGCCCCTACTCTGCCATCTGGTCTCATTCTGAGGCGAAGCGTGCCCTGGCTTTCGCTATGTGAGGAACTCTAGCACTGTGAGGAATACTGTTTTTAAAAGGATATTCTGTTCCCAGTGGCTTTTTCGTGTTCCAAGTCTCTGATTTCAGATCAGTCATAAAGAGGAAATGGCTCTCCTAATATTCATTTTCTTGTTCTGAGATTTAAAATTTAAAAGCCATGGTAATGATGATGAGTTAATTTAGATAGAAGGATTTTTCAGCTGAGGACGTTTGCATTCCTGCCAGAATTTAGAATAAACTTGAACTTCCTCAAAAGCCCACAAGTAGAATTACTGGAATCTGTTTTTCTCTTATGCTGGCAATGTTGCCATACAAGTTCCCTGAAAACAGGTATAGATTTATGCAGATTAATTTGGTATAGTACAATGAATTGCCACTATAATATATATTTTAGACTAACATCCTGGCACAGGCTAATGACTGGAATCAAATAAAAGTAGATTTATTATATTGAGGTATAAATCAGATAAAGCTTTATGTTACGTACAATTGGTAATGGAAGCTTTCCCAGCAAATAATGTCAAAGTTGTTCTTGTTAAAGTTTCATTATTTCTAGTATGAGTAACACAAAAAAAAGAAAAACAAATCTATTGGGCTTAGCCGCCATTAAACACCATTAACTATAATTTTGCCTGACTAACTCTCTCATCTGATGATGGGTTAAATGGCAGAAAAGTAGACTGAACAATTGCATAAAACTCAAATGAAATATGCCCTTGTATTCTAAGTGTACACAGTTCAGTCAGTTAAAATAGAGCAATTTATTATTCTTTAGGTAGAGCTTTATCTGATTTTAAATACACTTATTTTTTTCAACTTCTCACTGTGATTTAACTGACTTGAGAAGATGTATGACATTATACTACATGGGGGCTTGGGCAAATTAGATAATCTGAAATAACTTTATTAGAGCATTGAAGAAAATAACATGTTTTTATAGGAACTATGGATGGCCCTTTAAATAAAAATGAATATGTTGGCTTGCTTTTAAGCCAGTAGATAAAGAGTTTGTGAAAGAGTTTATGATAAAGAGACAAGAAAAATACACTTGAGACAATCCAAGATTGTGTAATATGCATTGCAACTAACAATTGCCCTGCTAATGAGATTCTGATGTAAAATACAGTGAAGTCTGCTGGTGTCTTTCTGGAATTATCATGTGCTGCATTGACTTGTTTGGATCAAACCAAATGTGCAAGTCAGAAGTGAGCAAGTGAAATAATTTCATTATGCCAGTGCCAAAAAAGTACAAGCAGGGGAGTTCTTATAAGTATATTTAAATGGACCAGTGAGTTTTAAAATATGTTAGTATAAATTTGTTAAGATGCTTGTGCGTCAAGGCTTTTGGGAGATTTGAAGGAAATGAACTAAAACAAAACAATATCAGTACAATTTTCAAGTTTCTCCCCAACCATAACTTTGGTTTTACCCTAGATATTTCATTTAAAAAGTCATGATTTTCAGACTGGCTTCTATTTTTGCAAAATGCTGTTTTGTAGCCACAGTTAATTGTGACTCTAATGAATAGTTCCTGCAAATATTAACCATGGTTTGCAGGTGCATGCAGGTAGTTAGACATCCAAATATTAATATTTGTACCAGTATAATTGGTAATGGGACCTTAGATGGCTCTGATATAGTAACAGTAGGATGTTGGAACCTTTCATCTTCAGGTTATCAGTTCAAATTCAATATAAGGACCAAAAAGTCATTACTATCTTAGAGCTGTTCTCTGGCTTATGAATTGAGGGTCTCAATCAGAGTCTGCTGGTCATGTGTCCAAATGCCAGAAAGTAAAATCTTAATTGACAACTTTATTTAGAATGGCACAATAAAGGTCTGGTTGCCAATGCTTCAGAGTCTCCAGAAATTAAAAAATGAATCTTTAATTAAAGACTATGTCATGTGACGAAATCTCCAGGAGTCTGTCTAGCCAAAACTGGCAATCCTGCACAAAGGCCAAGGATTAAATCAGATGTAGAGACTGAACTGCTGTCATGTTCCTTCACCATAGAGTCGAGGCATACTGGCAGAGTACATTGATGCTTGTCCTGCCATTGTACATATGGACAGAGAGAACTCTAATCTCCAGAGATCTTGCACAATCTAACATCTCTCAAAAGCCTTAAATTGACTTTTTTTTTATTTAAAGCATAATTGGCAGCACTGTCAAATTGATCTCTCTGAAATGTGGATGTCCCTTGAGAGTTAAAGAAGCAGAGAAGAAAAATGCTTTACTAAACATCGAAGACATAATCAGAATGCAAGGAAATTCAGTGTAAAAACTGTATGTGCAGAAGAATAGATTGTTCTAAGGCCGGGTCTTCATATAGGGAGAAAGTCAACTTAAGATAGGCAACTCCAGCTATAAGAATAGAGTAGCTTGAGTCGACACACCGTAAGTTGAATTTCCACAGCATCCCTGTTACAGGAGATCGATGGGAGAAATTCTCCCATAGACTTCCCTTACTCCTCAAGATGCCGTGGAATATCGGAGTCAATGGATTGATTTAGTGGGTCCTTACTAGACATGCTAAATCGAACCCCAGAAGATGGATCTCCAGAGCATTGATCTCTGGGTAAGTATAGACAAGGTCTAAGATTCCAATGAATATATAAGTGAAACCATATTGCAGATTTGAGGTCCCACAGTATCTTTCTAGGAGAGACTTGCTCCATACTAGTACAATGGGAAATAACATGTCCTGAAAACAAAAACTCAAGTTCACAAAATGAGTCTGTTGCCCAAAGCAGATGTATGACTAAATAACTTTAAAAATCATAGGCTACGTCTACACAGGCACCCTTTTCCGGAAAAGGGATGCAAAT